>JAGDQO010000918.1:0-106542 GCA_018342035.1 Solanum appendiculatum | reverse complement strand
GATGAAGCTAAAACTGAGGAACTTCTGCAAGTACAGAGAGATAGCCTACCTTCTGAGGATGTCACAAATGATTCGCATCAGATTACAGATAAGAAAGATTCTGAGGAGGGACCTAGTTGCTCAGACAATCCAACCATCACTAATCAATTAGAAAAAGAGGATGAAGGAGCAGCAGAACCATTAGCTGAGTCTTCAAAGAGGTTAGCATGGAAACATCAATCTTCTCATCCTTTGGACAACCTCTGGGAATGCAAAATAGAACAAAAATCCGAAATCTTATAGCATGCTCTGCTTTCATATCTACCATCGAACCAAAGAGCATAAAAGAAGCTCTCAAGGATACAGATTGGATCAACTCAATGCAAGATGAGCTTCATCAATTTACAAGAAATGAAGTGTGGCATCTCGTACCTCGTCCCTTGGATAGAACTGTGATAGGGACCAAATGGGTGTTCAGAAACAAGTTAGATAAAAAAGGTAACATCACCAGAAACAAATCCAGGCTTGTTGTGCAGGGTTTCAACCAAGAAGAGGGAATTGACTATGACGAGACTTTTGCTCATGTTGCACGAATGGAGGCCATCAAAATTCTGATCGCATTTGCCTCATTCATGGAATTCAAGCTTTTTCAAATGGATATGAAGAGTGCGTTCTTGAATAGATATCTGAAGGAAGAGGTTTATGTTAAACAACCACCCGGCTTTGAGGATATTGATCTTCCTAACCATGTACTAAAGCTGGACAAGGCATTGTATGGGCTAAAGCAGGCACCCAGAGCATGGTATGAGAGACTTTCGAAGTTTCTTCTTCAAAATGGCTTCAAGAGAGGAAGAATTGATAGCACTCTCTTCCTGAAATAAAGTGGCAAGGAACTTCTGATTGTGCAAGTCTACGTTGAATATATAATTTTTGGGGCTACCTCAAAGTCGTTGTGCAAAGATTTTGCAGCCCTGATGGGGAGTGAATTTGAAATGAGCATGATGGGTGAACTGAGTATTTTCTTGGGTCTACAGATAAAGCAAACATCTAATGTATCTTGATCTTCTAAGAAAAATACATCAAGGAGCTTCTTGCAAAGTTTAACATCTTGGAATCCAAGACAATTGACACTCCCATGAGCACCAGCTCTAAACTTGACATTGATGAAGCAGGGACTGAAGTGAATGAAACAATGTATAGAGGAATCATTGGATCTCTTCTTTATCTCACTGCTAGCAGGCCGGACATTGTGTTTAGCATTGGTATGTGTGCTAGATTCCAGGCATGCCCTAAGGAATCCCATTTGAAAGCAGCTAAGCGTATCCTGAGATACTTGAAGGGAACTCAGGACCTGGTCCTGTTCTATCTTTCTGGCGACTCGTTCGATCTAATAGGATATGCTGATTCAAATTATGCAGGGTACCTGGTCGGCAGGAAAAGTACCTCAGGCATGGCACATTTTCTTGGATCCTCCTTGATCTCATGGGGAACAAAGAAGCAAAACTCGGTGGCTTTGTCTACAACAGAAGCAGAGTATGTTGCTGCCGCCTCGTAATGTGCCCAACTGCTATGGATCAGGCAACAGTTGAAAGATTTTTGAATAATTTCAGACACCACCCCTCTCATGTGTGACAACACAAGTGCTCTAAACATGGCCAAGAATCCAGTTCAACATAAACAAACTAAATACATCGATGTAAGACATCACTTTTTACGAGACAATGTTGAGAAAGGAAATGTCGTCATGAGGTTCTGCAAGACGGAAGATCAAATAGCCGACATATTCACCAAGCCTCTGAGCAAAGAACAGTTTGTCAAAAACAGGCTGGAGTTTGGAATGCTAAAGGTGAGTTGATCTCCTGAATGGCACTGTTATGGACTCCCTTATTGACTACGATTGGGAAGCAGGTATACACTCTTGGAAAGCACAGAATAACGTATGGCTACCTGCTGAACAGAGTCTTCAATCATTTTTAAGTTCCTCTTGGGAAAGGCATTGCAGGGACAATTAAATAGAGTTTCTCCATATCAACTCTCATTGAGTGTGTGTGTCTGGAAGGGAAAGTCAAATCCAATTCTTAGGTCTCTGATCTATTGGAACAACAAGTGCTATTAAAACGCGAACTTGAGGATCTCACCAGTACTCTTGCTGCTAAGGAATTGGAAATCACCAGACTTCAAAGTGCACTTTAGATGGAGCGTTCTCAAGGGTCGGGGTCTAGCGCAAATTTGCAACAAGAGATTGAATTGTTAAAGGGGGAAAATTCTACTCTTGCCCAGACTAATGCCTCGCTGAGTACTGATGTTCAATCCCTTACCAGGCAACATGTTTTTATGAAAATGCCTGCTTGCACCCAATTTGTGTTGCCCCTGGCTTTGAATTCATTATGTTATTCCAATTCCTTATTGCATATGTTTACTGTTGTTCCCTTTTTATGATGTCAAAAGGGGGAAATAATTGGGCATGGGCAATAGGGGGAAATCGATGGGGAAATTATCATATTAACATGTTTGTTTATCTCACTGAGCATGGCGACTGGGGGAAGAGCATAGCTGATAGTCATGTTTGTTTGTCATCATCAAAAATGGGGAAAATGTTGCAACATGATTGTTTTGATGATCGAAACAAATGCTGGGACCTGGTCCCAGAAGTGAATGTCTTGCTGCAGAGAAATTGGCTAACTGTTGTACACTGTCACCTCTAGCGGGTTGGTGAGAGATCAGTGTACTGCTCCAATCATAATGCACTAGGGTGTTTTTTCCAGAGGATATTCCATTCTCACTTTGACATAAAACAACCTAGGCATCTCATTTCACATTCATTCAGAAAAGAGAGAGAATCAGAGCATAGAGAGAAAAGCACAACTCAAGAAAGTCAAGGACCTGATAGAGTTGTCACTTTGCATTTCTGAGTCTTGTAACTTTTGAATGTAATAACTGTATCTAATTTATTTCTGACACTATGAAGAGATAAATCATGCACTTCTCATTGTTGTTAAAAAGGGGGTTTTGTTGACTTTAGTTAGAGTTAACTAAGTCTGCTAGAGTTAGTTGATTTAGTGGGCAATAGAGGTATTACTTTGGCTCATTTCTGTAATAGAGTTATTACAGGTGGTGGGATTAAGAGTTTAATCCTTGTATGAGTGTTGTAATCTGTATGTCACTTGTTGCTTGAAAAATAGTTAATGCAGTTCTAAATCCTGTCCAACAGGTCATGGTTTTACTCCCTTGAGCAAAGAGGTTTTCACGTAAAAACTCCTTTTCTATTTACTTTAATGTATCTATTGCTTTTTCTGTCTCTTAAACTTAGTCTTGACCTGGTCCTTCTGTACACTGTGATCGAGTACAGTTCAACACCAACAGTTAAGATATGAAAATGTCCCCCAATCTAACATGATCATAAAGCAACTCCATTCACAGAGGAGGTAGCAATGTTGTCCTCTAACACATTAAGATTTACATAAAACTCAACAACCTCATTCTCATACACCTCCAAAGAAGTATTTAGAAATAGATCGCCCAACCCTGAAATTGCAGTATTCGAAGGACTTTCTGAACTACGCGTAAAGACCTAACATTAGAATCAAATGTCCTTCCCCTTAGAACCGCTTTAGACCCAAAATACCTCTCTTTCCCCATTTTCAAGAACTTGGTCATGTTTTTGCTAATATTTGGTGGAATGGGAGAGAAATCAAATGGTACAGTGGTAGGAGTGCCATTAGGGTCAGAGTCAAGAATAAATGGGGATTCAGGAGAGCATACTGGAGACTTACCAGTGCGGCGGCGCTTCCTACTTGACTCGATAGCCTCAATAAGTTGGGCCTGACTGGCGCTGCGTGTGAATGGAACCCTAAAGCTAGTCCACTTGACAACAACGTGCTACGGGGCTTTCTGGGATATTTTCGCGAAGTTGAATGAGTGGGATATCATCAGGATCAAGATGTGGTGAAGCAGTGGGATTAAGGCTTGAGGGTTTAGGGGAAGAGAGAGAATTGGCCGATGGGGAAGTGGAGATTTCATTGGTGAGTGGCGGAGATGCGGGGTGGAGAGGAGTGGAAATTTTAAAAGAGGGATTAGCGTTAGGGTTTTTAAAAGGATGTGGAGAAGGTGGAAGGGTGAAAGGTTCACTAGCGGTGAATGAAATTAAGGGGGATGATGGTCTTGCCGGAGATGGGTGATAGCGATGAGGGGATTGGACAGTGGGTGTGATGGCGGGGTTTACTTTCCCCTGAAAAGATGCCCTATGTGAGTTTGGTAGAGCAGCCTTTTTCGGTGAAGAAATAGAGTCCTCATCATCAGAGTAGGCAACCAAGAATGGTGGTAGAAGAGGCTTTTCAGAGGGGGTGATGGTCGAAGCAGTCGGAGAAGGTGAGTTCATGGTGATGACGGGATTGGATTGTGAGGTGAGGGGATTTATTCGTGTTAGTGGGAAGGAGTTAGTAGATAAGTGGAAGTGATGGGTAATGATGATATTCTGGCATTATGATGTAAGGGATAGGGGACGGTTGAGTTTCCTATACGAGAAGTGACTTCAGGTGATTGGCAAAGAGTTTCCCACATAAAATATCTAGTTTAAATGTGGGTATGTTTATGTGGACCAGGTTCTTATGCTTCTGTGATGCTCCAGCTTAAGATAAGAAGTCTCACATCGATAAAACATAGGAGAGATGTTGGGTATATAAGTAAACAGACCTTACCAATTAGTGAAGCATTTTAAAGCCGTACGGCCTAGGCCCAAAGCGGACTATATAACTAGCGGGCTGGGCCGTTACAAATGATATCAGAGCCACTCCTGTTTCAGCCTTGTCGATGTGGGCCAGAGTTCAATTAAGTTTAGGAAAATCCCGGTAAGGTGGGGCAAACCTCAGTGCTAAGTCTAGGCAAATACCATTCGGTGTGGCAAACCTCAGCGAGGACGCTGAGTCCATAGAGGGGGTGTATGTGATGCCCAAGCTTAAGATTAGAAGTTCTACATCGGCAAAACACAGGAGAGATGTTGGGTATATAAGTAAGCATAATGAGGATGAGTGCGGACCTAGGCCCAAAGCGGACAATATCACTAGTGAGCTAGGCCGTTACAGCTACTTCTAGTACAAATACCATATAGTTGAGTGCAATGCATAAATAAACATAATGAGGATGAGCGCATACTTGTGACAAAGAGAACCTAATCCTTAACATGAGTGTGCCTATGTAGCATAGTTATAGGAAGCTAAGGGTAATATCATTAAACTTGATCATGATGTAGTCCTGTTGTGACTGTGTACATGTTTAGAGTACCAAGGTGAGTTAGTTTGACTAATTGCTGAATTTATTCTTCAAACCTCTCATTATGAGTATGCCATTAGAGAGAATAGTTATTCTTGATACTCTAGACCTAAGGCCAGCCGATTCTTCTGGAATTGTTTTCTTCCAAGTGCTTTGGTGAAGATATCAGTAACCTGATACTCAGTTTTGCAGAAGGTCATAGTGATGAAGCCTTTCTCCACATTGTCTTTGAGAAAGTGATGACGAACATCGAAATGCTTTGTTCTTTTTTGCTGGATTAGATTTTTAGCCATGTTGATTGCACTCGTATTAGCATATCTGAAACGACCCCAAAAATGCCCGAAAATGTGCTTCGGAAACACCTATAATTGTAATTTCCATATATCTCAAAATCCGTGCATGATTTCGGAAATTCGACTTCATATTCTTATTTGTGGGGTCAAATTGAGTGGGAAATGGGTCTAACCCGAATTTTAGAGCAACCGTATCAAAATTCGAAAATCGCAAAAATTGCGATTTGGAGGGTCAACTTTAAAGGGGCATATCTCTTAGCACACAAGGAACTGGAAGGGCTGCAACCTATCAAATTAAAGCTCTTTGAGTTAGCTTTCCAACGCACTTGGTTTCACCTTAGTCAGAGTTAGGATGAGGGAGTTATGACCATTTTCGTAAAACCTGTCTGTGCAGATTTGCAATTTCCAGTGAGCTTTTTTTTTAGGCGGGTTGGAGACGTTTTTTTATAAAAAGGGGATATATCCCATACTTAGTCATTTTTCTTAACTCCAAAAACACTCTCTAAGCCCTCTCCAAAAATTCCACCAAGATCTTCAACCAAATTCAAACATCTCAAGCTCTAATTCCGGATTCAAGACTCAATCTCAAGCTTCGATTCTCCATTCCAATCTTCATCAAGGATTCTCCAAAGTTGAGGTATGTGGGTTTGATTGTGGAAACCTTCCTTTCCACAAAATCCAACCATTTATCCTCTATTTCTACTTCA
The DNA here is from genome assembly GCA_018342035.1 of Solanum appendiculatum. Classification (NCBI taxonomy): domain Eukaryota; kingdom Viridiplantae; phylum Streptophyta; class Magnoliopsida; order Solanales; family Solanaceae; genus Solanum; species Solanum appendiculatum. The sequence goes on along the minus strand of JAGDQO010000918.1, from coordinate 100,295 downwards.
AGTTTATGGGTCCTTATGATTATTTATGAACTCTTGAATTATGGAATTACTACTACACACCCTATTATGGTCCATTTTGCATATTATCATGAAATGGAATTATTATGTGATGTTTATGGTTTACATGCTTCCATGATCAAATTATGAAGGTTGATATATATATGTATGTTGTTGGTGGGCTGATTTATATGGATTTTGGAATTGGTTGGACTTAGTATTCTTGAAATACATGATTTCATTTACATGAACAATTGCCCACTTGTGTTTGATAAAATGCCCATTTATAGAATTCTTAGGAAAGGGAAGGTCCAAGGTACGTCCTATGAGTCGGATGGTTATGTAATTACTGAAATGATGATGAAATGGACACATGTATATGATTTTCTCTATATAAGTGTTGTGAGTCGACCAACCTAGTACGGGGGGTAGTAGGCCCGTATAACCGTATCAAGGGGTTGTACTTGGTTGTAAGTAGTATAGGGTATAACCCGTTATAACCGTATCGAGGGATTGGTACTTGGTTGCCTAGTACGGGGGGTAGTAGGCCCGTATAACCGTATCGAGGGGTTGGTACCTTGGTTGCCTAGTACGGGGGGTAGTAGGCCCGTATAACCGTATCGAGGGGTTTGTACCTTGGTCCCTAGCTCGGGGGGTGGTAGGCCCGTGTAACCATATTGAGGGGTTTGTACCTCTTTCGCCTCTCCAAGGGGGTGGTAGGCCTTGGAAATACTATATTGATGGTCACTCGCCACTCATGTACTACGTCCCACTACATATGATTTTTTTGTAAGCATCATTATACATATCATTTCATTAATATGCTATCTATTGGGTATGATTACGCATTTTCCTATGATGTCCATCTAATGTAGCATTGCATTGCATCCCATATACTTAGTACATTCAAATGTACTAACGCATACTCTATGCCTACATGATGTCACCATGTAGGGACCGGAGCACCGCTTGACCATCCTCCTCCGCGTGGCTAGTACGATTTTCTATAGTGGTTATTGGTGAGTCCTCCATTTCGGGGACGTTGCTCATGATCTTTTGCTATGTATAAACTTTTCCTTTCTAGTTATGTTTTGACTATGAGGGTGAGCCCGGTAGTTTGTCTTGGCCCCCGCTAAGTACTCATGTTTAGAGGTGGTGTTGGACAAGTTGTGTATTATGCTTGAGCTTGACTCATCTATGGTATTTATGTATCATTTCTTTTTTTTTGCTCCCTTAGTCCCCGATTTCCCCCTTGATTATGCTTATCGCTTATGGTCATTTAATTGCTTCCGCGACCAAGGATGTGTAATGATACGCTATGAGGCTTGTTTGGGGTTCCTTCGGGTTCCCCATTCGCCGGTCACATCTAGGCCCTAGGCTTGGGTCGTGACAATATCGAATAGGTATCTAGCCTACATTTATTCAAAAATCTTGAAGTTGTTGCTTGATCCAGAGTAGTTGAACACAACATGATGTGGCGGCGATGTACTCTGCTTCAGCGGTAGACAAATAACCTGAGTTGTGCTTCCTTGTAGCCCAAGATACTAGACATGTCCCAAAAAGTGAGCCATTCCAAACGAGTTTATCCTATCCTCTAGATATCTGGCATAGTCTGTATTTGCAAAGCCAACCAAATCAAACTAGTCACCCGTGGGATACCAGATAACCAGGTTCATAGTCCATATGAGATATCGCATAATTCTTTTCACTGCCTTTAGATGTGATTCCTTTGGACAAGATTGGAAATGTGCGCACAATCCAACACTGTATATAATATTTTACCTGCTAACAGTTTGGTATAGTAGAGATCCAATCATTTCCTTGTATTTTGTGTCATGTACTGTAGAACCAGGTTCATCTTTGTCAAGCTTGGTTATCGTTCCAATTAAAGTATCGTTAGTCTTAGCTTCATACATCTCGAATTTCTTTAAAAGCTCTTTGATGTACTTCTGCTGATGAATTGAAGTACCAGATGGGGATTGCTTAATTTGAAGCCTTAGGAAGAAGTTGAGTTCTCCCATCATACTCATTTCAAACTCACTGTTCATTAGTTGCACGAAGTCAACTCTAAGTTTTGTATCAGATCCTCCAAAGATAATATCATCTACATATACCTGAACTATAAGCATATCATAGCCCTAATTTAGCAGAAACAATGTATTGTCAATCTTGCCTCTTGAGTACCCATGTGCGAGCAGGAAGCTTGATAGATGATCGTACCAAGCTCTTGGGGCTTGTTTCAGTCCATATAGGGTTTTGTCTAGCTTGTATAAAAAGTTAGGGTGGTCTAAATTTTTTAATCCAGGAGGTTGTTTGACGTATGCATCTTCTTGAAGAAACCCATTCAAAAATGTGCTCTTAACATCCATTTGATAAAGTTTGAACTCCATATGAGCAGCAAAGGCGATTAACATTCGAATTGCTTCCATTCTTGCCACTGGAGCAAATGTTTCATCATAATCGATTCCCTCTTCCTAATTATATCCTTGGACTACTAATCTGGCTTTGTTCCGTGTGATTTGCCCTTGATCATCAATCTTGTTTCTGAATACCTATCTAGTTCTTATGACAGTTCTATTTTGAGGTCTAGGGACCAGGTTCCAAGCCTTGCTTCGTTCAAACTGATTTAGCTCTTCTTGCATAGTAATAATCCAATCTGGATCCAGAAGAGCTTCTTTGATGTTCTTCAGTTCAACCAAGGACAAGTAGGTCGAGAATGCACACATATTCCTTAATTTGGATCCAGTGTGGATCCCTAAATCTAGCAGAGTAAGAGTGTTTTGCACTGGATGGGAACTTTTGTGTTTCTAATTGCTCAGTTGAATGTTAGGTGCATTTTCTAAGGATGATGAACCAGGTTCTGTAGAGCTATTTTCAACAGTTATCCCTTCTATCTCAAGAGCTTCATGTGCTAGTTTAGGAGTAGGTTCACTTGAGAGATCATCTTCTTCATCATCAGATTTATTATCTACATGCTATTATGTGTCTGTCATAACTATTTCACGTAGGTCAGCTTGCGAATCTTTCTCGTCTGAATGATTTCCTTCATAAAAAATGACATGGATACTCTCTTCCACACGATTTGTTCTTTTGTTGAAGACTTTATAAGCCTTACTCTTTGATGAGTACTCAAAAAAATTCCCTCATTGCTCTTGGCATCAAACTTTCTCAAAGTATCTTTGTCATTGTTGTGTACATAACATACACAGCCAAACGCTCTGAGATGTGCCAAGTTGAGTTTTCTACCTTTCAATAATTCATAAGGCATTTTGCTTAATACTGATGGATCATACATCTGTTGATTAGGTAGCAGGAAGTGTTTAAAACTTTAGCCCACTAGGATTTTGTAAGATTACTTGCTATTAGCATGGTACACACAATATCTTCCAAGGTTCTATTTTTTCGCTCAACTACCCCATTTTGTTGTGGTGTTCTTGGTGCGGAGAAATTATGATCTACACCATTTTTAGCACAGAATTCCAAGAATTTTGAATTTTTAAATTTTGTTTCATGATCTGAACGAATGTTGGAGAGTTCACATTTGAGCTTTTTTTGAATTAGTTTCACAAAGATTTCAAACATGTCATATGTCTCATCTTTAGTGGCTAGGAATATAGTCCAAGTGAATCTAGTATAGTCATCTATGATAACAAAAACATACCATTTGCCTCCTCGGCTCTATACTCGCATTGGTCAACATAGATCCATATGAAACAGTTTCAGTGGTTTGGTTTTGCTTATCATTGCTTTTTGTTTGAATGACGACTTCACGTGTTTTCCTTAAGCACATGCTCCACAGACTTGATCTTCATTGAATCTTTGAGTTGGTAATCCTTCTACAAGATCTTTAGATATGAGTTTGTTCATTACAGAGAAGTTAATGTGTCCTAGCCTTTTATGCCAGAGAAGAGAGCTGTCAGTGACTGCGCTGAAACATTTAAGTGAATTCCTTTTAGGACTCATGATGTCGACTTTGTACATATTCTTACATCTCTTTCCTAAGAGAACTAGTTTACTTGTAATTGGGTTAAATACTCTACGTTATTCTGAGGTAAAGAGCAAATTGTATCCTTTATCATTCATTTGGAATCCACTCAATAGATTGTGTTGTAGCCCCTTAATATAATACACCTTATCTATTGCTTGAGCATACGTGGATCCGACCTTTCCAATTCCTTTGATTTCACCATTCTTTCCTTTTTCAAAGGCTACACTTCCGCCTTTGAAGTCACTCAGTGCGAGGAAGTTATTTTTATCGCCAGTCATGTGTTTGGAATATGCGATGTCTAGATACCATTGCTTCAGCTTTCCTCCACTAATTCTTGCATCAATAGTCAAAGGTTAGTTTTGGTACCCAAATCCACTTGGGTTCCTCTTTGTTAGTAAAAGGATGAATCAAATTTTTCATAGCCCATCTAGGTAAGAGCTTACGCTTGGGAAATAGTTTCTTGATTCCTTTACCGAAAGTCCTTTTAAGAAAACTGGGATTATTTTGGTAGGTTGTAGCCCTTTTGTTGCATGCATAACTCTTGTGTCATGTTTGACCACAATAAGTACATGGAAAGTCTTTATTTGAATTATCAATTTTAACAGGTTTCTTATTGAATCCTATTCCATGTTTAGTAGAGGATTGACTTTTTTGGATGTTATCAAGCATAATGGAAGATTTTGTCCATCTCATATTATGTTCTGCTTCTATCTTAGTCTTATGAAGCTCTTTGTGAAGATCTCTATTCCTTCTAATCATGGAATTTAAGTCATCGCTTAGATCTTTTATGTTTTCTTGAAGACAATGATTGTGTTTCTCAAGATTCTCATTTTCTTCTCTTAAAGATGCATAGTATTCCATCATTTGCTCTCTTTTTGGAACTGGTTGACTGATATGCATCTATAAGAGTACAAAGTAGAGATTCCAGTTCTCTTTTAGAGTATGAATGAAGATTTTCTTTGACGTGATAGAAGCTTACTTTGGACTACTTGTTATCTTCTTCTTCTTCATCTTCATCGGAATATGTTCCTACCGTTAGTCCCAAAATTGTTTCTTGTGACTGACAAGTGGTCCTTTCATCTTCTGATTCAGTTATAGCCACTAATGCGAGAAAGTCATATTTGTTTGTCTCCTTTATTGCAAGTAACAATTGATTTTCGAATCCTCCTTCTTCAAACTATTCTTCTGATAGGTTGCCCATAGTAACAAAGACCTTTTTCACAGAGAGACCAGCTTCTTGATTAGTCATCCTTCTATTTGTAGGAATGTACTTATTACTTTTGGTCTCCTTAGCTTTCTTTGGATTATTTCTTTTGTGTTCTAAAGCCTAAAGTGGGCAGAACTTGATGAAGTGATCTGGGCTTCCACATTTGTGACAGGCCTGTTCCCTTTGATCTTTATCAACCATCTTCTGAAAATTCCTTTTTTGATTCATCTGTCCTCTCTTCAACATTCTAGAGAATCTATTAGTCATCAAGGCTATGTTTTCATCCTCAAAATCTTCTGGTGTTGTAGCCTTGAAAACCAAGTTCTTCTCCTTTCTTTTCCCCCCAATTTCTTTTTCTTGAGTTCATAAGTCATGAGGTTTTCGATGAGTTCATTCATAGTTAGTGTATCTAGGTCACGTGCTTCAGTAATGCCTTCTACTTTACTTTTTCATGACTCTGGAAGAACACTTAGAAGTTTTCTGGCTACATTTCTGTTAGAAATTATTTCTCCTAGTGAGTAGATTTCTTTAATGATTGCAGTAAATTTGATATGCATGTCTTATGTAGGTAATTTATAAACTATGTTTGTAAATATAAATAAGTATATGATTATGTTGTTAATTAAAGTCTTAAGACGTATATTTTAATAATTTTCACTTTTATTATAATGATGATGTATATAATTTAATTTAACTCATTTGTTATTATTATTACCTACAATACACTTGATATAAATAATAACATATTAAGTATTGCAAGTCAATTTAACCAAAAATGTAAATAATTGTACATTGTCAATAAATAAAACTTAAACTTGAAAATAAATAAGTGAAACTGATTTGGTAGAACATTACTTAATTATAGCTTATTAGGTAGGAGTGTACCCCAAGTTCTTTAAATTCAGGGTGTGTTTAGTATGGAGGAAAACAAGTCGGTGAAGAATAAAAAATAACTTTTTAAGTGAAAATAGAAAAAACAAATTTCAAAATAATATTTTCTATCCCAAAAATAATGAATATCTATGTAAACCCTTCATTCCCTTTCTCTATTCAATCTCACAACTCCAGTCTCCAAAACCAATGGACAAAAGACAAAAAATTAGCTTTACTAGCAAGAATCATAGAAAGAAAACAACGCATCATTTCTTATTAAACTCATAAAGATAGTCTTTTTCGCTCTGAACTCTTCGACAAGTTCATCCACCAACCATGTATCGGTTAGCTTTGAATCACACTTAATCAAATGAAGTAGATTCATTCAAGAACTTTTATATAATTGTCGGATCTGACTTCTTGTACCTATTAATTAAATAAAAATCGCAAGAAAACTAGATTTGTATAATAGAATGGTGACCTAAAATTTTCGCAAATCAGCCCACAAAAACATTTGAGATAAATACTACTTAGTACTGTAAATATAGAAGTCAACGATCCACTAATTTTTAACATTCACAGGGACAAAGTTAGAAAATTAAATTACACCCTTTGAAAATATGAACATATATAGCAATATTCCATATTAGTAATGAGAATTATTAACAAATTCCTTATTCGATCAACATAACTCATCACTGAAATTCTTTTTTAAATTACCAATAAAATCACTCATAAAATTCAGATATGTTTCAAAATCTTATTTCATGAGTGATTCACGGATAGCTTATTTAGTGATGAGCCCTCCTGATAGAAAAGGGACTTCGGTAAAGCTTGGATCTTGAATAGAAATTGAAAGGAAGCGAGCAAAGTTAGTAAAATAAAAAAAGATAAGAAATATATATTGTAGAGTACTAATTTGAATGAAGAAAATGAAGAGGAAATAGTTGTATTTATAGGACTTTTAAAAATATTATGGAGATTACTACAATATGGAATTGTAATTATATGGAAGGAAGTTAGTAGCAATTGAAGTTTTTAGAAAAAAAATAATTTATACCTTTAACATATTGCAATAAGGGTGGGTTAAAAAATTTTAAAAAAGAAGATAACTTGGTGACTTAATTAATCCAATATAAATTGTGAGAACAAGAGTTAAAATTGAGTTCAAGATTAAAATATATTTTCTCTTAAGTCACCAAGTAATCTTTTTTCTAATTCTAACCCACCCTTATTGCAATGTATATTAAAGGTAAGTAAATGATTTTTTTCCAAAAACTCCACTTTCTATTGAGTTCTTTCCATTTAATCACAATTCCATATTGTAGTAATCTCCACAATATTTTTTATAAGTCCTATAAATACAACTATTTCCTCTCCATTTTCTTCATTCAAATTATTCAACAATATATTTTTCTTTTTCTCTATGATCTCATTAACCCTATCAGTTGTCTTCCAATTCCCTTCAAGATTCAAGCTTTATCATAATCTCTATTTTATCAGCAGCAAAGTCCATCACCAAATCTTCTTCAAGTTATCGGTGAGTCACTCGTGAATAAGATTTTAAAACACATCTAAGTTTTATGAGTGATTTTACCCATAACTTTAAAGAGAATTTCATTAATGAACTCTGCTGCTGGTAGAATAGGGACTTTGTTAAAGTTTCTCACGTAATTCTCATTACTAATTCTAATTTGTTGCTATATATGTTCATATATTTTCAAAGGGTGTAATTTTTTATTTTTTTTTTAACTTTGTCCCGATGAATATTTAAGAAGTGTTTCAGCAAAAATTTCTTTATTATTTATCTAAAATACTCTCCTCGTCCAACAATAGTTCTTCACTACACTAATTTGGGATGTCCAACAATATTTGTCCACTTTATGAAATCAATGGATAATTTTACATTTAATTCCTAATTTATCCTTATCATTTATTATAATCACTTCTCTATTACATTTTTTAAGACATTGTATTTGTTATATTCAAAGGGTGATATAGTAAAATTACCCTTCTATTTATAGTTTCTTAAGAAGTGTGCAAAGTCAATAGTGGACAAGTATTGTTGTACAGAGGAAGTATATTTATTTTTTATTTAAGATTAGTGGATATATATTTGACTTACGAAGTACGATTTATCTCACAAATTTTTGTGGGTTGATTTACAAATTTTTTACAGTGATTGAGTTCAGTAGTTCCTCATATAAAATTATTGACTCTAGAGATATAGTAATATGGAGAAGACAGAATTGTTTCAAGCACCGACAGAACCGGAAGCGCCCCTTCTTTCAAAGAGAGGAGGATGGGTTATTCACATTTCATTTGATGGTCAGAGGCGAATTGAAAGTTAAGCAGTGGGAATTCTAAAGGCCTTCACTGACCATGTGAGAACTTTTTAGGAAAAAGATGTCAGGCCTACAAAAAGAACTAGCTTCTAGCACTAAATAATAGGCATTAGGCATTCTGAGCGTCACAATTCTATTATTCCAACTCCTTTTATATATATGTTTTTTTAATTTTTATTTAAAAATGATAAAAATCTTAACTTTTGAGTTAGAACCGATAAATTAGAAGATTTTTTTCTCAAAGTTAGAGTTGTCAATGTGGGTTAGCCCTCCCTGTCCGGGCTAGCCCATACATGCTTTGAAATTTGACAGGCCAGGCTGGGCTGACCCATTTTTTTGTGGGCCAAAAAACAGTCAGCCCAACCCATCAATACGTGGGTTGCGGGCCGTGTCGGGTCAGCCCATTTCTTTTTAAAGTATATTTTTTTAAAATAAATTATAATTCAAAAATATTAACATAAATAACGACAAGACAATATTACATGGTGTTAGGGTTACTACTTGCTAACAAATCTACAAATAAAATAATCTTTACAATACTTATTAAGTTTGACTTCAAGTAAAAATGTAACTAGCTAAATAGAAATATTAACCTAATTGTTTTCTAATGATCACACTAAAACACAAAAAATATGACAATATTTCAACAATACTTCACCAGTCATTCAGAGGTCGTGGTCTGGTCAACGAGGAGGTAGAGGATGTGGAGCCTATCAAGCTACCACTAAAATGAGGTATGACAAATCTAAAATTGAATGTTATAACTGTCATAAAATTGGACATTACTCTTGAGAATGTCGTGGTAATGTTGAAGAGAAAGTTAATCTTGTTGACAACAACAAAGACGAAGATGAGTCAACATTGTTATTGACACTCAAAAAAGAAGATACAGATGATTGCAGTTCATGGTATCTTGACAATGGAGCAAGCAATCATATGTGTGGCTACAAAGATAAGTTTGTGGAGATAAGGAAGATGGTGAAAAGTAATGTGTCTTTTGGAGATACCTCAAAGGTCCAAATTGAAGGGATAGGTATACGATTTTGATATCCTGTAAAGATGGTGGCCATAAATTGATTAACAATGTTTATTATGTGCCAAAATTGAAAAGTAATATTTTGAGTGTGGGTCAACTTCATGAAAAAGGATATGATATTCATATGAAAAATATGCATCTTTAGCTTAGAGATTCAAGTAACAACTTAATTGCTTAAGTGCATATGACAAAGAATAAGTTGTTCCCTTTGAATCTTAAAATCATCGATGCAAAGTGTTTGAAGGCTAATGTGCAAGATGACTCATGGTATTGGCATATACAATATTTTTGGGCACTTGAATTTTGAAGCAGTCAAATCAATGAGAGACAAGAACATGGTTGATGGGATTCCGTCAATCAACCATCCCAATCAGTTGTGTGAAGCTTGTCTTCTAGGAAAACATGCGAGGAGGAGTTTTTCAAAAGAGACTACATCAAGAACAAGTAAGCCACTCCAACTTGTACACACTGATGTGTGTGGTCCAATCGATCCACCTTCTTTTGATAAAAGTAAATACTTCTTGCTATTTATTGATGATTTCAGTCGAAAGACTTGGGTATACTTTTTGAAGCAAAAATCTGAAGTTTTTGTTGCTTTTAAAAATTTCAAAGCACTTGTAAAAAAAGAAAGCGGCTATGAAATAAAAGCATTAAGGTTCGATAGAGAAGACGAATTCACTTCAAAAGAATTTAATGACTTTTGTCGATCTCATGGAATTCGTTGCCCTTTAACGGTACCTTACTCGCCCTAACAAAATGGAGTTGCAGAAAGAAAGAATAGAACAATTCTTGATATGGCTAGATGTATGTTGAAAGCTAAACATCTTGCAAAAGAATTTTGGCAAAAAGTATCATATTGGCAAGAAAATTTAGCATTTAAGAGCTTGATAGTTGATACTACAAAATAATGAAAAAAAAATCATGCATGTGCAGAAAAATCAATCAAGAGAACATTTGTATATCCATAACCTTAATCTCAAATTTCAACATACCGAAGAGGCATCATGAGAACTCAATAAGATCCAAGAAAAATCAGTAGAATAATAAATAGAATAAAATAATTATCTTCTAGTCTTTCCAAGAAAATAATCGGATGTATAAAGACGACAAATAAGGGATAAAGCAGTACACGCAATGCACTTTTGGAAGATAAAATAAGGTGAAATTATTTTAACCCTACTCTTACAGCTCAAGTCTTATTTGAAGTACAATTTACATTGCTTCTCGTACCACATTTTGATGCAGTGTTCATCTTCATAAACTACCATTTCTAAATAAGGGTAAATTATGATAAACAAAAGATACAAGTTGGGGCTAGTGACAGTGAGGTACCTCCAAAGATTAATAGGTTGCACATAGATTGTCGTTTTATGTTTTCTTCATATTTATTTTTCAATTTATCATTTTTGATAGCTTATATATGGTGTTTTTTATTAGTGGAAATGAATGACATGATTTCTGAGATAATCACATAGATATTTGGTGGGTTTTTCAGATTTGAAGGTTTGAGAATTGAGAAGATTGACTAAAGTCAAGTTTCTTAGTAAACGGGGTCGGAATGAAATTATGACAGTTTCATTAGATACAAAATAAATTTTTTTAATCATGTTGCATAAGAGGTTCGTTTGCATCGGTAGAGCCGCGGCTGTGAGGTTTTCTCGCACGAGGTCTCTCCTTTGAGATGAGACCTGCTTATGTGAGGGCCTCCGTGATAAGTGATTTCTTCCACTGTGGAGAATTCATCATACTTGCGACGTCGTGATTATGGTTAGGTTTTTGCTTATGTGGAATTAATGTGGGTGAAATGTGTTTTCTCTTAAGTGTGATTTCATTATTGTAAAATAGTTTCTCTCTATAAAATAATTTTAATATTAAAAGCACATTGATACTTGTCCTTTTTCGTAATTTGACTCTCAAAAGCACTTTTTTAAAAAAATTAGTCAAATACAAATTGTTTATCAAAAGCTCTTTTCAAATGAATTTGTCAAACACAAATTGCTTTTTTTTGTAAAACACTTTTCAGAAGAGCTATCTTAAAAAAAATACTTCTAAAAATAAGTAATTTTTAGCATTAATGTCAAACAGACTCTTAATTTAAAAGCAAAAATCAAGGAGTGTGGCTAGAAGATTTATTCATAAGGTAAGATTCTAGCCCTTAATATACCGTTAAATCATTGTTAAATTACTGATTTGATGGTGTTAAAGATTGAGGAACTGAGGATTTTTCCTTAAGCATTGAAGAATGGAAATTCTTTGATTTGGGGGTTAATTAGTGACCAATTTATCTGATTTTCGACGTTTGAGTTTTACAAGTATGGGCAAATCATTTTAAAAATAAATTTCCACATTCGACATTAGGGTTCGAGGTTGACTTTTGACTCGATTTTTTATTCAAATATTTTTATGGCAATATGAATGTCTACAGACTCATTTACTCATCTAGATTTTATATTTGACTAGACTGAAATCGTTCAGAAGCTTTAAAGGAGGGGAAGTCGCAATTTGACATGTTCAGACTGCTATTAAGATAAGTTGAGACTTTCTTTGAATCTTTATAAAGTATTAATGTATTATATTGTTTGATTGAATAAAAGAAAAATGACAATAAGAGTCCCATATAAACGAAATAATGTTATGGGTTACATGTTTACTAGGTAACTTGGCCGCGCTACGCATGATCATAATCTTGCATCAAATGTATAATTTAATATTTTCATAATATTTGAATATAAAAGAGGCTTTAGTTCAAATTTAATTAAATAGATCAAAATTTAAATTTTAATCCATCTTTTCTATAAATTTCAATCTTGAAAATTTTTCCTGGCTTTTCTATCTCTCTCTTTCTCCTCAATTTGGAAGTCCAAGTTCTTGTATGTGTAAGATCAAGAAAGAGAGAAAGGTCAAGTTTCATATCGTAGTTTTAATAGTACTTAATATTCTTCTTCAATGTCTATTATTTAACTTAAAATAAGAAACGTTTAGGTGCCTCTTTGGCTGTTTAACTTATGTCTCAGCAGTTATGTGAAAAAGACTTTAAGAAGAATTAAGGAAAACACTACTTCAGATATGAAATAAAAAGAATAATCTTGAGCATGAGTTTGATGAAATAAAAAATTATGAATTTATATAGATAAAAATGGAGAAAATTTTACAGAAAATATAAATAGTTCTATGTGCAATAATATTCTTGAACATTTGTTAATAACGTATTATTACACACAAAGTTAAAATAACTAATTTGTATCTAAACAAAAATACAGACTTTCAATAATAAAAAATTATAAAAATTCAAACTAAAAAATTAGTTACATGGAGAAAAGATAAACACACACATCTTCATTAGGACCTCATCATAAGAAAATAGATAAAAATAAGAATACAGAATCAGGACCCCCTTTTTTGAGCTCTTGTCCGACACCCTTTTTGACAAACTAATCTATATTCAAGAGTCTTCTTCATCTTGTCAAGTTAAAGCATGAATTTGATAATATAATAATACTACAAAGAACAATGAAATATAAAGAATAATCATGAGTTGGGATTTCATGAAACAAAAAACTTGTGAATTATTTATATAGATAAAAATGGAGAGATATCATAAAGTATCTTAAATTTATAATTTAATAGTTAGAGGTTATGAATATGAAAACTCAAAAGTCATGAAATTAATAATATTATTAAGATAGAAGTTTAATGGATTTAAGTTATGAAAGTGAAACTTAAAAATTAAATAAATAAGAAAAAAGACAAATAAACTAGATAAAAGAAATACATTTATATTATACAGAGATATAAATTTCTTGAATTGAATAAATAAAAAAAGAACAAAGAAAGTAAAGACCATTAAAAAAAAAAAACCATAAAATTTAACTATCGTGAATAGGTTGCCGGAATTTTTTTTTGAATCAAATGAAAAGGTTTGTAATACTTGATGAGACATTGAGAAATAGTTAGGAAAAGAGAATAATAGCATTAATGACAAAATAAATTAAATATGGCTATTGATGAAGATATAATTAAATATGATTATCTTTAATGTTCTTTAAATTTTTAGGTGAATTTTTTTATATTTTAAAATTAGGGAAAAAGCCAAGAAAATCACAAAAAAGATAAATAGGATTGAAGCTCGTAGAGAGCGCCAAGTCACCGTTTTCATATTGATCTTTATTATTATATATAGATTTTTAATGTTTAAGGTGATTTCTAAACTCCAATCTTGCATAACCGCCTCACCGGCCCTTGGGATTTTAAAAATAGTCTTAAGGGGGTGCATTAATTCTTCACCACATGACTCCAAAATACAAATTATTTATATTTATATAATATGTCAGTGTTGATTTTGAAAAGCCAAATTACATGAAATCAACGACTTTACCAATATATCTTAATTGATTAATTAAGAGTTTGGATGCATGCACGAAAAGTGTCATCTTTTACTAGCTAAGGGAGACTTCATGCTTTGTTTTATATTTGATTTTTTTGACTTAGTGTGACATTTTACTCTATACGATGTGATCTCTTTATTAATTAATTAAAAAAAATAATCTCCATTTTAAAAGACAAATTATGAATGCATATGACGTGTTTAAGACTATACAAGATTAAAGAACATTTTGGTACAATTTCACATATCATTAGTTTAAGATCAATTCAAAAATCTTTTCTACTGTTTTAAATTACGTATCAGATTAAAACTAGACAATCAACTTGAAACGATGGGAGCATATAATCATAAACTAGACCAATTCACAAGTGATCAATTGCCATGCTTTAAAAGTGTAGCTAATTATAAATCATGCATATATTTGAAAAGTGCAAGTAGAAGTCATGAAAAGCGTTGTCATATATCATGAGGTGCTAGAAGTGTGATCTAGTATGTAACCTTTTTAAAAGCATGGCTTCTAAGACAAAAAAAGAACTCATGAAAAGCATAGCCTAAGGCCAAATATTACGTTAATTTAGATCACATCCAAGAAAGTATTGTCTAACATAAAAGAAAATGCGACTTTTTATTAAAGGTCACACTTTTCATGATGGATAAAATCCTAGAATGTTGAATGTTGTTAACCAAGAAGATATATATTAGCTTTGAAGTATTGGTTATACACATAAAAAAAAACTTTCACTAATCAGATCTATATAGAGTGAATATTGTCAAATAATATAAGAGTAGTCTTCATTTTCACGTCTAAATAGGATCCTATAAAATAAAATCTGTTTTGCCTAAGTATTTGGAAATCTCTATTCTATTTTTATTTATCTTTTAAAAAAATATCAAAATTAACTTATCTGAAGTATTACATTTTTTTGTGAGATTTTTATCTGAACTATACCATCAACTATTTATTAAAATACATATAAACTATGAGTTGTTCTTTTTTTTCTATCTGAATTATCACCATCGTACATAGCAAAAAGAGAATACCTAATAATTTGTTGAGAAAACTCCAAAAAAAAAACGTAATATTTCATATGTATTTTTGACCATTAACTATATATATATATATATATATATATATATATATAGTTCTTCCTTTTTTAGACTTATCAACTTTTCTTAGATCAAAGATAATGTTCATATATATTTTATACATAAAAATGTCAACACTTTTCTCTCTCTCTCGTGCTATAATAATAATTAAGTTATCTGCATTTTAAAATATTATTAGTCTACATAATGATGCCTAACACAACTTTTCCTTACCTCAACATGTCATACAAAGGCTCCTAAACATGGGCGGAGTTAGAATTTTAATTTGATGTATTTTAAATTTTATAATAATAATTTTAATTAATATATAATAATTAAATTTTAAATATAATATTTATATAATTTTAATAATTTTATTAATATTAATATACTGTTTAAATAAAATTTATTGAGTTCATCCAAATTTATAGACAGGCTACTACCTCCGCCCTGATGTCACACATATAAGAACTAAAACAAACAAAAAAAAAACTTAGTCTCCTACATATCCCCAACAAGCTTAACCTCTCAAAATTTCTTCTTCTCTCTAATTTCTCAGCTAAAAACATGTCGGAGACGACGAGGTCTCCGATGCCGTTATCGGAGACGAGGTCTCCGATGCCGTTATCGGAGACGAGGTCTCCGATGCCGTTGTTGTTTCGGCGACATTCAAGTGGCGAAATCAGAAATTTAGCTTCACTTTCAAGCAGCCTGTTGCCAGCTTTTGGAACAGTGATGGGTGAAAGCTCGGTTAGGCTTAAAAGATTTGTTATTGCTCCTTATGATCGTAGATACAGGTAATTAGTTTACTTACTATCAACTAATAATTATTATCTTCGAAAGTTATTTTGGAATATTAACTTTCTGAAATATTAACTATTTTCTTGCAAAGTCAGAATTAGGAGTTTGAATGTTCTAAATTTGAGGACAGAAAAGAAAAATATACAAAGCATGGCTTCTTTAGGAGTTTGAGAGTCTAAATTTTAGGATAGAAGAGAAAAATATTGCAAAATATGTTTTCTTAAAGGGTTTGGTGGTTCTAAATTTTAGGACGGAGGAGAAAAATATTACAAAATATGATTCCTTTAAATAAAAAAGAGTTTGGGGATTTTAAATTTTAGGACAGAAGAGAAAAATATTGCAAAACATGCTTCCTTTAATTTAAATAAAAAAGAGAAACTTTTATTGAAAGTGGGGTTCAAATCCATAACTCTAGCGTGGATAGCATTTTCATGATCCCTTCCTTACCAGTAAGCCATCAATCAATTTTGTTAAGGGTTCAAAAGTTAATATACATATATATTTATTTAATTTTCTAATACAAATATAAAGTCTACGGAAAAGTTACTAGATTCGTCCAAATTCGCGAACTCCAATCTAGCTCCGCCCCTAATTTCCTCTATTTTCAATTGATTTGTCTTAATTTTATTCGATACAAAAATTTAAGAAAAATGGTAAAAAAAACTTTTGAACTTAAAGTAATAATATGTATAATGTATCAAAATGTTTTTTGAATCATATGGTCTTTAAGTATTCTTTATATGATATTGGGTGTAAAGAGTTACTTAATATAGAAAACAATATTATTTTTTAAATAGATTAAAAACTTAAGTAAGACAAACAAATTAAAATGGAAAAAAATATAGATGTGTGACCATTTGCGAAATCAACCCATTTCTTGATTTCTTCTTGTGCTTCTATAGTTTCCTTTTCTAGTTAGTTGATTATTTATTTATTTTTAAAAAAACAAAAGATTGTACTTCCTCTCGGGCATCTCTCAATTATGTGAAGGTGTGTTTGATTGGGCATAAAGTTTACGAAAATATAAATATATTTTTTAAAATATTTTTAATTATTAATAAGCTTAAGAAATTTCTATAGCTATAAATCATTTTATCAAGGATAAAATAATAAGTTTAATATCAATTTATTTCTTAAAAAATGTCTTTTTTCTTTTTTTCCTGCGACTTAAAATAAAAGATTGTCACATGAATCGAGTTTCTTTGGAAGTCAGAACATCGCATCATCATAGCAAAGTTTAATTGTAAATAGGCCGTGAGAGCCCTCCCCACCACCACCCCAACCCAAAAGGGGAAAATTATACTTGTAAATAGAGTGAGAAACAAGATTTAGATTATAAATTCAAATCACATGTGTGTCATTTGTAGTTGTTATTTAGCTACAAAATTATATTTGTTACTGATTTCTTATTTTTTTTAGTGACATATGATATATACTATTGAGTTTTGATAGTTGGAAGTTAGAACTAATCTAATTATTTGATGTTCGAGTCCTGAGTATAAATTCACTTGTTTGAGATTTTTTCAACATAAATTTAAATCTAGTTAAGGTTTATTATAAATATTGGACATCGAGCGGGAAAAAAAATCTAACTATTTGTTGACATGATTAGCCTAAATTTAAGGGACTTTAATGAAGCTAATAGTGAGTAGAGCTTTGACTTTATTTTGATTAAAAACCATGTTCAATGGATCTAATAGAGTCTTTTGGCAATATTGGTTCAAGAGACAAAACATACTTATTATTGACGTTTTCATTTTTGGAAGTTGAGATATCATAATTATTCTAGTCTATTTATTTCTATTTGTGTATCTTATTTTTCTTTAAGTACAATTTTTCTCTTTATTAAATTCACGTCATTAAATATCCATATACATTTCTCTACTAACGTACGTAGGCAGCAGGTATGCTTAATTGCTTGGTACATATGAAAATGTTTTCTAATTTTCTCATATTTGATTCATCAAATTTCAAAAAAATATTTTCTTTAGAAAAACAAATTCCACAAGTATCATTCCTCATTGAGTATCACCCCCCCCCCCCCTCCCAAACTTAACATGCACAATATTCCACCCCACCCACCCTCATAGCCTCCATCCTCATCACCCCACCTCTCATATTATTTGCATATACGAAATGTATTGTTTAAGACTAATATTTTCTTATGATGTATCAAACACTAAAAATAAGTCAGAAAATCACTTCTTTTCGATGAAAATTTTTTTTAAAAATATATTTTATGGGTCCCATGTCTTTATAACTTATTATTTTCTCTTCTCACTCCTCCATCCCCAACGGACCCCACCTCTCATTTAATCACTTCCTCTAATATAGGGTACATTATATTTTTTAAATTTATATATATTTAAATATACTTCAATGCACAAATTAAAAATAACACAACTAGATTAACGTATAGTGAAAAATAGTGATATCAGAAAATTAATATTCCACTTTTTCTCTCTTTAACATAACTTCTTTTGATTCTCCTTTTATGTAGTTTATTTTCCTTATTTTTTAAATAGTCGTGATGTTCGTTTATCAAAAATTGAATACATTAATATTAATTCATATTTAAATTCAAACCTCTACGGATTTAAAAAAATCTTAAGGAGTAAATAATTAAAATTATCATTTTTATTTATAATTTCTTAAAGGACGTATAAAAGAAAAAGTGGATAACAAATATGAAAAACAAAAAGGCTTTAAATTAATTTTCTCTTGTTCTTCTTTCAACAATTTCATAAGCACTTACATTCATAAAAAAATGTTCTAAAACTAGAAAATATAACGGAAAGAGCATTAATGATCTTGACAAATAATTACATAAGTTTTGACATTATTTTCATGAAAACCCAACAACAAAAGGCATCCATAAACACCTATACACACACACACATTCTCCGTCATGAATTAAATACGATATTTTTTTATTCTCGAAATTCAAGCTATAAAATGTATTGTATAAATTGATTGAGAGTGCATGTATATAGTAATTTTAAATAACTATTTTTAGTTATGTAGATAACTAATATAAGATAAAAGAAATAATATCTAAATGTTAAAAATATGATGAATTCGGCAAGATACATTAAATTTCACATTTTTTGTGAATAAAAAAATATTAAGATAAAGAAAGTAGTAAAATTTAAAATTATTGTACAAAGAAAGAGTAGGAAAAATTGAATCAAAAAGGAAAAAGTTTAAAAAGAAAGAGAAAAAAAAAGAGGGGGAGATTTTGACTTTTTCTCAAAATGAGACCCAATAATCCACTTGGCAAAATGTGTGAGGAGCCTTATACAAGTTTTGTATGCCACATCATATCTATGCTTTAAACATAATAAAATTTTCGGGTAAAATGAGATATATTTAAATTAAATTATTTTCAAATTTAGAAAAAGATTATTTTTGTATAGTGCACATCAAAAAGAAAATAAATTCACATAAACTAAAATATATGAATGAAAGAATATTCTAAAAAAAAGAAGAAATAATCTTTCTCTTACTTTTTTTTTAACCTATGGTTATGTAGATTGTGGCAAGCATTTCTTGTTGTACTTGTGGTATACTCAGCATGGTCATCTCCCTTTGAGTTAGCATTCAGCAAGGCATCAACTGGAGCACTCTTGCCTGTTGATTTAGTCGTCGACGCCTTGTTTGCTATTGACATTATTCTCACTTTCTTCGTTGCATACTTGGACAAATCTACTTACTTACTCGTTGAAGAACACAATAAAATCGCGTTCAGGTACGGTAACCTCTCTATAACATTCATTCTTTATAATAATATTTCATTATATCAATCAATTTTTTTAGAATCTATTTTCAGGTTATGTTATGTTATAACCTCCGTCCCGTTGTAGTTTGACTTGACACGAAATTTAAGATCAGAAAGATAGTTTTTTGAAATTTGTGGTCTAACATATATAAGTGATAGATATTTATGTGACTATGAATTATTTCATTAAGGGTAAAATGGACATTTTAAAGTTAAATTGTTAATTTTTTAATCCAAGATAACATTCCACAGTTCAAATAGATAAAATAAGAAACTTCTCTCTCTAGAATGAGATCTCCGATCAGTGAAAACTGAGGATGGCACGGAAATCAAAGGCTGGGGGGAGAGGGCAAACAAAGCAGATGACCACGCAGGCCACCATAGCTGGTCGGAAGGAGTATCGCAAACTGGGGATGCGAAGAAGGTAAAAAGCATCAATGTTTTACAAGGAGTTATGCCGCTGGATCTCTTTAGACAAAAAATTATTAAGACAAATGATGTTCTTATAGAAAAGTTGATGGTAACCCTATATATCTATACGTTTTATTATTAGCTATACTTTTTTTATTATTATAATCTAGAAACTTTTGAAAGCTAGGTCGAAACTCTATGGATAACGAGCTATTCTTACAACCATATGCATGGGTGGAGTCACCCTTAGGTGAAGGGTAGTCTGGGTATACCTTACCTTCCACCGCAAAATTATATATGTGGTGTGCAGAAGTTAAATGTTAGCTATATTACGAGTGCATATTCAATTTTGCACACCCTTAACACATTTAATAAGAAAGTTTGCATATTTTTCACCAAATTTCTGTCTCTACCACCGCAAGTGCAACTCCTTTCTATCTTTTTTGCCAATGGAGATTATAACTTCATTATTTTTCTTCTGTTTGTAAAAAGGTACATGACACATCTATGGTTTCCAATGGATGTAGCTTCAACCCTACCATTTCAAACCATATACAGAGTTGTCACTGGCAAAACTAGTCGAGGACAAGTCTTTGGCTTCCTCAACTTGCTAAGACTATGGCGACTACGACGTGTTAGTAAATTCTTCTCAAGGTACTTCTTTAATGCTCAAATATGTATTCCTTCTGTTTATGTGACACAGTTCGAATTTTACTAGTCATATATTTAAATTTTAACTGTAAATTTGGTTATGAAATTTTTAATTTTTCTAAAATAAATAAATTTATAAGTTTTACCTGACACAGTTTGATGACTTAACTTATGATTTTTGACTAATTTTACTTATAAATACTTGACATACAAGCTCTTGACTTTTATCGAATGAGTACATTAATAAGTTAAAAATATTTATAAACCAGTTTGACCAACTTAATAAGCGTAAGCAAACACCATCAATCAACTAAAATTTTCTTCCCTTGCGTTCTAGGTTGGAGAAGGACACTCGATTCAGCTACTTTTGGACGAGATATTTTAAACTTATTTGTGTAAGTACTCATCATCTTAGCTATACACATTAATTAGTTTTACTTGATCATAATATATACTTACTTGGTCTCAATTTATGTTTCCAATTTTCTTTTAATTTATGCTTATAAATATTATTTTTTAAGAAATTACAAATAAGTTTATTTTAAATTTTGCTTTTTTCTTATAAAAATTTCATAACCATACAAATGATTAAATTTTGCTTTAGACTATAAACTTTAAAACTTCTTTCGTCTTTGTTAAATTTTATGCCAACTCAAACAATTTTACATAAATTGATGAGACGAAGGGAGTAATAGAGTTTAAATATGTTCACGGGTCGGTGTAAAGTCAATTATAAGGTAATTATATGTAGGTTAATTTTTATGTTAAACATTAATTGGTAATTATCATTTGACAGAAATAGTGACTAATAACCTGCTATGTAAAATTCCATAAAAGTGTAAAAAAGTAAATATATTATTAGTATATATATAACTTTAACTCCTATATAGTTTAAGTTATATACACTATTTAATAAATTTTACACAATCAGATTACTTTTACCTATTGTAGCAGATAATCTATCTTATTTTTAAAATCATAATTTTCATATTTTAAAGAGGCTTACTTATAAATATCTTTTCAATAACCTGAATTCTTTACACTAGCGGGGTTTAAACTCAATATTCTCTCCATTTTAATTTAAGTATCTTACTTTCTATTTTAAAAGAAGAATGTCTCTCTCTTTATTTGGTATACATGTTAAGATTTAAGACTAGTATGTTGATACATTATCCATATTTATAGTTTAATTAAGATTACAAGATTTAAATATCTTTACTATTTTCTTCAATTTTATGACTAGTTAAACTAAACCACTAGAATTGAAACGGAGGAAATATATAATATAAACATGACTACGCATCTTAATTCTTGAAACGACATTGATCTTCATATACAATCAAACCTTGAAGAAGACATAATTGTTATAATAAAGTAGGCGAAATGGTCTGGTGGACCCTTGTACTTGTATCGGTTTGTATTGTGGACCCTTCTACTTACTCATTTGTCATCTGGACCCCTGAACTCATCCAAACGCAACATTTTAAACACATTTTTTCCTACTCAGCTGTGTGTGTATCACAAACGCTTGACACATAATTTTTTAAATAATTATAAATTGACATGTATGATTATAAAATGACAAATGTATATATAACCCCTCCACATCATCATTTCCTTTTATTATATTTGATTAATGTATATGTACTTCTTTTTCCAATTTTTATTTTCCTCTATACCTATCCTTATTTCCACAATTTCATTCCATTTCTCTCTCTCATCTTCCTTACACTTTTCCTTTCCCAACCTCTTCTACTCTTTCCATTGAAGAAAATATGTCCGAATGATTTCTTGTTGTTCACAATCTTCCCAGAACTCGGAGTTGATTTTGGGTTCTGTTGGGTTGGGATTTTGGTGGTGACTGGTGGCGTTGAGGAAGAGTGGGGATTTGTTGGGTGGTCGGTTGTTCACAATCTCGCCGGAGTTTGGGGCTGGCGGCGTTGTGAAGATCGAAGTTTATTGGTGGAGTTGCTTTGGGGTTTTTATCTTTTGTGAAGGGTTTTTCGTGATGAGCTTTGTTTTGCCCTAGTTTTCTGATGCTTCAAGAAATTCTTGAAGAGATTGTTGTTTTTGAGTTTTTAATTTAAGATAGGAGGACTACTATTTGGAAATGAGCTTGAAGCATTTAAATCAAACCAACAAAAATACAATAGAATCGCACAAAGAGGAAGAAGAGATGCCTTTAAATCGAAGGAAAAAAAATAAAGGAGAAGAAATTTGGAGAGACAAGATCGAGAAGAGAAGAAAAAAAGCTTCAATTTGCCCAACAATGGTGTTGAATGCAAATGAGGAAGAAGAGACAACTTTAATGTCTCAAAAAGGACCATTAATGCCTTTTTGGAATGTCTCACGCTCCTGCTTTGTGTGTTTCACACGCTCCGTGTGGACTCTTGCCACATAGGATGCCACATCAAAAAATGTGTTTAAAATGTTGGATTTGGATGGGTTCAGGGGTCTAGATGACAAATGGGTAAGTAGAAGGGTCCACAATACAAATCGATACAAGTACAAGGGTCCACCAAACCATTTCACCAATAAAGTATTATTACAGAATATGAATTTGTTAGAGAGAAGTCTGACTATATGATTCTACGACAGGTGACATTATTTGCAGTGCATTCAGCTGGTTGTTTCTATTATTGGCTGGCAACACGTTATCATAATTCAGAATCTACATGGTTGGGAGCAAATATACCTGATTTCAAATCAAAAAGTATTTGGCTAGGATATACTTATTCCATGTATTGGTCTATTGTCACACTATCAACAGTTGGCTATGGTGATCTCCATGCTGTGAATATTGAAGAAAAGATTTTCACAATTTTCTATATGCTTTTCAACATTGGCCTTACTGCATACTTGATTGGCAACATGACTAACCTTATTGTCCATACCGCTGTCCGAACATTCATCATGGTACGTATTATTTCATTTGTCTCAATTTATGTGATATTATTTTCTTTTCAGTCAGTTTAAAAAAGAATTGAGAATCCTCATCACATGAGCATTCTCAATAAAGAAATTAGCTGCTACACTAAAACTAAGTGCAAATTTAAAGAACCAACCAGATCAGACTGACCTAGTGGATAAATCAGAAATACAGAAATGAAAACAACAATTGGACTAGAGAATGCGATTGCATTATAAGGTCTCAATTGAACAAATTGAGTAAGCTCGAATTGTCATAACATGCAACCAGCTTTTAGGCCATAAGTTTCATAGAGAGCAACAAAAGTCCACAGACCATCCAATTGACATGAGCGAGTAAAATCTTTTAGTGCTTCAGGAGTACTACCTCATAGTAACAACACCATATGTGCTAAATTAATAACAGGAGTAGAAACGAGAATGACGTCTTTCTATATTTAATAAATGCATGTATGTAGAGGGATGCTATCAATGAGATCTTGAGGTATGCAAAGAAGAATAGACTTCCAGAAGGGCTAAGAGAGCAAATGTTGGCACATTTGACACTGAAATTCAAGACAGCAGAACTACAACAAGAACAAGTTTTAGAAGACTTGCCAAAGGCTATTAGATCTAGCATTCTACAACAACTCTTTCGTACCACTCTAGAAAAATCCTATCTTTTCAATGGAGTCTCGGACGACTTTATCGTCCAATTGGTAATTTCTTTCTCAATTTATGTGACACTGTTTGACTGAACGATGCAAAGTATAGTATTTTCTTATTTCTCATTTTTATACTACAGGTGTCAGAAATAAAAGCAGAATATTTTCCACCAAAAGTAGATATCGTCATACAAAATGAGATACCAACAGATTTCTACATTATTGTATCTGGGGCTGTGGTACGTTACATTCATTCATCCCAGTCTAGTTTTAATTAATTCTCACTTGGTATAAAAAGCTATATATGTTGCATGGATTCTTCGAAAATGTCATTGAGTGTGTGCCGAATCCTTCAAAAGTAGTGCATTTGTGAAGGATCTAACACAAATGCGATAACATTTTTGGAGTCTGAACAACTTAGATAAAAAGATACATTTACTAACTTACTAAATAATTAATTGACCACTGCAGGATGTTGTAACATACAAGAACGGAATGGAGCAAGTATGTACCTATTTCTCTTCTCTTCGACCTAACTCAATAGCTTTAATTTGAATTTTGTATTTGTGTTAAAAAATTCATTAAAATAAGCATAGAAATTCAATTCAAATTCCTAAAACTAGCATTTGAGGTTGTAGTCTAGAATCAAGAACACATAAAGTTCAAATCCTGACTTCACATCTGAATCTTTTCTTATTTCAAGAAAATTCAACAGAATAAAACAGTTTTTGCTTTATTAGCACAACAATATTTTAACAAATGCGATTCAATTGAACCCCTTTGCTCTATCTAGCACAGATATCAAAACAAACCTCTTAGATTATTCATAATTAATCGATTCTATGTCTAATAATTCTTCTAATACTTTTTTTCCAATTATTCTTGGAGTTGACAGTTTTTATCCAAGTTGGGATCTCAACAAATGTTTGGAGAAATAGGTGTAATATTCAATATCCCTCAGCCTTTCACAGTGAGAACTAAAAGGCTTTCTCAAGTTGTCCGTATTAGTCATCATCATTTCAAGCAATTGGTACAACCCCTTCATGAAGATGGAAAAATAATTCACACTAATTTTATTCAGGTGCATTATCCATTTTCTCCCGTATAGATTTCTTAGATAGTTACTCAACTAATAGTTATTATTTTAGAAAGTCGCTTTCTTTGTTGAAGAAAATTAGAATCGAGAAGAAAAATGACTTTCTAAGATAATAACTGATAGTTACGTGTCGCACTTGTTGTTTGCTGATCTTAATTTGTGATGTTATATATCAGCATTTGAAAGGATTGAAAAACGAGGAGCTAGCAGAGATGCCACTTGTATCAGAATTTCTTGATGACTTAATTAGCGAGGTAATTTAATTTCTGTGCAAAACTTATAAATGGAATTGATTAAACTGAATATGATTAACTTAAATTCATACAGTACTTAATTTGAGGATGAGTTGCTATGTTAGGGAAAAATGTTAGGCTAAATACATCGATAGTCACTTAAATTTTCAGTAAATTTCATGTACATATAATAACGGTTTCCTATTCGACATTTCCCCCATCAAATTTTGTGTGTGCATTCAAGCTCTCATTATATAGTCATATAAAATATGTCATCTCATTTAATCATATAAATGAGAATCAATTGAAACAAACAGGTTTTACGGCTTGTTGAAGTTAATGTGTATAATTAAAGGATATGACATATTTTAAGTGGTAAACTTATTGGGCGCTTGAATACACACGCATAAACTTTTCAAAATTATAATTGAAAGTGTCTAATAGGAACACTTTCTTTCAGGTGCTCATCACTATATTATATAGTCGAAGTGTCTGTATATGAAATTTACTATCAAATATCCATTTATTCAGCCAAAACGTTACTAAGATTTTTATTCTTTCATGGCATAGTTAACATACAGAACAAGCTAATTTTATAACTGCAAGTCTGCAACCAAATCTTTTTGAATAACTTCTTAGATATGTTTGTCACATTTTCTTGCAGGAAGCCTCAGTGAATGAGGCTGGAGCTCAAGACCAACAAGAAAACGGTAAGCTTGCACTACTTCACTTAGAACCAATGTGCGCGGATGTCAAAGAAAGTTTGTAGTTCCTATCTAATATTGAGTTTTAAGTTATATGCCATGACGTTACATTTACATGTTATAGCACGTAACCTGTCTTATTTTCAAGATTACAACTATCACATTTAATAAGACTTACTGACCGCATAATATATATAGGAGACAATGGCGAGTGTAGCTCATTAACTTGAAGGATTCTATTGGGGAATCCCTTTAATTTCTTTGCGTGTTTACTTTTTCATATCTTAAATCTTGGTTTTGCACTGATTTTAATCCCTTATTTTGCGCGCAGAAATATCCACTACTACCCCTGACCTGTCAAAAACATCTCCTACAAGAGTGATAATTCACGGATATCATCCGGATCATAAGCCAAAATCAGGAGGAAATGCAGGAAAACTAATCCATCTACCTGATTCACTGGAAAATCTTCTAAGTATAGCAGGTGATTAGTACATTCGATTTGAATGATTAATAGTAGAATTCATCTTGCAATCCCCCATCCCAAAATACTTGTCATGTTTGGCTTCCCGATAGTATATTGGGACAGAGGAGTAGCATTTTGAATTCGTCTAGTCCCTTCAACAATTTCATTCCCATTCATCCTCTCATATGAGATTTATCATTACTAAAAAAACAGGAATTTACACTGACTAATTCTGTAGCTAAACAACAAAATCCGTTGCTAATCCAATTTAGCATCAAATTATCAAAAAATTATGTTAGCTATGAATGATATAGCGATAGATTAGCGACAAAGTTCATAGTTAATTCCATTTTTTTTTTGTAGTGTATGATCTTTAATCTTTTCGAATCAATGAGAAGACTAGCTACAAGAAATAAAATATGACAAATATTGAGAATGGTGTCTAATTATACAATTTGGTGGATGCAGAAAGTAAGTTTGGGAGAAGAGGAACCACTATTGTCATGACGGATGGCTCTCAAGTGGAGGATTTGGCTGCTCTGCGAGAGGATGATCACTTGTATATTTTTTGAGCAAAAAAAAAAACAAATGTACTAAAGATATTGTGTGAGTTGATAGCCATAAGAGTATGTTGAAGCTGACAGTAAATATATGGTAATGAGATTGAACATAATAGCATAAACAACTCTATGTATAATGTTCTTTCTGTATCTCAAGAGCATAAATTGTCTTTGCACTTTGAAAGAAATATCTAGTACTCCCGTCGTTCATTTTTACTTATCAACTTTGGACTGTGCATGCACCTTAAGAAACAATGATTGAGATGAACATTTTACCATAAAGTGGGGTTGGGTATACTAGCATTTTGTGAGAGTTAGGTGGGTGAGAAAAGGTAGAGGGACAAGGCCGGACAGCTTGTATGGTTTGAGATGGAGAGTGTGATAGATGGAGACCAACATGTATTAGTTGGTCTTTAACCATGCTAATACATGTATTAAAATCTCTTGCATTACTAATCCTAAAAATCTATGGTATTAGTAATAGACACCTTAGTACACAATAAAGTGTATCACTAATGCTTGCATTACTTATACATAACATCAAAAAGTGTACCAAACAAGATATTACTAATACACAAAATTAATACATGCATTATTTTTGCTAATAAACTCTACCAAACGACCCCTAAGAGTATAAAGATCTTTCATATGAAAAGAAATCTTTAAGTTGTTGTTGGAGGCAAGTGATTAATGAAGAATATGTTCCTCAGAGACGTATCCAAGATTTTGACATGATGGGTGCACTATTACGAAAAGGTAGATCTAAGATATAAATTTTATCGGTTTGACATTTCAGGTTCTTATCACTAAAAAATATTAAAATTATAAGTCCAAAATTAATTCTTATTTATTCAAAATTAATTCTTATTTATTCAAAATTAATTCTTATATTGTGTGACTTATGTTGTCTAGGTATACACCAAAACTCGACTGTTCAAAGATATCAAATCTACCGATTGACCGAGTATATCCGATATATGTTCACTATAGAAAGTTCAAAGGGAAACCCACTCATCCAGATGCAATCAATCCTTACTTACGAATCACACAGTTTTTTCATGCATATGTTTTAACAATAGCCATTCCCTATTCATGTGGGGCATTGTTGGGTTTTAAAGATGTGAATAGGAAATGAAGAGTTGTGACTCACCTGAAGGGTTGTGACTTTACCGAAGGGTTGTGACCTTTACGAAAGGTTGTGTCTTTTCTAAAGGGTTGTGACCGTTTGGAAGGTTGTGTCTTTTTCAAAGGGTTGTGACCTTTCATGAAAGGTTGTCCCTTTTCCAAAGAGTTGTGACCTTTCTGATAAGGCACAATTAACACATTTTCATACTACCCTTTGTTGTCTATAAATAGAGAGGCTTTCTCTCATTTTTCAGGATGAAATTTTT
Source organism: Solanum appendiculatum (assembly GCA_018342035.1). Classification (NCBI taxonomy): domain Eukaryota; kingdom Viridiplantae; phylum Streptophyta; class Magnoliopsida; order Solanales; family Solanaceae; genus Solanum; species Solanum appendiculatum. Next base: position 71,716 of record JAGDQO010000918.1, on the reverse strand, counting down.
CCTTCTTTTGCATATATTTTCTTACAGAACAAAATAGAGTCTATGTGTGATTCGTTGCTGGCTTTTTGAGTTCGTTGAAATTATCGAAGTTTGAGGTACGCTACTTCTTTAATGGTTAATCTGTTTTATCTTGGGAGGAATTAATCTAATATTTTTCTCGCGGGAGGTATTGAGATCGACTGAACCCATTGATTACATGTTATATCATCCTGTATTACTAGTTTTAATATGCACATTTGGTTTAATTATATATATATATAGTTTAATTATATATATATATATATATATATATATATATATATATATATAATTACAGTGCTAAAATTTTTTAGGAATTTTCAATGTGAACTTGAAAATTTTGAAAGATTAAAGCTATATATATAAAGTGCTACCAGTAACCACTTGGAGAGGTGTTACCTAGTTTTAGAAAGAAAACTGAAGAAGATAGATGTAACATTCCAATCTAGTGTGGGTTCACACATCTATATTTAAATATTTTTTATAAAATATAACAATACTATATATGATTTCAGGAAGGGAGCATGAGTTCACGTGAACCCAGAGACCCCCTCCTGTATACGCCTTTGATGTTCATGTGATAATAATGTCATCTTGTAATGATCCACTCCGTCGTTACTAAGAGGCATCTCGTGCTGAATCCCAAAGGTTCTGGAAATGCGGTGCAAGAATTTAAGAACTTAAGCACACAACAATTTTGTCCAATTTTATTTTGGGTCGGGCTGACGTTAGCCCGCCTAGCAATAGGCTTCCCGCTATTGTGGCATCGCTGTAGCGATTTGCAGGCACTATAGCGGCCTGACGAAAATTCTGCAACCTAATTAATGCATCGTCTTTTATTTTCTTCCCACTTTTGAAAAGAGAAAATAGACAAGGGCTGCTCCAAAAATACTCCAAAGGCAATCGGGGCAAGGGAGCAATGAGGGGGAAGGATTACCGCACAAGAAAGATGAAAACCTAAGAAATTTCGTTGCTCGCTCATCATGATTTGCTCTCACGGAGCCAGAAGTTCATAGGCAAGGTTCATCAGTTGTTGCTTGAAGCCCAGGTAGGCTAGGTTTCTTAACCGAGTAGTTTAGACTTGTTTCCAATTGCATTGTATTTTGTAGATTGACAGGAGGTTTCATGCCTAGGCCTTCGCGCACGGAGTCTGAATGGCTAAAGATTGTGTATGACTGTTAGGGTGGAAAAGATAATGACTAAAGGGTGGTTCTCTTGTTCTTGATTGCTAACCTTGAGTTTTCCTGTTGAGAAGGTTTGGTGGCAATTGTAAGGTTGAGAGTTATGAAATTGTTGGGTTATAGCCATTTCTAGGGTTTGTGATAATCAAGGGGAATGAATGTGTACTCATAATAGGGTTTAGTGTTGGGTCGTTGATATATTAATATAGTTTGTGTTGTCCGATATATGTATGTATGAATGTTTACTGCTTTTAGTATCACTTGTGTAATGCATGTTGGGGAAGACATAGGGAAGCATATAAAATGACATCGTATTGACAATTTCATGTAATGAACCTATTTATGTGACTTGTGATTTCAAGTATTATTGTTCATTAAGTTTGTGATTGTGTATGATTGTTTGTGATCGATTGCTGGTTGATTCGGGTACCCCACCTGGTACATGATATCCGCATGGTTGGCTTGGATACCACGCTTGGTATATACTAACGGTTGGCTCGAATACCACACTAATACACTAACAGTTTGGGTATGGATTCCATGAGTGAATCGAATTTGCATGTTTGTGAACCGAATTTATTTCTTCATAATGTGATTGTTGCATGTTGAATCCTTGAGTGATCCAGGTTACTTGAAAGGTGAGTTGATATCGGGTATAACTTGTATGTGATCATATAGGACATGTTTCATGTTACTGTTAAGTCAAGTTAAGGACTGAGAATCCGGGCTATGTTATACTTGTGATTATAGTGGTATGTTATTTGTTTATTGAAATGGTGGTTATTAAGTTAGATAGATGACTGGAGATCTGATGAATGGTTTAAGTGTTGGGACTAGTTATAGTTGTCCAGTGTTCTAGAACTTTTATGATAATAGGAAAGGGAGTCAAGATGGATGAATTGGTCTAAGGCGCCAGTTTCAGGTACTATTTCAAAAAAGGGCCAAGGAATTGGCATGAGAACCTAAAAGAGAGTAGTAGGTTGGTCAATAAGGCTAGTGGTGACCTTGTATTCGTGAATCTCTATGTGGTAGAAGGATTAGACTATGATTTGATATTATGGAGGTATAACAAGGAGGCATGGAATTGAGGTGCACGAGTTTATGGGCGTTACACTTGTGAGGGTACAAGCTTGTAGATACTTGGGGTGGTGTAACTTCACTTTATATTATGTGGTAGGTTCAGATCAACCGATGATGCCTTTCAGTACATGTGTTTGTACTGATACTATTCTTGTTATGTCACTTGGCATAGTCTGGTTGTAGGGTCAATGATGTTCATACGTGAAGACAATGATGATCTCCGACAACTTTCATTTTTACCTCCTTATGGTGGGAGTTGTGTGTTATTTTCTTGTATAAAATGTACTCCTTTAGTAGCTCTTGTATTTGATTAGACTAGTTCCTTGGGGAGGTTTTCAATCATTTATAAAAGGTTTTCATTAAAGTTGGTGTTTTTATAAATCTTTAAGGTAGTAAAGGAATTGTGCAGTATTTTGTTAATTTACACATTGCCCATTTTAAAATTGGGTGGTAAGGATTCTCCTATCTAGGTGTTAGAGTAGGTGTTCACACACCCGGTGGATTGGATCGTGACACATTTACATATATTGATAGAAGAATACAACCTGTAGATATTTTTTTAAGAAATAAAGATGAGTCATATTTGCTTTGCTCAAGAATTTTTTATAATAAGTAGACCAAAACTAATCAAATCAAGCACTAGGAGCTTGTTTTAATCCATACAAAAACTACTTCAAATTGCATGCTTCTGATGTAAGTGATGGAAATAAATCAAATGGAGGTTTCATATAAATATCTTCTTTAAGAATCATATGGAGAAAAGCAATTTTGAGATTCATTTAATGAAGATACAAGTTTTGCAAAGTAGCAATGACAATAATAATTCACAATGTAGTCATTTTTGCTATTTGTGAAAAATTCTCCTCGTAATCCACACCATACTCTTGTCTATTATCAAGAACAACCAAATTAAGCTTTGTACCGATCAAGACTTCCATTAGAATGAAGTTTAATTGCATAAAATCATTTACATCTAATTGGACAGACAAGAAAAAATGTCTTATGTGTTATTTTCTTTAAGACTCAAAAGTTCTTCCTACATTGCTTTTTGTCAATAGTCATGCTTGGAAGCTTGTGATTAACAAGTTGGAAAATAAATGGTGAAAAAAGTAGAAGAAAATTCATACCAATTAGGAGTACGAGATACTCTAGTAGATCACTGAGTAGACTCGGGAGGACAGACCTTGAAAAATTTTCAAATTCTAGTTGTGGTGCAGTTTTAGATTGCGGATTAATTTCAAGATGGGATAAAATTGGTTGATGTCATTCATAAACAAATTTATATTTGAATCATTTAAAAGAAGATGAAAAATTCTCAAAAAGTAGAAAGTAGATGAAAAACAAAAGATGACTCAACTTGAGTGGGAAAGAAATACTAACTTTTAAAGAAAATAACATTTCTAGAAACACAAAATTTATTAAAACATGGATCATAAAAAAAAATTCTTCTGTAATATACTATAATCCATAAAACACATTTAGTAGACTAAAAAGAAAATTTATTATGCTCAGACAAGGAGGCAGATGCACAAAATAAACACAAACAAATGTATGAAAAATATTATACCTAAGATTTTTATGATAAACACGATAATCTGAAGACTCAAGAATTAGCACTTTAGATGACAATCTGTTAATTAAATAGAAAACAGTTGACAAAGCTTTCACTCAGTATTCACATGGGATAAAGGACTAAATCAACAAAGTACAAGTGACATCTAAAAGATGACGATTTTTATGTTAAGCAAACTCATTTTATTGTGGTGTATAAGGGCAAGTGCGTTGTAAGAAAATTTCTTTCTCAAGCAAAAAAAAAAGAATTCATAAGATATATGTTCTCCATCAGATCGGATCTTAATAATTTGATGCATATAGAAAATTGAGTCTCAATGTAAGTCAAAAATATCTAGAACATGAAAAATACTTCAAATTTGAACAGTAAAAAATACACTCATGTAAATCGACTATAATCATCTATGAATGTCACAAAGTAATTGAAATCAACATGAGAAACAATTGATAAAATGCCTCAAACATCACCATGAATGACATCAAAACACTTTGTAGCACGACCATCAAAATTAGGAAAAGGAAGAGTTTTATTTTTTCCTAATTTACAAGTAGAAAAATCAATGGAAGCAACTGAAATTGATTTTTATTTCGCAATAAATCAAAATCTGATAAATGAGACAACACAATAGAGTTTGGATGTCCTAGATACTTATATCAAACCTTAATCCTACTAGTTATAGAAGTGCAAGCAAAAGATAAAACAGAAGGAATGAAAAAGTTTATAGGAAAATTACAATCTTTCAACTTTAGGCCCCTTCGCGATTATTATCTCCGATACTTGATCTTGTAATATCTTTATTTATTACAATCATTTCCTTTTGTTGTTTCGCTTTGGCTATATTACATACTCGTGCATTTAATGTACTGATGTCATTCAACCTGCATCTTTTATGATGCAGATACAGGTGTTCAAGATCATCAACAAGCGTTTTCGTTGAGATCACTTGGCGCTTCAAATAGCTTTGGTGAGCCTCCTTGCTTTCCAGAAGATTTCACATTTATTGTTTTCATATTCAGTCTTAGTATCATTTGAGGTGCCCTAGGTCTTGTCCCGACACCTATCTTGAATTGTTAGAGGCTTCATAGACAGACAAAGTTAGATGTTTTCAATTGTTTTCTCAAGATGTTCATTTAACTTATTAATTATGCTAAGTATTTCAAAAAGTATTTCAAGACAGTGTCTTAAAACTTTTCTTTAAATGCTTAATTGCTCATCTATTTAAGCTTCCACATATCTTATAGAGTCATGTGAGTCATAGTTAGCCAGATCAAGGGTTCGCTTGGGGCCAGCAATGGTCTCTGAGTGCCGGCAATGTCCAGGGTGTAGGCTCGAGGCGTGACATGGACCAAGCAGATTAGACAACATAATAAATAAATATTTAATTATTTAACTTTAGGAGATCTGTTAAAAATAAGGGCAAATATAAGTCAAAGGGTTAATATCGAGGGTATTTCTGATTCAAAAGGTTGACGTCAGGGGTATTTAGGGGCCGAAAGGTGGATGAAGGATAGTTTTGTACGAATTCGATTAGTTGAGGAGCAATTTAGACCTTTTTCTGTAAAATATAATTACTCCATGAAGAGGAACAACTTTCTGAACATCAAATTATTATGAATACAATTCCGTCGATTAATACAATTACTCTAGGAGTTTTTTTGGTCGATTATTTCCCACGGCTCCAATTTTGTGTTCAATAAAATCTCACCGATGTTGATCTCTATATTTTCAGCCAAAAAACTGATTAATTGAATTGAATTCGAGGAAGAAGGATGATTATCAAAGGCAAATTTAATTTAAGGATAATTATCAATCGCTAATTGAGTTTGAGGAAGAAGGAAGAGAATCTCCTATTTTGAAACTCCTAATCTTTGTAACGGAAATAGTGAGAAATTTAAGCACTTCTACCTAATTTGAAAGATTCTCTTCCCTGATTTTCTCTAATTGGTTATTTCTTATTTGTATTCTGTTAATTGAAACTTCTGAAAAAATACATAAATTAGTCCAATAGCAAACTAAAATATAGCTAATTTTAGTAAATAGTAAAAATGTATGTAAGGGATCCTATTAAATGCTAAAAGTAGAGCCGTCAAAATGGGCTTAGCCCATGGGGCCGGCCCAACCCAACCCATTATTGGGGTAGGATTGGGATAGGATTTTTCAAGTCCATTTATACGTAGGGGCTTATAAGCCCGACCCATATAAGTCAGGGTTGGCCCATGGGCCAAAACTATTTATTTAAGGGTAACTTACAAAAATCTCACTAGCGTATGAGCTAATTATTTAGATGAACACTATGTTGTAATATTACAAATCTTATCAGATTTTGGTGCGTTCAAATACATGTATCTCGGGATACATGTATCTGGGGATACATGGACTCAAAATTAAGTGTAATTTATTCTAGATACACTCTACCCAAGTGGATTCGCATGTATCTATGATACATAGACAAATCTCGTGTCCTCACCTCTCTCCCGTCTCGCTCGTGTATTTGGGATGCATCACACCAAATACATGTATCTTGTGTATCTAGTATCCTAGATAAATGCTAATCACACTAGATTTTTTGCTAGTGCTATTGAAACAACACCACTGTTTGTCATATTTGATTTGAAAATCTTCTCATTTTCTTAATGTTATAGAATTTTAAGTTTAAAAAGAAAAAAAATGAAAAAAAGAAGGGGAAACTACATAAATGAGCCATAAAACTCAAAATAATTACATGGTCATACCTCAATCCAAAGTAATTCAAGAAATACCCATTCTCTTTTTTAAAAAAATTACAACTCATACCCCCCATTCATTAAAGCTGATAATTTTCACTTAACTGATACTAAATCAGTATCATATACTGTATTAGTATCATTAAGATTGATAATTTCGCTTAATTGATACTAAATCAGCATCATATACTGTATTGGTATCATTAAGGTTTCTTGTTCAGAAATTACTCATTAGTCAATGATACTATAAGAGTATATGTATATTGGTGTGGTATCATTAAAGTTTGTTGTTCAGAATTACTCATTAGTCAATGATACTATAAGAGTATATGTATATTGTTGTGGTATCATTAATGTTTTTTGTTCAGAAATTACTCATTAGTCAATGATAATATATATATTTAAAGTTATAACAAATTAACTTTAAAATTTATCTTTAATCCTCAGTGAAATGATTCATAGCCACACAAATATCTATAGTTTATTTTAAACCACAAATTTCAAAAGTCTTTTTTTTCCTTAAACTTTGTGTCCAATTAAACAATGACATATAAATTGAAAAGGAGGGAGTAATATCATAATTTTGCACTGTCCAACATAGAACTAGAGAATTGATTGTTCCTTTGCAACTTTTAATAAAGGTGAAAAATAAAACATATTGTACAATTTAGAGACATTACTTTGGAGATACCAAATTCTTTGTCACATTTTCTTGAAATTAGAAAGCTAGGATTCATCCCTAAAATGTAGTAGGAATTGCCTTGTGCAGCTTATAAACCTTAGCTTAACCAATTTCAACCAAGACAACTTTTGCTCAATACTGTTTTTCTGAAATTGGTTGATCAATCAAACTGGCCAAATTTTGGAAGTACATGGATTCTAGGAAATGGGTAATGGGTAAGGGAAAGTTACATATTTGACCACTCGCCAAAAATAATTACAATCCCTAGTCAAATATAGAAAAATATACAATAGTTATATAGTGTAAAAATAAGTTACATATTTGGCCACCTGAAGACTGAGGGACAAGAATAAATATATTAAGAGAATAATTTCTCGAAAATAAAATCTTAACGGTTACATCCAATTCATTAATAAAAATAGTACTCAATTCATTTTTGCAAGTCTTGCTATTCTTTCTTATCTTGCTTTGGCGTCACCGAAAATAATTATAATCACTAGCCAAATATATATATATATATATAGAAAATGTATATTAATTATGTATAAAATATGTATATTATGTATATATTTTTTTTTTTTCTTTTTTATAAAAAAATATATTTATCGTCTATTATTTTGATGGACGACTATACAATATAAAAATTCCGGAGTAATAGCCTACCAAAATATAGATCCTTTTAGAAGTACTCTCCGTTCACGGGCATAAAGTATTGATCTGTAAATGGCCAATCTGTTTTGCCTTGGCAAGGATTGTACATATAAGTTTTTGTGAAATATATAGTTTTCAAGACCATAAGGTAATTTCACATTTTCAAAAAGATTGGGTGAGTTAAAGAATTAGCATGAATAGAAAATTACGAAGGCTTGCAAAATATATACATTCTTCATTAAAGAAGTTGCAGATATTAAAGTTAAAAGTATGCTTCTTTTCATTTCTTTTTTGTCATTCCTTGAAAATGTAACAATGACGATTAATTGTGCTTATTTTTAAATCTTGTTTGGGCAAGATTTTGGAAAGCCCAAATGCCCAAAGTTTATTTTTTAAAAAGTGAGGTGTCCGGCCAAGTCTTTGTGAGAAAATAGGAGGCCGTTTGGTTACTGGTTAGAGTTATGCAGGTATTAGTTATGCAGGGTTTAGTTATGCAGGTATTAGTTATGCAAGGTTTAGTTATGCAGGTATTAGTTATGCAGGGTTTAGTTATGCGGGTATTAGTTATTCGAGTATTAGTTATGCATGTATTAGTTATGTAGGTATTATTTAGTTATGTAGAGATTACATTATATGAATTATTAACTATTGAATATTGAATTTAATATAAATTAATATCTATTATTTACAAATAAATAAGTAAGCAAATAGTATAAATTCTCTCTAAAAAAAGTAAAGAAAGGAATTTTCTCTATACTTAAGTAGGAATTCTGTTTGTTTTTTTTTCTCTATTTTTTAATGTTTAAAGCTTATAAAAATAAAATATTATTAATATTAAGTACATTATACTATCCTATTTTATATAATGTAAATTTCTATCAATATGCTACATGTATTGTTTGTACATTTTTAGTATACCAACTATATGAATTATATATAAATTCACATTCTAAATAAATAAAAAATACATGATAATTAAATATGTGAAATATATTTAGTAATATATAGTGCTAATATATAATTAGTATATGCGTTGTCAAAATTATACATTCCGATTCATAATATTACTAAAATATTTATATTTTGATTTCAAAATGAAAACAAATAAAATGTTGTTCGTATACAAAAAGAAATAAGAAACAAAACAGTTAGGAAAATAGAATAGTTATGTAAAGTTTTCAATAAAAAAAGATTTAAAATAAATTAATAGGGCTAAATGTGTAATTTAACATTTTAATACATGTATAACTAATACCCACATAACTTATTCCACCTTCTATCCTGCATAACTTATACATAGACTCCCTCATAAGTTATGTAGGTATTAATTATGTAGGATTAAAAAAAATGCAACCAAACACCATATAAAATTAATACATGAATAACTTTTATACAATATTTAGAAACCTATCAACCAAACATGGTATAAGTCGTGTTGACTTTTCTACCTAATACGAAACTTTTACCAAACATAGTAAAAATTAATACAACTTTTTATACATGAATAAGATGCATCTTATACGGTAACCAAAGTGTTTTTAGAGAATAGCAAAAGTTGTTTTTCGGAACCTAAAGAAAATAGTTTTTTTCTCAAAAGTGTTATAAAAAGCACTTTAGAGAAAAATACTTTTAAAGAATTTGGTCAAACACATTATGCTGCTCAAAGGTGCTTTTTAAATTTATTGACCAACTAAAAATTGTTTCTCACCAAAAATATTTTTTAAAAAAGTACTTTTGAAAAATATATATTTTTTATTAGGGAAAAGGTGCAAATATGCTCCATAACTTTTCGATTTAGAGTGCATATACCCTTCGTTAAGGGGTATATCGCAAAGTTAAGGAATGTATTTGCTCTAAGCTAATTTAGGAAATTTGGCCAAACAAGTAGATTTTGACTCTCTCCTTTTAGTTTGGTAAATATTAAGTGTAGGTCTTGTTGAGAATCCAACTAAACAATAAAAGTGTGTTCTTTATAACAACTTAAGTTCTTAGATAAGATAATCATATACTTCAATATGATATCAGAGCATACATGGATCCTAAAATTGAATCTCACTATCACCCCTTATTAGGGGGAAAAATCAACATACTTGACCCATAATTACAAAATTCAAATCTACATATTAAAAATATAACAAAATAATAAAAAGGCGTTCTCTCTAAGTTATTTGTCCAAGTAGCATGAATGATAATGAATAATGATTTCAAAAGTCTCCAACTTCATTTAATTTCTGGTATTTCATCGTTGAAGAGATTAGATTTTCTCTCTTTCTTTCAATTATATCATCTCTTTATTTGTCAAGGGTCCAGTGAATTGTTCGAGTATAAATTTTCTATGCTTACGTAAGCAAACGGGCCAATGGACCCGTAAATCTAAAAATATCTAGTCATTGGCTTTACCTAATATTAGTTATCAAACCACATTTGATGTCCACCCTCAAATTAAGTAATATGAAAAACACTCAATCCATAAATGAAAAGGTCATGAAGTATATATGAAAACTAAAAAAGATCTTATAATATGTCAAAACTCTTAAAGACTTAAACTATATAAATATAACCCAACATATAAGCAAAACAACGTGCAAGAAAAAGCATGATTAAGAAAGAGTACCATCACAAGCAATGCGAATGACTATTGATAAGAAAGACTAACTTAGGTTATTCTAAATATATGCTTTATTTTTTATGGATGGAAGATACTAATAATTCTCATAAAAAAGTGATTAGACATCCATCTAACTTTTGTCAATTGGATCCATTATGTTTTCAAGAAAACTATAGATTTATCTTTTCCTTGATAGTACTTTAAATTGAATGGATCAAAACTATCCAACTCTTAGATCATACTACAGATCCTTATGGCGAAGAGCCAACATCAAAGTGTCAAATCTTTTCATTCAATGAGTTCTTGGTGAAAGAACAATTTATTATTCCGAAAGTAACTTTCAATGATCCTTCCACTCGGCATCGTTAAATCACTTGACCCTTTCTGCATTTGCATCGTTAAAAAGACCTCTGTTACCTTTTGGAAGGCCTATGCTTCATGTATAAAAATTATTGTTAAGATAGTTGTAATATAACTGAAATAAAGTTTCCATATTGGTGGGAAAAGCCATTTTTTAGGTCTTTTTAAGGCTTAGCCTATTTAGTCTATTTAATAGAATAAGTCTACTAATATATATTTAATAATATATATCTAAATGACTTGGACTTGGGGCTTGGGCGCGGGCCGGTCGAATCTTTCATTAAATTTAAAGATTTATTTTTTCGTAACTTATTTTGAACAAATTGTTTATTTAAAATTTGAATTTAATATTTAATATTTAAATTTAAATGAAACAAAAACTTTTGTATATTCAGATAGGGAGCAACAAAAGTTTTGTTTTTTTCAAAAAGGGAGCAACTAAGGGCCTGCTTGGAAAGCTACCCTAGTAATTGGGTTTGGTGTAATTGGTGTAATTACATTGTCTGTCCTATTTGGTTGGCCATGTAATTACTTGGTTAGCATGTAATTGAATGTAATTGGCAGGGGGTAATTACACTCTCCAATTCACAGGGAAGGGCTGTGAATTGCTGATAATTATGGTGTAATTATAAGCTGATTACTTTTTAATTTATTCTTTTTATTTCTATTTTTATTTTTTCGTTTTTATTTATTTTTTATTTCTATTATTTTAATTTCTTTTTTATTTTTATTATTCTAAAAGTTTATTTTTTATTTTTTAATATTTATATTTCATTTCCTTCTCATTTTCAACCTTTACTTCATGTGATTTCATGCATTTTTTGTATTATCTTATTTTTTTATGTTATATTCATTTTTTTTCATTAGCATAATTTTATTTGTATTCTAATTTTTAAATTAAAGTAGAATTGATTATTGAGTTAGGTTTTAGACTTACGTTTTTCTTTTCTTTTAAATCATATTTATGTATATGTTATGTTGAGATTTGACATAAGAGTATTATGTTAAATTTTTTGTTTTGAATTTAGAACTTATGTTATAGTTTCGATTTCAATTTCTATTTTAATTACCAGGTGGCTTTCCAAACAGGCCCTAAAGGTTGTGATTGTTCAAAAAATGAGTGAAAAGTCATCCTTGTTCATGAAAGAACATGATTGTTATGAAAAGTCATATATATTCATGAAAGAACTTGAATGTTATGAAAAGTCATCTATGTTCATGAAAGAACATCATGACTATTATGAAAAGTCATCTCTTAAGTTCTATAAATACGAAGCATTCCCAGAAGTAGCGAATTCAATTGCATATATGTTTCAGGCTTTGTTGTATCCTGATACAGAATTATATGTCATCTCTAAAAGAATATAAAGGCAATAACTCTTGAAAGATAATGATCTTTCACGCCTCAAAGCTTTTAATTTCTTTGTTATTTTTCTTCTAACAATTATCTTACCTGAAACTGTCCTTTTAACCTGTAGGTCTTGATATAAGGTTAGAGTTCTAATCCTTTTAGAGTAGTATCTCACTGATGGCTCGATCCCTCATATATCGGTTTATGTTAATTTATTGTGTAAACTCAACAATCAGTAACAAATAATTGGCTTACCCAAGATTATCTTAAATCCATGTGAGTAGTAGGTTTGTGATGGTGACAGTAGTCCTAATAAGCAGGGCCAGCACGTAACATCTTTGCATGCGCATGCAGAATGAATGTACTCAAGAAAGGACTAAAAGAGCATATACGTATTTTAAGTGTTTTTAAGTTGAAATAATTTTGTATAAGTAAAAAATTATAAGTTTATCCAAACAGATTATAAATGGCGAACATCTATCGTTTTCTCTTTTTTTCCCTTTTGTCCTCAAACTAATTTGAGTGTAGCATAATAAAATAAGGGAAAAGGCTCAAATATGTCATCGAATTTTAAGAAAAGACTCATCTATGTCATACGTTAAAAGTTTGGCTCATCTATGCCATTTTCGTTGAGAAAAGGCTCATGTATGTCATTATTTGTTAACTGAAATGATATAAATGTGTCAAACGTTTAACGAATGGCATATGTCTTTCTATATAGTGATGAATTGATATAATTATAGGGGTTAATTAATAAAATTAACTATAGAAAAAGTTACTTCAACTTGTAGTATAATTACATAAAGATAATCAAACTAATTATTATAATTGAAAAATCACTTAATTTTCTCTGAATATCCTTTTGATTAAGAGATTATGTCACATGACGACATGAGAAAGATATATATGAAAAAGATGGACGGCTTGCCTCCTCATTCCCTTTTTATTGAATTGATTAATCAGGACCTACATTAATGAATGTTTGAGTATATATTCATTGAATTTAAATTGAATCATTTATTTTATATTGAAAATTAATAATTCAATCATCTATAAGATATTGATTGAGCATCCAATTTAAAAAAAATAATTTTAAATAAAAAATATTTAAGCAACCACGCTTTAAAAATAATTTGGTGATGGCTAGCTAGGAATTAGTCCGAAGCTAGAAGAATAATCACGAATAAACTTACATGTTTTAACTTCTATTTTTTATCCTATATATGCCAACTAATTAAAAGTCAATCATTGGTACCTGAGCTGGTGGAAAAATCTAGAAATACCACCCCACCCCACCAGGGGCATAGCATATATATAAGTAAAATAATACACAAAGTTATTAAATAATATATTCTGGACACCATTAATAGAACAAGGTGTTGTAGTCCAGTAACTTAAGACGCCTTGAAAGAGTCCGCACTTGGGGTGCCCATGTGTTCGAATCTCACTAGTAGCAACTTTTTTAATTCACTTTTTTGGACACCCTTCGTAAAATTCCTGGCTCCACCACTGCACCCCACCCCACCTATTCGGAATGTTCGACATTATCATGCTTAATTTATATTTTTAGAAATTATCTTTTCACTTTCTATTTGATACATATCTGTTTTTGGAGCTTAACAATTTAAATTTACGTCAGGATATTATATTTTGAGGTAAAGTATTTTATATATCAAAGGTAATTTTGTTTTTAGGATTTAAATTTAAAACTTTTGTCGGAGAGATACTTACTACCTGCACCAAAACCTTTGGCAATGGTAGATTTAGAATAAAATATATGGATTTATGGAAATTTAATAGCTTTCGCTTATGTTATTTAATAATAATAATAATAATAATAAATGTTCTACAAAATTTATTAAATTTTTATAAATATTTAATTGTGAATATTATTGTTATTATTATATAGTAATAAAAATTATCATCAAAATTTATAAATTTTAAATTTCAAATCTGTCACTCATACTTGATGTATATGTTTGGTGTTATCTTAGCTGTTTGTTTTAGGCACATGATATTTTGCTCAAATTCATATTTTAAAATAAAAATTCAATTGTGGGGCTGCTCCGTCCTTAATCAAAGGTCTTAGGTTTGTGCTTTGGGTATGAAAAAATTCTTAATAGAGAGTGTTTTTCTTCAAATGGAGTCCTACGCAATGCAAATTTAAATTAATTGAATTTCAATGCAGACATCGTACACCTAATGATAAAAAGAAAAAATCAATTGTGGAACCAAGTTTGAAAATGCTGGCTCTATTAGTCTCCATCAACAGACAATTTGGTCCCCATGTGTATATATAGTAGTATATTCAATGTATACACGACCAATTTTGTATATATTTCAAGCAAATGGATCATGTTATATTTTCTTGTTACAAAAGAATTTTTTTTTTCTTCTCTTACTTTTTTTTGGGGAAAATATTTACTTCTTTTAGCTTATTATAGCAACATCTCTTGATGTGATTTTTTAAATTTCAGACTTCCTTATATATTTCAAGCAAATGGATCATGTTATATTTTCTTGTTACAAAAGAATTTTTTTTTTCTTCTCTTACTTTTTTTTGGGGAAAATATTTACTTCTTTTAGCTTATTATAGCAACATCTCTTGATGTGATTTTTTAAATTTCAGACTTCCTTATAAGATTTTACCTATCAATTTAGTGAAATTAGCATTTTTAGTCTCTCAAATATTGATAAATTTTTATTTTGATTCTTACAATTTTTTATTAAACATATTTAATTTTTAATTAATTGATATTTGCATTTTCAACACCTTTATTTGTAAATCTTTACAAATTTAACAGATTTTTAAGTGTTAAATCATTTGATTATTAATGCAATATGTTTAAAAAAAAGAAGATCAACGAATAAATCAATACTGGTTAATATGTCATGCTAATCTTATTCAAGTTTGTATTGTGCTACTCCCTCTAGTATAATATAAATGAATCGTTGATATTTTTTTTTAGAAAAATTACATTGTATAGATATAGAGATAAAATTACCCCATAAAGCTGAAAACCGTTAGAGCATTTATAATATGTGTGTGTTGTATAATTATGTATAAGGTGTATAACAATGTAAAAATGTCCATAAGTATCTTTTATACACAATAATACATGTTTATACAAATTTATATATTTGTGTACAGTAAATGTATAATGTTATATAAGCATTGTGGAGAAAAAAAGAGAGGGGGGGGGGGGGGGTAAGTGGGTGTAGTGCAAAATATGACTATCTAGATGTAATTAATTTTATTAGATTGTATATTTTTGAAAATATCCCTTCTTCATGTGGTTTGAAATGAGTAAATTTTTGAAAATATCCCTTCTTTATGTGGTTCAAAATGAGTACAAATTTTCAAAGTTCAAGAATGTGTCGAGAGTTTTTCGGAAATAACCTCAAGAGATAGAGGTAATATATGAGTATGCTTTATCTTCGCCAAATCTTATTTATGAGATTACATTGGGTATGTTATTGTGGTAAAGTTCAAGAATGTATTAATCATCATTTTCTAAGATTGCCTTCTATTTAATGAAATTTTCAACTACTTTTAAATTTCAAATAGTGATTATCTCTACTTTTAAGAAGAGTTACAAAAAATCAAAAGGGTTTTATTAACAAATTGCCCTTTGATTAATGTCGTTTACTATCTTTCTTAATTGGTGTGCTTTCATTTATTTTGGATTAGAGAGAGTATATTGCACTCCAAACTAATTTGAAATACAATTTACTAGAGCCGAAGGTATATCAGAAACAATCATTTTGCCTTATGAAGATAGGAGTAAAATTTACCCACACCCCACTCTTCTTATCTTTCTTAAGGGGTGTGCTTTCATTAATTATTTTGGACTAGAGGGAGTATATTGCATTCCAAACTGTTCTAAAATATAATTTTCTAGAGTCGAAGGTATATTAGAAGCAATCTTTTTATCCTATGAAGGTAGGAGTAAGGTTTACGCATACCCCACTTTTCTCAAATCTCATTTAAAATATTATATTGAATACTCAGTTAATAAATGGTTGGAATCTTGGGTTACTAATTGGTGGAATACTGGGCAACCCGAAATTTTATTGAATAAAATTGTCTTCTCAAATCTCATTTAAAATATTATATTGAATATACTATTGATGTTTGATAATGCTATATTGCATTAGGTTTAGAAATGGAATCTTGATGAAACTTTCAATAAATTGTTTTTCCTAACGTAGATCCATCACCATCAAACCAGCTACATTCAAGATTTTTTTTCCAGACAAAATTTAGTTTAGATTACATAATAAATGCCTTCAATTAATTAGGGGAATATACAAATTATTTTAATGAAGAAACTCTACACCCCATTTTGTAAAAAAGAAAAAAAATGTAGTAGTTGTTTTAGGATCTGATCAATCTTTTACACAATTAGCCCAACTTAAAAGTGAAGTGTATAATCATGTGTCCTTAATTAAATGTTTTGCTTATTTCAATTTATATAATATAGTTAATTACATAAAACATTAGAAAAATTTGTAATTTTAAAATGACATAAATTTTTATTATTTTATAAAGAGAAAACTACTTTATTAAACATACAAGTGATACATCAATATCATATATATTAATTCTACATGTACTTTCAAATAATTACGTATCTTACTACTAGTTAAGAATTTTCTATCATATATTGAGGAAGATATACCTACATGTATTTTTGCTATCAGATACATTAAAATAGGAAGAGTGGAGAGCGAGATCCTCATGTATCCAAGATACATGTGAATTACACTAGATACATGTATTTGTATGCATTTGGTGTGATTAATTCACATATATCTGGGATACCAAATATATAAGAGAGTGACGAGTGAGATAGGAGGGAGGCGAGTGAGATTTGTCTATGTATCCAAATACATGTGAATCCACTTGAATATAATGTTATCTAGAATATAATATACCTAATTTTGACCTCATATATTCTGAGATACAAAGTAGAATGCATCGAAATAATTAATTCTTAAATTAATGAAATTTTGATAAGTTCCCCAAATATAATCTATCGAATTTGCGATCTTAACTAAACATGACATAATATTAATGTGTCCATAAAAAGTAAAAATTGGATCATTGAGTCTCCTTACACCATCAACATATCATAAAATATTTAGATTAAATGCATATAGTAATCATAATTCGATAACACACAAAATAAAATAAATAACACAATATAATTGATTAAAATACATTAATGTACAATGTTATATAATTTTCTTCATTGTCGGTTATATAAAAATTAAATCATTTTTATTAGTACTAATAACAATTCAATAAATATTTACACATTATACTATGTGTCGATCCGAGGTTGTCTTACCGGAGAAAAATTCATTAAAAGGAATCTAATCATTCTTTGTTTATTAATTTATTATATTAATGATAATTAATTATTTACTAACTGTCTTTTTTCTTGGACTATTCTCTCACGAGGTTTTGCTCGTGATTTGTTGTAAGTGTACTCGAATATGAGTATATATTATATCTTTCGTTTTAATTTATATGATAGTGTTCAGATTTCATTCTATCTAAGAATGTTATCGTTCGAAATCAAAATTATGACATATAAACTAGAACATATGAAATGTACTCTCTTTGTAATATTTCAGTTGTCATTTTAAATTTAAAATAATTGTCACTTTAGAATCGACCTTCAAGACTAAAATGAGTTATTATTTTCAATTATACTTTTGTTATTATTTTGAATTATACTTTTCTTAAAAAGAATGCACGGTATTATATTGAGAGTAAACAAACAATTTTCTTTTATTAAAAAGGAATAACTTTATAAACTATTTTTACATTTTTTTTAAATGAACGTGAAATGAGTTAAAAGTGAATTAAAATAGAACAAAAAGATTTGCTTATATTTTTTATATTATTTTTAGTTGTATAGTACATAAACGTACCCTTTAATTTGACCTTAGCTGATATCAATGCCCTCTAAATTTGAATTTGTACTTAAGAGGTAGATATACCATCCTAAGAGGCATATACTAATTAGTTTGAGTGTATCTCATTCGAAGTACCACGTAGGACGCGTGTACAACTTATTTAACTTTATACAAGTAATTTAAACGTCTACTTGTGTAAACTCAAAATTGAAGATTACAAATATCAGCTGAAATCAAATTAAAAAAATATTTATATATTATGTCATCCTTGGCTCTCCATTTAAAATACTAACACATACCATCAACGGATGTCGTACAGTGGATGGAGTTCTTAACCATAGGACTATGATTCCTTCCCTGAATATGAAAAAATCCTTCATACATAGAAAACACTTCCTCCCAAATAAGACCCTATGCAGTATAAATCCAAATTAGTCGAATCCTAATATAAATACTAGAGATCCAATGAAAAATAAATAAATACTAACATATAATAAAGCCAACCCAATCAATGCAAATCATTTTCTCCTCTGACCCTTCCTATTTTATCAATTTTAATAATTCTTTAAGCTTAAGGATAGATTATTTAGGAATATTTTTAGCCAAGTGTGAAAAGAGATCTCCATTTTCTAAGGTTAAATTAGGTCTGTGATTTCAAGTACCAAGGCCAGCTAATAATCACTCCATCAGAGAAAGCAAAAGGGACAGTCCATCAACATATTGTAATTAAAAAACTTTGAAAAAATATATATATAACATGATTATAATTGCTATTATTTAATTGTGACTGGAATAATAATAATAAAAAATTTAAGTTTAAAAGCATTTTAAAACATGAGTCAACTTCGAAAATAAAATAGAGAAGATCCTAGCCCTACGGTTAGATTACCTTTTTATAAAGGGCAACTTACACATTCAATGAATTAGTTGAAAATAATTATATCAACTAGTCAAATATATAAAAGTATATAACATAAGTTTATTGACTATTATTATTTTGATAGGCAAATACACGAAGTAAAATCCCTTTCTAAAAGATGTTAGCTAACCCTACAAAAAACACTTGAAATTTACTTATATCGTTGTTTATTAATATCAAATTATATCAATTATTTCATGATGAAGTAATTCAGTAAGGTAAATTTATAAATTAGGTAATTATATCAAATAATAAAAAATTATATGTAAATATTTTATGTACTATTAATTTGATGAAGTGCATTTAGTTCTTAGAACGATAATTTCCCTAGATTTGAGAACAAGCAATTTTAAAGTTATTTGCAATAACAAAATTATAGATGAGTTATTTTTCTTTTGGTATCCCGTCTGGTGTTCAGTACCCACATTGGAGCCCGACTGAATCCAGATTCACCTCGGAAAGTCCCGCATTATGAGTAAAGCTCTCTTTAACAAAGACGATTCCATTTTCAGGGGGGACTCAAACCCGAGACCTTTAGTTAAGAATGAAAGAGTACTTACCACTCCATCACAACCCTTATTAGTATAGATGAGTTTTCATTCAAATTCTAATATTCTATTGTTTTGGATATTAATGAAAAGGAAAAGTAATCCATATATAGCAATTTAAATAGGCCAATTTATTTTATTAGTATTATTTTTGCAAATTAATTATATTACAGCTTATGGTCGATGTGGATGGAAGCTAGAGTCGAATATTTGCTTCCCAATCTCTCTTAACTTGTGTGTGAAAAGGTAATTTTACAACATAAGGTATCACAAAATTGATTATTAATAATAAAAAGAAAAGAACTTTTGCTACAAAGAGAAAATTTTGGATTCGAGTTCTATTAAGTTGTTTTTATAAGGGAGTGTTTTATTTTCAAATGTGATTAACGCAAATTTAAATTTAATCAAATCTCAATACAGACACTAAATAAAAATCGAAGAGAATTGCTTTTGCAAGATTTTCAAGGATGATATTCTAGTGGAACTACTTTAGTACGTATGATAACTTCCATAGACTTATATATGATAGATCAAGCTTTTTAAAAGTTTCTGACAATACCAAACTTTTGATTCGATTTGCATTATTTGACAGAAAGATTACTAATTTACTCCTTATATTTATGGGAGGGGCATTATGGATTTTTTTCTCTCTTTTTTTTTAAAAAAAATAAAAATTAATAAATGAAGGAATTTGATAGATATTATGAGAGAAAAATTATATTTTAGGTCACTTGCATTTTTTGTTAATTTTATGATTTTTTTTTATAAGAGATTTTCATTTTCATACCTAAGAGATTTGAAAAAGTTGTCTTTTTTTTTTTTTTTCATTTTGTAAGTAGCCGAAGAGATCTTAATTCCTCAAATTATACCGGGACTAAGTCAGAATACGGGATACACTTTGATCTAACTTAATAGTTTTGGTCCAAATCTTAAATTTATCCTTTAAAATTCATAAAATATGTGTAAATTGTTAATTTAGAACATATAAATTTAAAGACATAAAACATAAATAAATACTCAAACTTGGCCTTAGTTGACAAGTAAAACTCAAACTTTGGGTAAGCATATCTACACATTAGCTCGTCTTTAATTGTCCAACTAGCCTCTACTGTGTCTCATGGATGTCCGACATTAACATGACAAATAGATTTTGAAGGTATCTAGATAACTATTTAGTAAACTGAAGTGTTCAATTGACGCAATAAAAATGAATAGAAATGTTTAGATATAATACTCAAAGTGGAGTGCTTCCTTGTTAACTAAGACCAAATTTAAATATATGTTTATATACTATACCTAATTCAAATAAATTAAAATCTCATACTCTAAGCTTTAAATTATGACTTGGTTCCAAATATATTTGTGTAACGAAGTCTTAGGACCACCATTTCGTATTCCAAACATTTTTGACATTTTTTTTTTTTGGAAACTAAGTCTTTTTTTATACATAAGAAATAGTAGTATAGTTTTTGCCCCATCTTTCTAACATACATATTATTCTTGTTTATCACATTTTACTTAGATTTTTTTCAAGAATATATAAGAATTTTGTAATATATGTGGTTAGGAGTATTTTCATTAATGGATTATGGAAGGACATAAAGACAGTGATTTTATTGCTATATTTTTCGATAGAGGGTGATTAATTAAAGATATTTTTAAAAATTGTCCCCACGAAATGAATATGACATGAACATATCACAATTTCATTTTAGAACACTTCAATATCTAACGAAATTGTTTTAGTACTCATTTTTTGAGTGATTGCACAAAAATATCAAGTTCCTTCTAAGTTTCATTCTTGATCAATAGTAATTAGTAACTATTGTATTGTCACCATATCATATTTTCATTATATTATTAGTTTTGAGTTCTTTACATTTGATTGGTCGTAATAAGGAAAAAATTATGATCTAAAATATGTTATATGTTCTTGTATGGTTATATATATAAAAATATATATGAATTCTTAAATTTAACTCAATCTTAAAAACTAATTTAAGAGATGAGGATCGTTCAAATCATATTAAATAGCACTCATTCCTTGAAGTGTTGATGTGGGATCTGTTCAACTGTTCAACACTATAAAATCATGCTATTAAAATTTAAAGAAAAAAAGAAAAAAAAAGACAAGTCTTATTTCTTTTTGACAGAATAAAAAAGAAAAATTTATTATATAAATTAATTAAATTAATTTTGATAAAATAAAATGTGATACATAAAAATGAACTGAGCAGAGTACTAAATAGAACTCCTAAAAGTGAGGTGCCAGAAAAGATCTTGTACTGTATAGTTCTACAGTATTTCAATTTTTTTCACAATAAATGTTGTGTTTGTTCAATTATACTTCCTTTTCTGTCCGATATTAGTTGTCTACTCTTAACTTTGTACACATCTTAAGAAATTATAAATAGAAGATAATTTTACTTTATCACTTTTTAATATAATAAATACAATGTCTTAAATAATATAATAGAGAAATGACTATAATTAACGATAAGAATAAATTAGGAACTAAATGTAAAATTATCCATTGATTTCATAAAGTGGTCAAATATTATTGGACATCCCAAAATGTTATAATGGACAACTATTGTTGATCGGAGGAAATACTATTTTTATGTACAAAATTATGTGGCACAATTTAAATTTTGATAGTTAAATAATTTAATTTTGATTATGTATTCGAAAATCTGAAAATAATAGATATATATTTAAAGAAACTACGTAGAAAATATTATTCTCTTTGCATATTTTTATTTTTTTCACTATTTTAAAAATAATTTTTTTATTTTTACTTGTCATTTTAAATATATCATATAAAAATAATTATTTTTTCTACGTTTATTTTTAACATTATTTATTTATTCTCTAAATAATTTTCAAGGCCTAATACTAAACAATAATTAATAAATAAAAGTAATATGCTAAAAATCACCCCAATCTTTATTTTCTTAATGATGATATAAAATTTAAATATCATAAGTAAAAATGAACCAAGCAAATATAAGTCACGATAATTTATTACTCAAAAATATTTAAGTAATATATAAAAAGTATACTCCATCTATTTGTATTTAGTTGTCAACATTTCAGATTTCACTTCTCTTCTAAGTTTACTATAATAATCTTATTTAATATTCTCTTTAAATCAAATTTTTAATAAATGGACATAAATTAATTTATTTTGATTAATTAATTTGACCAATAAATATGAATTAATTACTTTATTTTTCTAGGTTGATCAAATGTATACTTTCAAGAATAAAATAGAAAGAATAATGTCATTTATATATTAATTTTGTGAAATGACAAATATTAAGAACATTTATTTTTAATAAAGACAACATATAAATACGAACTGAGGAAGTATTCAAAGAAATTTGACTGGATATCGGTGTTACGTAAATTAGAACCGTGGGAGTAATATTTTATATTAGCAGTAGTAGGGTGGTTAATGATCAATAAGCTCTCTTTTTTATGCAGGCGTGAGTATAAATGCAGAGAACCTTTGTATGTAAGCTTTCTTTTTTAGTTCCTTCAAACACCTAACTCTTCTCTCTTTAACTCTGCTTTTCTAATATTGTAACTCTTTTCTTTATTGCTTTCTGCTTGTTTTGTTTCTCTTATAATCTTCCTACAGCAACTACTGTACATTGCATTTTGAAAATTCAAAGTTAAACAAAACAACAACAACAAAGTCATAGTACATTCTGTAACATATCAAAAAAAAAAAGTGTACTGTGTACAGACTACAGAGTAACAGCAAAATAAGGTATCTTTCTTCCTTTCTTTTCCACTTTTGGGTCTTGTCCTTCTCAGTTTCAGAGCTGAGCTTAGGGAGTTGAGTCTCTGAGTGAGTATTTATGATGCTCAAATTAATATCTCTTATTATTTTCAATTTAACTTTGATTCTGAACACTTTCTTGAACATTTATTGAACTGGGATTGTGTTTTCTTGGACATTGGTGGTACTTAAAAAAATTTGAAGCAAAGCTTGGGACTTTGTTTCTCCCTTTGTGTGTGTTGAACTGGGGTTGTGTTTTCTTGGACATTGGTGGCACTTTTCTTGGTAATTTTGAAGCAAAGTTTGAAACTTTGTTTCTCTCTTTGTATGTATTGAATTGGGGTTGTGTTTTCTTGGAAATTGGTGGCACTTTTCTTGGTAATTTTGAATCAAAGTTTGGAACTTTGTTTCTCCCTTTGTGTGTATTGAACTGGGGTTGTGTTTTCTTGGACATTGGTGGCACTTTTCATTGCAATTTTGTTACAAAGTTTGGAACTTTGTTTCTCCCTTTGTGTGTATTGAACTGGGGTTGTGTTTTCTTGGACATTGGTGGCACTTTTTTTTCTTTTTTTGGTAATTTTGAAGAAAGGTTTGGAACTTTGGTTCTTTCTTTGTGTGAATTGAACTGGGGTTGTGTTATCTTGGACATTGGTGGGAGTTTTCCTTGTAATTTTGAAGCAACGTTTGGAACTTTGTTTCTCCCTTTGTGTGTATTGAACTGGTGTTGTGTTTTCTTGGACATTGGTGACACTTTTCTTTGTAATTTTGAAGTAAAGCTTGGAACTTTGTTTCTCCCTTTGAGTATATTGAACTGGGATTGTGTTTTCTTGGACATTAGTGGCCCTTTTTTTCTTTTGTTTTTTGTTGGTAATTTTGAAGCAAAGCTTGGGACTTTGGTTCTCCCTTTGTGTGAGTTGAACTGGGGTTGTGTTTTCTTGGGTATTGGTGACACTTTTCTTGGTTAATTAGAAACAAAGCTTGGAACTTTGTTTCTCCCTTCTTGTGTATTGAACTGGTGCTGTTAGCTACCTCTTTTCCAGTTGTCTGGGAGCAGGTAGCTTGACTGGTTTCTCTTTGCTGCTTTTTTACCAAGCTTCTTGGAGGAATTCTCCTAAATTTTCTGGCGTAATTACTTTCTTAGTTTTATTTTCATTTGTTGAACTAGAATTTTTGAATTACTCTTTAATCTTTAGGCACAAAACTAGAATCTTGTTCCTTCATTTTCTCTACCTGTATGGATGTGTAATGAAGTGGAGGCGTTTCACCAGCTGAACGATGGATCCCTCTCTTCTGGACAAGAATCTTAGGAAGTGGCCAATTGTTTGATTTCTATCTTACAGATTGTTTCCTGCTTATCAAATCTTGAGGCAAGGAAAGTTCTTTTTTTAGTTTGTGTAAATTTGATTCATTTCCAAAATAATGGATATGGGTAGCAAGAATGATACTCAAGGACAAAAAAGGAACAAGGATTCTACGAATTTTCAGTCACCAAATATGTCCTTGGACTGGCAATTAAGTGGCAGCAACTTGACAAATGCATCCATGGGGATGATCCCTAATAGCAATCCTTTAGTAGATTCAGTTTTTCCCACTATTTGGGATCGGCCTACCAATTCGCCACAGTTAAGTTTCTATGGTAATAATGCTCAAATCAATCCTTGCCCTATGAATCAGCACGAGACTGCAGCAATTGGATCGGGCCCTGCGAGAGGTGGTATGAGTTGGAATCCACCGAATGCAATGCTGAAAGGAGCCATGTTTGTACCACCTATTCCTGGAATGATTCCTCAAAGCTTAGCTCAGCTTCCAGCTGATTCGGGTTTCATTGAGAGAGCTGCAAGGTTTTCGTGCTTCAGTGGAGGAAACTTCAGTGATATGATGAACCAGCCTTTAAGCGTCCCTGAGTCTACTAAGCCTTGTTATAGGGGACTGGCACCAACGTGGAGAACGGAAGAGGCTTTTGCAAGCAACGGGTTAAACTCACCCTCTGCTGTTGGCCCTCGGAAGCAGAACATGCGAAGTGGGGTTGATAGTTCCAAAGATGTTTCTTTACCTCATGAGAACAAGACTCATGAGCAAAGCCCTCTCAAGAATGAGAAAAAGAATGAAATATTTGCTAGGTCTCAGGATGAAGGAAAAGAATCAGTTGGATTGTCTGGAAATGAGTCTGACGAAGCTGAATGTAGCGGCCGTCAAGAGGAAATGGAAAGTGCCGGATTGGAGTCTTCCGCGAAGGGCCTTGGCTCAAAGAAAAGGAAAAGATATGGTCAGGTAGGACATTGTTACTGTGTCCTCTTTCGACCACTATATAGCTCCAAATGATTCCTATAAAGATATGCTGAATGTTCTTATAAATTTTAGCAGGGTACCGAGCTTGACCGAATGAAGGGAGTACAACAGCTGCCAGCTGAACCTGAAAAAGAACAGACTGAAACTCAGAAAGGAGACGGAAGCTTACATTCACCTTCTAGCAAGCATGGTGGAAAAAACAGTAAACAGAGGTCTCAATCTTCAGATCCACCTAAAGAAGAATACCTACATGTTCGAGCTCGAAGAGGCCAGGCAACGAACAGTCATAGTCTTGCAGAAAGAGTAAGACTTCATAGTAGAAGCTTTAAGTTGGGGGCTTTTACTTGTTTCGGAAATGATTTGAGTTGTCCTGATTATAGGTAAGGCGAGAGAAAATAAGTGAAAGAATGAAATTTCTGCAGGATCTTGTACCTGGTTGCGACAAGGTTAGTTTTATCGTTATACATATGGAGAACTTCTAATAGGCATTTGTTGTTTATGTTATTTCGGGGATGAATTTTCAGGTCACTGGTAAAGCTGTAATGCTGGACGAAATCATTAATTATGTTCAATCTTTGCAAAGACAGGTTGAGGTATGAAAGCTATTAATTAATCTTTGGCTCATTTTTTCGAAATCGTATCTGTTTTTCCCTCAATGCCACGTGAATTTTTTGGTTGCGTCACAATCTGCTATTCAATGTAAACGATTCCCTCCCCTTACTCCTATTTTCTAATCTCATGCTGAAGTAATTTTGTCATGAAAAAGTTTAAGAAATGCTGTTCATGGCTCTTATGTGCTTATGAATTACTTGTTATTCTCGCAGTTCCTCTCGATGAAGCTTTCAACAGTAAACCCGCGGCTAGATTTTAATCTTGATGGGGTCCTTCCAAAAGATGTAAGAACTAGTATAACCTTCCGAATGAAAATTACATAAAGCAGAGTTCGGTTCATAAATTCCAGCTACTAATGCTGGTATATACATTTGTCTTTTATTGCAGTCACAAACAGGTCCTTCATCCTCACTTGCTTTTCCATCTGATAATATGACCATGACTTATGCTTCTTTGCATGGATGGCAATCTGGTCTGCTTCAATCAGGTTTTTTTGGTGATGGAAATGGTATTGATGCGTTCCGTAGATCCATCAATTCCCAATTCACCTCTATGAGTGGTAGCTACAGAGATCCTTCATCTCAGGTAGTATTTGGATAGCTACACGTTTCAGGTTTTAGGTTATACTGATCACAGAGGCGGAGCTAGGATTTTTAGTTTATGGATTCTTGAACCACAGTTATTTTTTCTTACTAAGTTCTTGATAGATTTTTAGCACATACACAGGGTTTGAGCAAAAGATACTAATTCTTTGCCGAACCCATAGCCACTATTGTGGCTCTGCCCCTGATTTGTCATATTTTTAGGAGAATACGTGCATAATGAGTTGCGAACCAAAGGAACCTTGCTTCGTGTTCTAACTATTCGCCTTGCAATTCATATCGTCTTCAGGTACCTAATATATGGGATGATCAACTGCATAATGTTGTGGATATGGGATTCAATTCAACCCTGCCCCTCGATTGTCAGGATTTAAGTAAGTGTTTTACGTACTCCTGCATAGTTTTCTCTTTCTAAATTAGCATCAGCTACCCTAATAATCACCAAACTCTCTGTACTTATAGGTACTTTGCCACCCGACCAGATGAAAGCAGAACCTTGAAATATTTCAAATTGTTTCCGGATACACTTTCTGTTTCTCCGGGGAGTAAGTAGCATAGATCATCTTAGCACTAAGAAAGTTAATACGTTCGGGAAGTTATCACGTGGAGAGCTCGCCATCTCTTAAATAGTGCTCCCTCCCCCCGCCGATGGAGTTCTGAGTTCAGTTGTACAGCAAGTCCGCAAAATGTTCCTTTTAATGTTCATTCTATATAAGTCCAAAAAGTGAAGATTTATACAACATGATTGAGAGATTCTTCCATCAACAAATGCAAATGAGGGTTCAAGAATTTATGTGTTCCGGATGCTATGTGCAAGCCTCTACCTTCTGTGCACACTCTACCCTCTTCAAACCCCACTTTGTGTGATTACACTGGTTATGTTGTTGATACTTTGTGCAAGGGAGAATAGTCATTCATGTTTTAGTTATAATCTGTTGTATCATTGAAAGATGAAATGGTTGTACCCTTAATGTGTATTGGAAGAAACTTGAAAAATGTATGATTTGTATGAAAGAAATCTTGAATTTCGACCTGAATCTGGATTAGTCGAGCCAGTAAGTTTCAAATATTAAATGGTTAGAATTTGATTTTGTCATTGTTTTTTGTTGGTCATTGTACAGCACATTATATGCTAGAAAGATGCCATAATGATATGTGTCTGTCTTTACCTATAATATCACATCAGTCAGTGAAATGGGGTGATGGAATTTATAAACAATTGAGTTGATAAGATTCTCCGTACCAGATGACTAATAATCTTACAAGTTTTGCAGGAAAAAGAAAAAAAAAGAAGTCTTGGTGGGAAGGGGAAAAGGAATAGCATTCAAAATCTTCCAATATTCTGTCTGAAATGGGGATTCATTTAGGGTGTGTTTGATACGGAGAAAAATATTTTTTGGAAAATGTTATCTTATTTTTTTTTCATGTTTGAATGGATAAATTTTCTGGAGAATATTTTCTCTAGGAAATAAGTGGTTCCTTAAAAATGACGAAAATGACATCCTTAACAGAAGTAGGGAAAACAAGTTCTATAAGAGACATTTTATGTTTATCATATTCAGCCACCTATCCAATGCCCCCAACCCCTACCCCTTTGTTAAGAAATCCCACATTAATCTTCCCCTCATAAGTGTTGGATATATAGTAAGAATTAATGGGAAATGGAGGAAACATGAAAGGAGAGAATATGAAGCGTTCTCTTATGCTTTAGTAAAAAGCAATTCTCCCTCATTGGTGGTGGAAAGAAAAGTTCAAGTGTTTAAATAAGGAAACACTTCTACTAGTTGTTAAAAGGGTTGGTAAGAGGGACCCCCTCGCGCCGTCGTTGTTGCTCGCTCGGCTACGACTATGGCTGTCCGCATGACCCGTGGTTTAAAACGTCTATCTCATTTTGTTTAAATTTCCTACTGTTTTTAAATGACTGTTCTGAAAGGTTGCAAACTTTCATTAATGGTCGTGTTTTAGTGACTGTTCTGAAGGGTTGCAAACTTTCAGAAACAGTACTTCTTGGCTATAAATACGTGTGATTCCTTAGACTTTTCGCTTACGAAATTTCTGACCTTCTTCTTCTCCTTCTACACAATTAAATATTCGTGTACTTTACTCCCGTTGAGTGGCTCGCTGACACCATTGTTTTTGGTATCAATACACTAGTGAATAGAATCGTTCTATCCTGAGAGAATCTATTCCTTTAAACCTAGGATACTAGAGGGGTATAATTTCTTTAAGGAGACTCTGTGCATTCAATGTGCTTGATTTACTTTCCTTTTTGTTTCATACTATTGTTATAGATTCTAGTATGTTTTACCGTCATTAGTTTCTGTTTATGTTATTAATTTATGTTCTTGACTACATGATTTAAACTTTGTTGTTTATGAGAAAACATAGTTATTGTTGTCATTAGTATTGTTATTTAATACAGATTGCGTAACAATAAGTTAGTTTTTGAGGTTGAGTTAGGCCTAAAATCTATCTTTACATGGTATCATAGTAAGACTCATTCCAATTTTTTGTTTACCGAGTGTAAAGAAGTCGCACATTGAAAAAGGAATGAACTATTGGTCTCCTTATATGAATTAGTGATATTTTCCCTTCATAAGCTATCTTTTCGTGTTGAGTTAGACCCGAAATCCATCTTTACACCCTTGACCATCTCCACCCCCGAGGCCCACCCCACTCACCTCTCACCCTTATAAGTTTTCGCTAAATTACTTATTAATGCTCTTGAGTTAAGTTTTTCTTTACTTACTAAACACTATAAAATAAGAAATCAATCTATTTTTCAAAAAAATATATTTATATATATATTTTCTAGAAAAATATTTTTCATGAAAAATATCCTCTTTAGTACCAAATACACCCTTATAGATTTCAGAAGTTAAAAGTTCACATTCCATTATTGTGTTGATCAAAGAATTCTACTAAATGTATTATTGATTATTCTAATAGTCACACTTTATCAAAGGATTCAAAAGTTGGTAGAAAGATTTGTTTCCATTTCCATCAGATCTCTTATCATTTACAAGGTCATAAAAGCTAGCTACTTTATGAATGTTTATCTATATGTTAGATAGGGTTGTGAATAAAGTTATTTAATGTGATTTGTTGGCATCTGAACATCTCCTTGATTGTTTCATTTTCTTTTTGTACTTCTTATTGTGAATATCTGAATTGCAAATCTTTGTCCCAAAATATAATAGTCGAGATAAGAAAATGTTTTTGCCGTTATTCTTTCCTAAGAAAAAGTAAAACACATAAAAATAGTTTTTTAACTTCACATGTACAGTACATATATAATGATATATACATTTATAAATTTTATATAAACATGTATATAAAACGTATAATAATATACATTAAAAATAACTAAAAAGAAGAGAAGAAAAATTATATTGTATAACAGTGTTTATACATCCAGTATATAACATTATATACTTATTACTTATAATTTTGTATAATGATGTGTACTATTGTATATAAAAATTGAATTTCATCTTCAATTTCGTTTTTCAAGACCAATATTTATCAAATTCAATCAACCCAACATTCTAGATCCACATTACTACAAGCTTTTTCATTCTTGAGATGAGTTGGGAGCGGGGACAACCAACCACACTCGTATTAGATTCTTCAAAAAGACACTAATTTTTAGAGGATCCGATACATATCCGTCGATATTCTTAAACAGTCTGAACAACACAATAGAAACAAAAAGTGTTCTGAAGATAGAAATACAACCATTTCATTTCAAATTTGTTAGGCTAACAGATGTTACGATCTTGAGGGTAATGTTGGAGCCTTTACCTAGGCCACACCAAGGTGAGACATCGTAGCACTTACCTCTTTTGTTATTAATAACACTCTACGCTAATTATGCCCTTCTTAGAAGTTCAAGAAAGTAAAGCTATATATTATTGAAAGGAGATGGACTTTCGCCTTTCTAATTTTTGTGGGCTATTAATTTCGGGTTAAGGAATAGTCTCATCCGCTTCTAGACTAGTCCAATAATGAATGAATAGAGTTTGTACTTTGATGGACACCAAACATCCAGCAAGAAAAAGTAGCTCCATTGCAAACTTTCTCTCGACTGTGATGCAAATGCTTTTGTACATTTAATTACCTGTAATTTTAAATCGAATTATGAAATCTTTTTGCTAAGCATTTCACGACAAGATTGGCCAATGTGAAATGAAATTTCACAATTACAAATAAAAATACCCTTGAACTATGGTTTTTGGTACAATAATATCCTTCATTAATCTTTCTGGCCGAAAATGCCTTCGACGTCAATCTTTTGACTCGAAATTATCCTTGTTTTTAACGGTCCTATCTAAAAATATAATTATAAAATTCATTTATTACGTGGCACAATACTATTGGTTGATTTTAAAATAAACTAATTAATTAAATTCCCAACCCACAACCCAAATCTACTTAATAACCCAAACCCGTCCCACCTAAAAGCCCCATTAAAAAAAAGGAAGAAGAAGAATCTTCACTCTTCAACGGATGCATATGTATAAGAACGCATTACATAGGAAAAAGAAACTCTAATTCATTCAACTTGTATCACATAAGTTTTACTTTGGTGTATTGATTAAGTAATTAATTACTTAATTATAAATCGACAAACTTTTTCTTTTTCAGAATTCAAAACTTGTAATCTCTAGTTTACCACTTTCTTCTTCTCTCCTCCTTCAACAAAAGCTGAATGATTAAAATTGTTATTAAGCAATTAGATTCTTCTCAGAGCATTTGTTAATGGCAGATGTTCTTCTGATGTTTCATCATTCCGTTTCCAAATGAATTCATTAGAAAAAGCTTTGTCATTGAATTGATAACTTTGGTGATTTCGAGTTTATTCATCCACACAATTTTGACGAAGAAATTTGTGAAATCTTTGTTCACTTTGCTCCATATCTTCTTCTCAATGTTGTACTCCAATTTGTTATCGCTGTATTTTCTCCATAGATAATCGATTGCTTTGAGGTCAGATTCAAGATTAAATTTAATATTGGAGAAGAAATGTATCCTCGATTAATTTCTGCTTCACCGGCTAAAAGTATGAGTAGCCCGCGAGTTTGATGGGGGCTTTTAGGTGGGGCAGGTATGGGTTATTAAGTGGATTCGGGTTGTGGGTTGAAAATTTAATTAATTAGTTTATTTTAAAATCTACCAATAGTATTGTGCCACATAATAAATAAATTTTGTAATTATATTTTCAGATAGGACTCTTAAAAAAAAGGATAATTTAGAGCCAAAAGATTGACGTCAGGGGCATTTTCGGACTAAAAGATTATCGAAGGGTATTATTGTACCAAAAATCATAGTTCAAGGGTATTTTAGGCCCTTTTCCATTACAAATAAAATGGATGATTTTTGTGGGTAAATATCCATAGATTACGGTTAAAAATAAAATGAATAAGAAAATATTTAGAGTGAGGTGCAATTTTCTAAGGAGGATATAATCTATCCCGATTCAATAGTATGACTCTCGACTTGTGTCACGGTCCAAAAAAAAGGACGTGATGATACTTGTCTATTCCCACCAAGACAAGTCAGCCTCAACCCAACGAAAACAAAAGAAAAGCGGAAAGGAAATAAAGCAAGAACAAGACAAAGGCGGAAAACTTATTCATTCTAAACAACACCACCAAAATTTGGTTGTCACGTGCACAAGCCACTAAAGTAAATACAGAATTCTAAAGATAAATACAAGTTTCAAATGTCTTTGCTTCTCAAATAGAACAAAGCATAAATAAAGGAAAAGAGGACCTACCGAGATGACAAGCAGTTACCTCTCAAGTCCTTTCACGAGCCTTGAAAGAAGAAGAAGAAGATCACACGGATCCGGGCTCGGAACCTACACAAGTGCGAAGCAAGGAGTGAGTACCACCAACACGGTACCGAGCAAGCAACCTAATAAACTAGGCAACCTAGCTAAATCGAATACCCCTTTCCATCCCAACCGAACCTCCACAAACTACAACCTGCATAGAAATCAGCCCAACCTAGTAGTTCTACAATAAACAAGTCTCAAGGCTCAAGGATCAAAGACCAACAGTCATATTTCAACAACCGACAAGTATCATATCAGTTACTCTCAACTATAAGGCATTTCAATCACAAATATCAAAGTATTCAATTCACATATCAAATAATCAATCTAACACATCAACTAGCTCAATCACATGCATCAAATAAGTCAAATATATGCATCAAGTAGAATGATCACAAAGATCAACATTTGCCTGAACCATTTTCCTTCGGCACAATGTCCCTAACCGGAACCATTTCCCTTCGGCTTTCACATTAATCACTTGCCAGAACCATTTTCCTTCGCCATTTATATCACTAGCCGAAACCATTTTCCTTCAGTTTTTATCACAAAATATCACTTGCCAGAATCATTTTTCTTCGGCATTTAGATCACTAGCTAGAACCATTTCCCTTAGACTTTAGTCATAAAATAGTACTTGCCGGAATCATTTCTCCTCGACATTTACATCTCTAGCCGGAACCATTTTCCTTTGACTTTTATCACAAAATAGAACTTGCCGAAACCATTTCCCTTCGACATTTACATCTCTAGTCGGAACCATTTTCCTTTGGCTTTCATATCAAGTGTCTCATCATGGTGTTCAACAATCAATGCACACATGCAATATCACACCACATGGAGAGACAACAATTTATATCATTCAAGTAATTCACCAATCAATCAAATAGGGACCACAACAAGGCAATTCACAATTTATCATTATATCATCAAGAAGTCTTTTCATTTCCCCCCTTTTGTTGGTTAACATTAATCAAGTGGAACAAATAATCCTTCACCTCATTCCCGATTACTCTCCAACACATAGGCAATGAAGAGAAATAAACAATTCAACCAGATTGCAAAGTTTAAGAGATCACTTGCCTCAAATCAATCAATTAATCACGCCAAGAGTTGAGTCTTCCCCTTCTGAATCACTTCCAAAGCACACAATCTATAATAATCAAGTATTCACAATTACCTTCTGGAAACCACAATACCCACATCAATTCTCTTGAAGAGTGGGTTAATCAACACAAACCAAATTCCAAAAATAAGGTTTGAATCCAAAATTTAATACTTGAAAACATTACTCAAGGCTTTAGGAACTCATTAGGAAAAATCATTTCGAAAAAGGACTCAAAAACAACTCAAAATCTCCATTTTAGTTAAGAACTTGAGTTCTTGAAAAACCTCATCATTCACCAATCAAAATCTCATATTTTGATGTTAAAATCCATAACTAATCAACAGGAAATGAAGGTTTAGGATTAAGAAAGCTTACCCAAAATATTTAGTACAAGAAAATCCTTTACAAATCACCTCCAAAGGTTTCCCAAGCTCAAAAATGGAAAGTGAGGCTTAAATCTCGAAATTTGCAGGCCAAAAACCCTCTCTTATAATATCGTAAAAGAGATCAGCCTTCGCTAAAGTGAAGGTCGCTTAAGCAAAGGTCTCTTTGCAAATGCGAAGATCAACAGGGGTTGACCCTTCGCGAAAGCAAAACAGACCTCGCTAAAGCGAGCCACCCCTCGCAAAAGCGGAGTGCACCAGAACACATGCATCAGAAAATTAGCCAACACTTTAAACATCTAGAGGACCCTCGGGATTCGTTTGGAACTCCGTACACACAAACCAGGTATACAAATCAATTCTACTCGACATTCCGGACTCAATGGAGCCATGAAAATACGAATCTGAGGTCTCCTTGACCCGACATCCGCGAAAAATCACAAGAAACTAACAAACGCCCAAAAAGGCCAAAACAAGCTTGGGACCTCTCAAAAATCAACCAAGACCACTCCTAGGCATAAAATCATCCCCCCAAACCAATGGAACTCTCGGAATTCCGATCCGAGCATCTGAAATCCTAATGACACCAAAAACCACTTTTAGGCAACTTAAGCTTTTCAAACACAAAACTTACCAAAATCTCAACTTTTTACACAAGGCTTGGAAACAACTTCCAAAACTCAATCAAGAATAACTCGAGTCAAAAGTCGGGAGGGGCAAAAGGGTAAATTTCACGAAAATACCAAAAGTGACCAACCGGATCATTACAACTTGTCCCTCCAGAATACAACTTAACAATGTTGTATAACTCAAATAATTCCGAATTAGTTAAAGAGTCTAAAACTCCACCAACAGAACACCTTCGCTCAATATAAAATTACTCTTTTTGTATAGTGAATAAGTTGAAGACTTCAAATATTTTTTGTTGTCTCAACTCTATCTTTCACTACACTAACCTCAAAATGAAAACATAATACAATACTCCTCATCCACTTTTCTTATTCAACACAAGGAAGAAAACGCTTTATATAGGTATAGAATTTCTTCCACAAATAAATATCAATGATGCAGACAGTCATTTGAGGAATAGTAATGCAATTAGTAGGAGATAATGAGGAGAACATGTTATTATAGTTACATGAGTTACAATAAATAATGAGAAATGAAATCACTTTCTCCATTTTATGCGTACTAATTATCATGCACTTTAATATTTTAATTTTAATATTAAAATGCGCCAGCAATTCCTAATTTCTTCTTCATCATTTTCCTGTATAGGTAGTTTGTAAAGAGAGCTAGAAAATAAACTCCTAAACTCCACCTCATCCTGCACAAATCATTCTTAAAGTTAGAAACCTCAAAAATAACAAATATATATGTAGTCATTGTCCAATATTTGCATGATACCTCTGTAGTGATTAGTGAAGTGAATATAGGCTAGTCACTACAAAACCTCGTTGAAAGATGTTTTGTAGAATTCCTTGTACTGTTCTTTCTCAACTTTCTTTGAATTCTGCATCTACAATCTTACAAGTAGAGGCAGAGGCGGCTCAATATTATCAGTAGATTTAATCCAAATCTCAATAAAGTATCATAAATATTTTTTAATTTATTCAAATATTTTTTGATCGACAAATAAAAGTACGGAAGATTTAAAAAAACAAAATTTTAAACAATATATAAAATCGTCATATACATGAAAAAAGAGAACAAATATACAGGTACAAGAAAAAATCAGACACACTCGGTTTGGTTTATGTACTAATTAATGAGAGATAAAAAAGCTAATCTAGTTTGCCCACTCAAACTAAAATTAAAAAATAAAACCATTTATTTATGATAATTAGAAATATTATATAGAGTTTTTTTTTTTGTTTTCTTTTTTAGTTTGAGTTAAAATTAATTGTAACTTGAAATATTAAAATAAAAATTTGATAATATAGAAAGAAGATTTTAATGCATTATGTCACTTTACAAGAAAATTATAATTTTTTATATTACAAAGATTGAAAATAGTATCTAACTTTATAAATGACAGTAGAACTTTGTTTGATATTACAGAACTTTAAATTAAACTACTTAAAGTTTATTATCTATCAATTTTTTTTAAGAATAAAAATCAAGGTATTATATTGCAACAAATGACTTACATTTTACTAACTTGAATGAAATTTTCTCAAATTATATAATAAGATACTATATTTTTACATACAAAATTGTAAATTTAAAATACATATTAATGACTAGTTATATAATAACAATAAATTTTTTAGGAACTTTAACTTTTGGGGCTTAAAACAAATTCCTTAGTGGTCTTATCTTTTGTTTTTTTAAAAATTTGTTCTAGCGCTGGAGCTGGTGATGCTGTCACTGGCACTCCTACCTGTACCATGGATATTAGTAAAGTATTGCAGAAATTTTGATACATTGGGAAATGCATTGCCACAGGTTCGACAACAACAATAGCAAAAAAAAAAAAGCGAGCTTGCAATAACAATTTTTTCAATAAATCAAATAGTAAAATACCCAAATTGGTGTTGTCTCATTTGTTAACCCTAAATCCCTATATTTATCAATTTTGATTTTCTTTGTTTTTTTCTTTTCCCCCTATTAATCATTCTAGGTAAGAGTGAGTTGCCCTTTGATCATGGGCATATTTGTAAATTTTCTTTTGAGATAGACCTACCTTCTCTACTTTTTGTGTTTTGATTTTCACGTGATTTAAGACATATAAACTGAGTGATGTGTGCCCTTTCACTCTTACTACTGTAAGTTTTCTTCTCACCAATAATTATCAAGAAGAAAAGACACGCTTCTTAGAATGTCATCGAGAAGAATATACTATGAGAATATGTTATCTCTCAAAATACTGAACTCAAAAACATAATTGTAGGACAAATTGCTTTAAGTTTCATATACCTTTGTTTTTGCTAATAGTCAGAAGTGTATTTATACTACGAAAAATTATCAATTTGCGAGGGTAAAAGTACAAAATGTGAGATTTAAAACCCCGCAATTTGCTATAATAACATTTTGCAAAATCCCCTCAGTAACATCTGCCACAATTAATTTTCGAAGGTTTTTTTTGGAACCACTGCAATCTGTTTCTGATAGTTATTTTGCTGCAATTTTAATCATGTAATCTTTATACAAGATCACAACTAATACAAATTTTAACGTAATCGATAAACTATAACATACATTCATACAAGCACAATGTTGGAGTTGAAATTGTTTAAATACTTATTGTGTATAACTGTAACGAGTAATTTACAATTAGCACCTTATTGTAATGACAAAAATGGAAATACTAGTACTACTGCTACTTTTGGCGCAAAGCAAGTAGAGTGCCTTGTCCACAACCAGATATAAAATTTCAGAACAAGAGTTCCATAAGCAAAGGTTCTGATAAATGTGAGATTCTTCAATAAAAAAATATCTATTTGATTTGTTGAAGGCTCAACATCACCTTGTCCAATAAATTGAAAAATGAGATTTGTAATTCGTGTATAGAGTCGTGCCACAATACTTTGAGAAAATTCACCTCAGGCGATGAAATATAGTTGATGAGAACACTCATGGACAGCAATTTAATATGACTTCTCGTGCTCAGATAATAATGGCTGAAGAAGTTGTCATGCTGCAAAAAAGATTCGTAAAACAAAGGATCAATAAAAGCAATGTCGACACAAACTCAAGGCAACATTTTAGGAAGGATCCAATGATATACAACAATATGTTGAAACAACACATTAATTGATAACTTCAAATAGAAAGACACTAAAATGAATTAAAATTAGACAACTACATCGTTATAAGTGGAAACGTTTCACAACTGAATAAGTATGTGGATGTTCAACCATAATTCTGGAGATTTGACTTTGTTACCACATCCTGGACAGTAAGAATGCTCTGTTGTGTTCCACATATCTTTGACTTCGTGGATAAATTCCTAGCCTCACTGTCCAAAATATTATAAGTAATAAATAGTCTATAGAAATTCCAGTAACCCTAAGTAACTGCTATAAGCAAAGTAATAGGTTCAGCATCCCTAACAAGGCTAAGGTTCTCTAGATTATATTTGAGACATATTGGACTTACATGTGTGACATGCACGAGATTGTTGAAATTGAAATCTATAGAGAACTATCTTTGTGTTGGAAAAATTCCATTTTTTTTTATAAATACATATCCAATGATCAATGAACATTTTAGTTTAACTCTCCATTGAAGAAGCTCACGAACTTAGATCGCTAAGTTTAATAGTATAAATTTATTTTAACCCCCCTTTCAAGCCTGTTAAAGTGTAACCATCTCCCTCGTCATTATGGGTGAACTGTTAATGAAAGAAAATGAGCGAATTTTTTTTTGGAGTAGTGAGTTAAAAATTTCAGACTAGGCTAGACTCGGATGAAATCTGAGCTAGATAAGGTCTAGGGCGATCCCGAGAAAGGATTGGGGGAAACGTCTAAGTAAAGTCTATTTTTCTTATTGCTAAGATGTTAAGGAGTCCGTAGGACTTTTCAGAAGTGATTTCGGGTGAATAGAACTTCCGATAACAAATGTGGCATGAAGAAGTTGGTTTGGAACGTCAAAATTTGAAGGTGTGTTGTGAAATATGCTAATTTTGGAGGATTTCTGAATCTCTGTCCCATGCAAGTCGCTATAGCAGGTAACTCGCTGCTGTGGGTGTATTTAATTCTCGTTGTAGCAGGAGATCCCGCTACAGCACCACCGCTATAGCGGGGTTAGTTGTAATACTTAATTCAGAAAATCTCTCAAAACCACTCATTATTTGGCAATTGCATTTTGGGGATGAGTAGGGGCGACCTAGGGTGAATTTCATTTGTTTTCCGTCGTTATCATCAGTAAAGGTAAGAAAATCACTCCCCTAACTCAGTAATTCGATTTTAGAGCCTTGAAATCTATGGTGGTGATCTTTAGGGCAGGGTTTGTGTGGGTTTAATTGTGGAAAATCTTGATTTGGGTAGAATTATCATGAAATTGGCTTGGAGTTTGGGATTAGGGTATAATCCGGGTGTATTTAGGTTATTTTGGTCTGATTGTGTGTTATATTGACTGTTTGTAGTCTGAGAACAAGCTAGGTTTCATAATAAGGGGAAAACTCAAGTTCAATAAAGCATTCTGGGCTTGATTCGAGGTAGGTGATGATTGTTTGATTCCTGTTTATGTTAAATATGCTTGTTAACTGCTTTATTAGTATTATCTGAATAATGTATGGCTACGAATGGAAGGAGTATAAACTGAAATGAAAGCTTGTTTTCAATCGCATGCAATTAATGTGTTGCTTAGGTAGTGTGATTTTTGTTCATTATGACTGTGATTGTCGGTTGCCTCGGGTATCACGCCTGATACATACTAATGGTTGGCTCGGGTATCACGTCTGGTAAATATTTGGCTGGCTTATGTTCACACCTGTTACATAAATCTATATGATTGGCTCAGGTATCACACCGATACATACTATCATTGAATCAACTACCACACTGATACATATTATTATTATTGAATCGGGTACCATATCGGTACATACTATTATTGAATCTGGTACCACGTCGATACATAATATTTGTGTGTGGGGATTTCATGAGAGAATCAGATTTAATTCTTCGTGATGCGACTGTTACATATTAGTCCCTTGAGTGGGCAGGGTTGTGGTGCTTAAATGCTGGAGTAGTTCTTATGTAGACTAGAATTGCATGTTAAACATTGTACAAGATGATTAAGGATTTTTGGTGGTCCGGGCTACCTTGTAATTGAGATTAGAACGGTATATATCGGTTTTGCTAAAGTGTGGTTACTTGTTCTTAATTTTGAATAATTGAAGTGTTGTTAAGGATAAGGTGTTGGCATGAGAGCGGGAGGGAGAATAGTAGACTGATTAACAGAACTAGTAGTGCTAACGTATTTGGAAAAGTCTCTATGTGATAGAAGGGTTTGGTTATGATTTGATATGAGGGTGGAATTTTCTAGATGGTGGAGTTGGCAACTAAAGGAGGTGTGGGGACTTGAGTTAAAGTATATGGGATTTAGGGTAATACTACCTATAGTAAAAGTCGTGACTGAGGGGATCGGTGTTAAAACTTTTTCTTCAAGTTGCATGTTTCTTTGATTATTTGAATGATATTATGTGGTGGGTTCAGATCGATCGATGATGCCTACTAGTACGTGTTGTTTGTAATGATACTACTCTTGCTATGTCGCTTGGCATAGCCTGGTTGCAGGATTCAATGATGTTTCATAGGTGAAGATGATTACTATCTCTGACAGCTTCTACTCATCTTCCCTTACTGTGAGAGTTGTGTCTTACTTATTTTATAACTTGTACTCTTAGAAGCTCTTGTACTTGTTTAGACTAGTTCCTCGGGGAGTGGTTAGTGTGTTTCTTTACAAAGGACTTTGTTTTAAATCAAGTTAAGAGTATTTTCATGATTAAGTAAGATGTTAAACTATATTTTATTAATTTTCTGCATTTTCTATTTTAAGTGAGGAGATAAGGGTTCTTCTATCAGGTGTTAGAGTAGGTGCTCGCATAGCCCGGTGGGTTGGGTCATGATGATTTCATATGAGAAATGAAAAAAAAGGAACCCCAACTTGAAATATTTCAAAGTGTAAGGGTGTTTAGCTAAAATGTAAATTTCTAAACACAAAAAGGTTAAAAAAATATTGATTGTATTTTCATATGATATGCAACTAATAGTAAAATATATCATTTTCTGGTTCATGAATAAAAAAATCCTGATATTCATGTTAATACGATAATTGAATAAGATAATGCTAAATTTTAAAACAAATATTTATCCTTATAAAAGGAATGTGAGACATCTAGTAAAAGATCTAAACGACCTTGAGAAAAAACAAGAGAAAAATATACCTAATGAAGATAATTCAAGACGTAGCAAACGAAAAAGAACATATACTTTCTTTCGTCATGACTTCTCTTGACATTCTTAGTGGAGAATGAGTCTCAAACTTTTAAGGAAACAATATTTTCTCTGAAGCACAATTTTGAAAAGAGGAAATCAATATGAAATAAAATTCATATTGAATAATTATCTTGAGAATTGATTGATCTTCCTCCGGAAAATACAATTTTGAGTTCCAAATGAATCTTTAAAAGGAAAATAAAAAATAATGATACTATTGATAAATATAATGTTAGACTTGTTGTCAAGGATTTCAGACAATGAAAATGTCATAAGTATTTTGACAGTTACTCACTGATAACTAGGATTACATTTATTCGGATGTTAGTAACATTGACTGCCATATGTGATATTAATTCATCAAATAGATGTAAAGATATTTGAATAAAGAAATTTACATGGATCAATCCGAAGGGGTGTAATTTCAGAAAAGA
Organism: Solanum appendiculatum; assembly: GCA_018342035.1. Lineage (NCBI taxonomy): Eukaryota > Viridiplantae > Streptophyta > Magnoliopsida > Solanales > Solanaceae > Solanum > Solanum appendiculatum. The sequence goes on along the minus strand of JAGDQO010000918.1, from coordinate 30,093 downwards.
AAAGAAGATATGTCGATTTGTTAAGTCACTTTATAAACTAAAACAAAAGCTCAAATGATGATATGCGAAATTAGACTAAACAGACAAATAAATTTAAGATTAATAAGTATGATAAATATGTGTACGTTAAAAATACTCCAAACCACATAGTAATTATTTGCTTATATGTTGATGATATATTAATAATGAGTATAGACATTATTATATAATTTCTACTAAACATATGCTTGCTTGCAAATTTGATATGAAAGATAAAAATTGCCTATTTAATTCTAGGAATTAAAATTGATAATATTCTTCAAGGTCTAGTATTGTCTCAAACTCATTACATTAACATGATACTTAAAAAATTCAAGTATTTAGACTTCAAGATTACAAAAACTCCAATTGACATAAATCTTTCTTTCATAAAAAATCAAGGTCAAAGCAAATCTCAATTTGACTAAGCTCAAGTGTTGAAAAACTTTGATGTACTCCATGAATTATACAAGATCCGATATAGCTTGTGTCATAAGTAAATCGAATCGGTATACAAGTAAACTTTATCAAACTCATTTAATGAAAATGAAACGAGTTCTGAAATGTTTAAAACACACTCAAGACTGTGCATTTCACTGTAATAAATAGTGTGCGTTAATTGAGGGATATAATGATGTACATTGGATCACCGAATTATCTGTAGAAATTCATAAGTGGATATATTTTTATCATCAGTGAAGGAGCAATGTCTTGAAAATCATCCAAATAGACATTCATTGCTCATTCTACAATAGAATCTGAGTTTATATTGCTTTGGATAAGGCTGGTGAAAAAGTGGAATGACTAAAAAAATTCTTAGAAGATATTATGTTCTGACTTAAACCAACAACACCTATATGCATATATCGTGATAGTCAAGCTGCAAGGATTGTGTTACATCCCGAGTCTACACCCTGGACGTGGCCGGCACTTGAGAACCATTGCTGATCCCCAAGCGAACCCTTGGCCTGGCTCACTACTCAGCAGAAGACTTAACTCGAGCCTATAAGGCTCCTAACATAGCACAAGTAAACTCACAAACTTAAATGAACGGTTAAAATTGTTAAAGTCTGGAAAATACTCAATTCTCATATTATGGGGAACATTAGTCAAACTTAACATAGGGAAATAAGAATAATCATGGAAAAACTCATCAACTTTAGCCCTGTCTATAAAGCCTCTAAATACTCAAACGGGTGTTGGGACAGACCCCACGACACCTCGACAAACTAAACAACTGAAATAACGGAAATGAAAAGAATGCGGATCCTCCGAAAGTACTAGGAGGCTCACCACAACTTCTATCTGGAATGTGAACGGGATCAACGGAGCGGCTGCTGATGACCCTGAACACATGTGTCTGCATCATGAAACGATGCAGGTCGAATGACATCAGTACATTGAATGCACCGGTATGTAAAATGGCTGAATATAACAATAGTAGAAAAGAGAAGGCTCAAGGAAGTACTCAACTCAAAGCAAAACAACTCATAACTAACTCAAGTAAAAGTGATACTCAAAAGTAATTCAATGTAAAGCTTTTAAAAAAAATACAAAAGCAACCTCAATAATAGGCGTAAAATATCATGAAGTAAGTGTTTACTCATATTTGGGAGATTCTCTAACCAACAACCATCACTCTGAGCTAAATGATGATACATCGTCTCGCCCACGCTGTCAGAACTGTCCTATACCTTGCCGGAGTATAAGACATCCTCACCTAAGTGGATCCACTAAGCTCTACCTGAAGGCATAAGGAAGTCATCTAAAAAGTATGACTCCTTTACTCATGTTGGCATACATGGTTTATGGGGAGTTGAGTTGTCTAAACTCATCCCCATATCGGTGCTCAATACTACTCCCAATAAAATATACTCATGCTCAAGTAAGTAAAAATATACTCTTCCTCTGGTTTTGAGATAATTTCTCAAAATGTACTCTTTAAGAACAGTGCCTCAACTCCTCTTCTCAAAACTCTCTTAGTTATTTTCTCAAAATCAAAGTCTTCTTTCTCACTAAAAAATAACAGTTGGGAAATCAAAGTTTCATTTACAAGTTACTCAAACTGCCTCTTTAACTCTACTCACAACTCCCCTCTATTTTTGCTCAAAAGGAACCAATTTAAATTAATGGTTCAATTTAAAAGACTCTCAAAATAATTCAGTAAATGCTCAATTCAAAGGGTTCTTTGCAGAAAATAAACTATGGACAACCAACTCAATAATTAGGGTTCATACCAGAATCTAAGCATGAACCATAGCAAGATAACTACTCAAGAACATGGATACAATACTCAAGAATTAACTGGAATTCGATAACAATAGGCAGAAAACTCAAATATTTCTCAAGAACATGGGTTGAAACCCTAGATTTCATAATTCTAAATTTTGAATGTAAATTGGTGTGTGAACGTACTAGCCCAACGCTGAGGGAAACCTTACATACCTGGAAGATCAAAGATCTTGGCGAAATCGCAAGCACTTGGTTGAAGTTCTTGGAACCCTAGCCTTTTCTCCTCTTGAACGTCCTCTCAAATTTTTCAAAGTGTAATAATGTTTCCAAACTATTTCTGTTGTTTTTAGCCCGAAAATAATAGGAAAAAGTCGGGATTTGGGTTTAGAAGGGAGGGGAAAGATCTAAAATACCCTTAATGAAAACTGTCAGCGCGACCTACGGTCCGTCCTGTTCCTCCGTCGTTTGTTTCAAAGAGTTTGCAACTTTGGCCCTCCAACTGACGATGCCCATGTACGGCGCGTCATCTAATCTACGGTCCGTACATGGCCACCATAGATCAGGCCCTGAGAACTGGAATTCGACTAAGTTTGGAGGACAACCTACAGGTCCTATCTACGATCCGTAGATCAGACTACGACCCGTACCTTTGGTCCGTAGAATCAACTCCTGAAACTTGACATTCTCCAACCTCAACCTGGTTTCTATGGTTTCCTTCCTACAGTCCGTATAACCACCTACAGTCCGTAGGTCGGTCCCGTAGAACCAGTACTGCAGCAGTTTCTGCATTTTCTCCAACTCCAAGTTATGGGGTGTTACAGATTGGCTGAAAATGTAATGTATAATTGAAAGTTTCGTCATATACAATAAAGACATAATACCGTTAGATAACTACTTCAATGGAATTATCACAGGTAAATTCAAAAGAGATAATGTGTTGGATCCACTTACAAAACACCCCACTAGAGAGACAGTTGATAAATCCCCAAAGAGAGCAAGATTATGGTTGGAAACAAGTCATCATGATGGTACCTCTGTCTAGCTTACTGGAGATCCCAAAATCTAAGTTTAAGAAGATCAAATAAAGTTATGAATGACGATTCAATATTATCGCTAAACTAAATTCATTCTCATGATAAAACAATGGTCAGAAACAAAAATAAAGTATTGAGACTCTTGAAAGATTTCTGAATTTGACATGACATGATCAAATAGTGTATTTATGATTACATGTTTAGAAATCACTTATGTTAGTGTATGGTGTAAGACGCATCAAGGAGAATTAATGTAAGGTCAGGTTTTTATGCACTCACGAAATCAGGTGGTGTTCATGGAAAAAAGAAATAACAATGAAAATAAAGAACAGTTAAGGGCTAACTGTGTGAAATATATTGTCTAGGTATATATAAAATCATGACATCAAAGATATCAAATCTATCGATTGTCCAAGTGTATTCTGTTGGGATATATACTATTAACCATATATTTAGATATAGTATTTATTATAGAATAATTATTTATTCAATTTTAATAGATCATATATTCGTTTATGGTGTCTATTTACTTATATATTAGATGATTTAGTGTATATAGTTTTAGCTTATACACAGAGGATTAAATCATCGGTTCTTATAAGTATAAAGTTTTTTGTTCACGATCTGAGATGGAAATTGGACATGCCATCGGTACGATTGTAGCACAAGATTATATGTAATTTATCTTGATTATGGGAACGGTATAGTTCCAACTTCTTGTGTTAGTGCATTTTGTATGTATTGAACGGGACCAAGTAGAGATAGTTGTTTTAGACTGACTGACAAAAACATATTCTCTAAACTGTTAAATGTACTTATATTCTTAATCCTGAAATAACTATTATGATCTGTATATATTAATTATTGTTTTGATTTATTAAAAGGTGAGATTTTGAGATGGGTCAATATGCCTGGTAGATTGGATGATAATAATATATATTGGTGAAATAATAAGTTAGTTGATGGAATCCATGTCTCATTATAGAGATTGATTGATATGCCTTTTTGAGAAGCTTATAAGTTTTCATGGTGCCATACCTTGCAAGTGGATTTATGAATCCGACACATGAAATAAGTTAAGCAGTGCTCTAAAGTAAATTAATCATTAAATTAAATTCGTCAGTAATTTAATTTATTGATTAGTATCTGTAATCTTAACATGAGGAATTACATAAGTGTTTAATGGGCAATTTCGAAATATAAATAGAGGAGTGCAATTACGAATTTTTAGTGGAATGATTTGTAATTTATTATGGTAAGAATAATTCAAATTAATTATTTGAAACTATTTCCATAATAGAAAGCCTCAGTAATTAATTCTATGGTCCCTCCAGTGCCCATATTTAACTAGAACTTAGACTCCTATTTCTAAAGGGAAAAGGGGACAGGCGTTTGTTTTCTTTTAAAAAGAAAACTAAGCGTGTATTTTTTTTGGCTGAAGAAAAACATGTCTTTTGGTTCTCCTCTTTGGACCGGGAAGAAATCCCTATAAGTAGGGATTCTTCTAACCTAGAAAAAGACAAGAAGGTTTCTCTTGATACTTGCCCACCAAAGTATTGAGAGAGTTCGGATGTGAATTTGGGATCACTGTAGAAGACCGTGGATTCGCTTGAAGATCTGGCTAACTTGTGGATTCGCTTGAAGATCTGGCTAACTTGTGGATTCGCTTGAAAATATGTGTTCACGCTTCAAGAGGTATTTATTGAATTAAATTTCAGCAAGTTTATGTGTTCTAGCATGATTGTAAGTGCTCTAGCATAAATGTATATTGGTTGTCTATTATTCATGTAAGCAGTATGATTCCAAATATGCTTCCGATGTCCATATAATTTTCCAATGTATTCGATGCATGTTCACTATGGAGAGTTTAAAGAAAAACCTACTTACTCATATGTGATTAATCCTTATTTGTATATCATATAGTTTTTCATGCATACAACCATTTTTCATTTACGTGGGGAATTGTTGAGTTTCTTTAAAGGTTAACCCTTAAAAGATGAGGTGTAACGTGAATTGAATAATTGAAGATAGATAAATCTTATTTTTCCCTCATTGGTGGTCAAAATAGTGTTTTTTATGCTTTTAAATAGAAACACTCATTCTAGCTATTAAAAGGTTAACAAGAGAGACTCTCCTCGCGCCATTGTCATCGCCGCTCGATTTCAACTTTGACAGATGATGTGATTGCTTGATAAATTTTTGGCTATGTCACCTTTCACTAATTTATTTTCTTTTTTAACTGAAATTAATTTGTGTGAAATAAACTACTTAATAAAAATTCACGGAGTTAATTTTTCAACATAATCTTCTCCTTTTCTCTGCATAAGTTTTTAAAAATAAAATATCAAGTGTCGTGTGATTTACTCCATTTGTTGAGTTCGTTGAAGTATTGCAATTTCAATTTTCAACATTGCAGAACAATGTTCTATTCTATCTTGGGGGAACTAATTCAAACCTTGGGCAAGTATGAGAGGCTTAAAATATTTAAGGTAACACAATTTTCTGTAGTTATCTCATATATACAAAACCCTTCATTACCCATTAATCCTTTACATAGTCAATTAATATGCTAACACTTCAAAATGAGTCAAAAAAAGTCTCAAGTTGCCTTAAAATGAAGCCCAACAGGCCAAATTATGATTTGCCCTTTCTCAAAGCATTTAAAACATTCCCAATTTGATCAAATACATAATATATATATATATATATATATATATATATATATATATGTACCCCCCCCCCCCCATTTCTCCCAAAACCGTGCTTCTAAACTCCCCAAATCGTGATTTGAAATAATACAATTGAACTAGGTGAGATAACAATTTTCCAGGATTGAAACTTTCGGGTTCTAAACCAGTGAGCACTCAAATGGAACAAAATCAGAAACTTACATCTATTGAATTTGATGAACATATAAATGAGTAAAATAATGCTACATTGAGTGATCCAGGTCCTTATTAGAGGTTAATTGACAAACTACTATACCTCACCATGACCAGGCCAGATACGAGTTTTGTTGTGCATGTATTAATATAAGTTCATGACAAGAAGGCTGAAATTCAAATTACAACAAACCCTATCTTTCACGAGAGAATCAAATATATTGAGATAGATTTACATTTTATCTGGGAAAGAATACAAGATGGTACGTACTATCAAGACAGTAGATGTGACTTCGAAGGATCAAGAGGCAGACTTGTTTACCAAAGCACTAGGAAGGGCACTGTTAGAATGGATGCGTCCACTAATGGTCAATGGACCAGGTCCCTCGACAGAATAATAGTGCGAAAAATAAATAACTCAAAGTAAATCAAACATAAGGATTTTACGTGGAAATCCCCTTGCTCAGGGGCGAGAAAACTACGACCTGTTCTCACAGGATTTCAACCCAAACTCCATATCACTCCGAACGGAGCAAAGTTTCATATTACAAACTCTTTTGCCCACTAAATCAACCAACTCTAGTTGATCTGGACTTCAATAACTCAACAAGGCTAACTCTAGCCACCAACTACATATCTCAATGATAAGAGAAGAAACAAGCAACAACTCTACTGCACCCACACATCAACTAACTCTAGTTGACACTCCTAGGCAACTCTGCCCAAAGAGAACATCAAATCAATGATGTAAAGAGGCTTGACTAAAACATAGATGATTCGACTAACTAACTCTAATACGACTCAAACTAAAAACTTAGACAAGCAACCGATCAACTATCCTTTATAACTTAGGAGCAGATTTACAATATAAGAACACAAGACACAAATCTCAAAATACAACAAAAGACGCTTCAGCACTCCATCAGGTCCCTTGTTGAGTATGAGCAGTGTTCTCCTTGAAGATGACTTTTTCTTTCTAAGTTTATGAATTTTCAGAATTCAAAACTTTGTTTGCCAAAAACTTGGTTTTGTCTTTGGAGAAGAGACTAATATAAAATGAACACAAACCCTTGGAGCAAAGCCATTGGCTGAGAGTCTGCTACTCTAAAAAGGCGTGCACCAATCACACAGGTTTGACAGCTTTTAGACAGCTGTCTTTTATCTTTTTCATCTACGCAGTCTTTCCTCACCAGGTCCTTTGTTAGAACCCGACGTTTGTTAAATCATCAAAACTTCATATCAACTCCAAAATAACGGGCACGACACACCTATAATCTCATGAACAAGCTAGGAGTGTTAAACTTGTTCCCACTGCATAGCTTGAGGGGGCGTATTGTGAAATATAAGATCAAGAGTGGAGTTAGTTATTGTTAGTTAGTAAGGATTTTATCACACGTTCTCTTCCAAAACTTTGTGGACTATTCCTCCAAAACTAAACAATTTTAAAAATGTAAAAACCCAATACCTAATTGAAAATGGTAAGCCAAATGTTCCCTTTTTATAACTTCTGAATTTTTATAGTGCTTAATGTGTGTGTGCATATATATATATATATATATATATATATATATATATATATATATATATATATATATATATTATTTTTTTTTTATTTTTTTTTCCTTTCTAAACAATCGTTTATCTTTGGTTGAGTACTTATTGCTTTTCGCCAAACACATATGGTTAAAATGTTATGACAATTATATTATTTTTATTGCTAGATTTTTTTAGTGATTGTTTCAACTTTCATGGTAAGAATATTTCAACTTTTTATGCTCTTTTTCTTTGTTTCCCTCGTACAGTTTATAAGAGAGATGATCCATATCATACTTGCATTTTCATAAATTATTGTAATTATTTTGTTTTTCAATTTATTAATATTATCGAGTATTTTATTTGGCCATGACATGATTATTAAAAGAACGCACAATATGATGTTTTAATTTTATTTTAATTGGGAATAGAGTTGGAACTTGGACGGGTTTTGAGTCGGCTATGGGGTTTTTAAGTGGTGGGTTTAGACTTTGATTCAGAGAGTGGCATTCCATCAAGTATGAAATTTTGCTTACGGTAGGGGTATAATTAGCTAAAAAGTATAACGGGGGATAGAATTAAACTATAAACGAAAGTAGAGGGATGTATCCAACTTCTTTTCGTATTTTTTATGTGTCTATTCTTTTATATTTTGACTAGTAAAATTTTTGGCTTACCACTAAGTCAAGGGAATTGGTACATTCACGATTAAAGTTCTGTATATAAGGTAAATAAATAAATGAATATATGATTACTAAAAGAACGCACAATATGGTGTTTCAATATGAAGCTACTTTTATTTAATATCATAAATTGATTGACCAAAATAGGTATACAAAGTTTTGTATACCTATTTCAAAAACCCATTGGCTAAAAATAGAGTGTAACAAATTAGAAGTGAATTTAGCTATGAAATTTTACGTAGAAAAATTTGCGAGTAGACATTAAATCTCTTTTTTTGACACGAGTCGAGAAAGAGAGTTGCCATCAAGCCTTTAAATTTTCCCAACGTTGCATAGCTTCAATCTAGATGCATGTGTATTCCTATGGGGGTATAAAATAGATGCATAGCTTCAACCAAAATACTTGAACAAAGACGGGTTTTCGAGTCGGGTATGGGGGTTTGGACTTTGATTCAGAGTGCGTCATTCCATCAAATAAGGGGTATAAAATTTTGCCTAACGATAGGGGTATAAATAGCTAAAAAATATTACAAAATTATAAACAAAAGCAGAGTGGTATATCCAACCCTCTTTCATATTTTTGACTAGTAAAATTTATGGCTCGCTCACTGACTCCATCGGCCACTAATAGAAATAAACAGTTGCAAGTGCACATTCATGAAATAAGGAAGCAAAGATGTAACAATGTAAGGAAAAAAGTTTCACATTTGATATATTCAGCCTTTAAGGCCCTCAAATATGACTATGTCTATAGGTTCTGAACTACCAACCCTAACAAAAGATAAACTGTCAAACGTCTCTATAACAAGATCGTTTGTCCGTAATCTTTTTGGTTGCTCTAGCGAACATATAGTATAACATAACATAACATAAACGATAAGTTTAACAAAAGACATGATTGTTTATAGTAAAATGTTGTAATAAAGGATGACTGATCGATCTAGAGAGAGTTGACTAATGAAGAACATTAGAAATTGCAACAGAGAAAGCCCTGCTTCCAACCTTTCTGTTTCCGAACATGAGTTGTGGTTTCTATGTCCTGCACCATTCTTACTGGACTGCTGTACCATCCCGGATGCAAGCTGCAACACAACAAAATAAGGAAGATGTCAGTCACAATGATTATTAGAAAAATAAAAGAAACTAGTATGAGACAATGTTGCAGAATAGTACAGTGGGAAAGCAAACGATCCGTTACTAGCTGCACTGCTATCTGATCCAACAGAAAGTCTCCCAAAACTTGATGTACTCCTCGAGTGAACAGCAGGACCTGATCCACGTCTCAATGCAGAAAAACTTGCCTCCCCATCAGCTAAATAACCTTGGCTACAAAGAAGGAAATCACCCAATGATTTAGCTTCATGATTTGCCACATCTTTTGATGGTTCAGCAATGTTTTCGACACCTTGGTCCAAGTTGATAGTTGATGCTGGCTTAGTTGAGTTCAAGTCGAAAACAGTAGCTTCTGTTGCCAACTTGCTATGATTGAATAAGTCGGTAGCTGGCACACTGTCTGCATTTTGGCTTTCCGAAGCTGCTTCCTCCAAAGGAATCTAAATTCAAACAAAAAATCAATATGACAACACGGAATATACATGAACATATTAGGTAAAAATCCATAAAGATAGCAGAAATAAACCTGATCAGGCTGTTTAGATTGTTGATAACTCTCTAAGCCAGACTCTGTCGGATAAGTTATAGCATTAGGACTGTGTTTCCACTTTGCAGTACCTTTTGATCCAAAAATCATTATCAAGTCCTCCAGATAAGTATCCTTAGAGTCATCATCATCGTTGTATACCTCATCAGGTGAGTCAGGCTTCGGATCATTTGGAACTGGTAACTCAGTCTCCTCTTTTTCAATGTTTTCATATTCTACAGATGATTTAGATCCATCTGCAGAGGACACTTCAGTATCAGCACTTTCCGTTGTGTTACTGTGCTGGTCTTCGTCACCTGGTATAGAAACATATGCGCCTGAATCGTCCATGCATATGTTTTTAGAAATGTTGTAGTTACCGTCCTTATAGAAACAAACCAATTCAGGCAAATCATATTCCTTAGCACGTTTCTCACTAAATAACTTTGCATCATTCTCAAAGTACTTGTAGCGTGAGGTAAAATGTGCATCAGGGACAATGATTTCATCCCTTTTCTCATCAATCAAATCAGGAATGATTGAGTACTCAAATTCTGGAGAGTTCCATTTTGCATCCCTATCTTTCGTATCACATTCAATTGCATCGATTGTGTTAAGCAACACTTCATTCAGATCATTCTCTACAGTTGAAGCTCTAACTTCAACGTCATTGCTTCTAGATATATCATCAGAAACAACAGATTCATTAACTTCCGAAACCTTCCATAGTTCATCCACATCTTTCGTGTCACATGCCAACGTTTCCTTAGAGCTGACATCGACATCAGAATCAAGGAAGTCTAGCGAAGGAAAGGTGAAAGAATCTCCTTTCTTGTAGCCATCAGAGAGACTCAAGTTCCCTTTCTCATCTTCCTTCATGGCAGACTTTTCTTCAGGTGTGTCTAAGACAACGCTGTTGTAGCATTTCAAATGTTTTAGTCATATGCACAGAGACAAGGGACGTTGAATTACAAAACTAAACAACTTTGAAAGTTAACAAGTCTTATCACATCATGTTTAGATGCATTTGCTAATAAACTTAAAAAAACACAAAGATCACGAAAAATAGATAATAATTAGAACAAACTATGTTATTTTAGATAACAAGCTGCAAATCGAAGATTAAACGTTTACACTCACCGTTCTCCATGCTCTTCATCTGTTGGTAGAGCATCTAGTATATCCAAAAGCTTTGAAGCAAACATCGATTTGTCAGGGAGAGATATGACTTGGGAAATCTGTCAACAGAAAGTACATATTGCAGGTAAGTGAAACTCAAAAATTGCTATTAGAAACCGCGAAAAGCCTAATAGCAACAGCAAAGCAAATTTAGCAGATTGATCACAAGATTTCAAATTTCAGCTCCCTCTTTATAACACAAATGTAAATAAAAGATACATGTAACTCACACATTAATGAATAAAGAGGTTCAAATACATTTCTACTTGTGTCAAAAACTATCCATTTTTGAAATAGTTACATCAAACATGCATATACAAGATAGGTTTAACACCACTTGAAAATTATACAAAGTAAATATCAACAATCATTAATCAAAGAAGTACTGACACTGCTTAAGCAAAATCCTGCAATGACACTATACTTAAAGCACATTCAAGCGTATGACATAAAAAAAACACATATATAGTCAATAAATAGAGAGAATTACATGTACCTTAGTTCTGCGCGGTAGAACAAAAGACAAAGAGAGATGATATGAAGTTTGGTTGATTGATTCATAAGAACTGAATGTGAATGAATTAGAGTATCCATGTTGAAGAAGAAGAAAAACAGAAAAATATAAAGAAAAGGCAAAGTGGGAAGCAAGCAACATTTTGACTAGTCACCCAAAAAACAAGTCAACTGTCTTTCCAAATATAATAAAATTCACTTGTTTTTTTATACATAATGTAATACTACTATATATACAGTGTGACATGCAGGTAGAAGTGTATAATATGTATATATATTATCAAGTGCATAGCACGAAGGGAAAGACTCTAAAAGTATTTTATATTAGTTATCTAGAAAAAAAAATAGTTTCAATTTGAGTTAGAGTATTATACTATAGTATTTATAAGATCAGATTATTCATAAAGTAATTACAACTAATTTTTTATGATAACATCAAATGGTACTCCTATTAGATTAGAATATTAAACTATAAAATAGGGTTGATCGTGCACAAAACATTCCTATCATTCACACAAGATACCGGAAAGGGCCTACAGTCTTAGATTAAGTATGAGTGGCTTATTCTATGACTTGATCTAGTGAAACCTTATTTATTTGTACTGAATAAAGATCTTAATATTAATAATTCAAATCACAATTCTAAGCCATTAAGTATGTTTTATTTTTATGTTTGAATCTAAATAATTCAAATCTCACTCGTTAAGTGTATTTGAGTTCTTAATTTACAACCACTTAATGTGTCTAAATAGATATGAATTATTAAGATATAATGATAAAGTCGTCATATAATTAAGATGGTTCTCATCCACTTTCACTATCGGTATCACCTATCATTATCAATTACCACAATCCACTAACCATGACCATCACCATCGCTAATTAGTACAGTCAATAGCCACCATTAGCCAATATTTACCATCAACTACCATAACCACATAGACATCAACCACTAATGAGGATCACTGCCATCAACCAATAGTATACATTGTCAGTCACAATTATCTGTCACTATCATCATTAGTTGTCACTATCATTCACTATAATTGCTAATTAACGCCCCAACTACAACCATCAACAACTAACGTTAATCAGTATTGTCAGTCACCATCACTACTATCTACTACCCACAACCACCATAATCAACCAACTCTAACACCAACACAAATCACCACCCTAGTCGATACCTACAACAACTACCATTATCCATCGCGATCATCAACTACCATTATCCATCGCTATCATCAACTATCATATTATTTTTATTATATTGAACTACTATTAAATGAATTTGTATTTTATTCAAATTTCATATTTATCAATTTTTAAATAAAAATAAGTTTCATACTATGACATGTTGGCAAAACAAATTATTTTAATTACTTAATATTTAGATCTTAATACATATTCTAATACTTCGATATATATTTAGATTCAGACGTTCTATGCTTAATAGGGGTAGATAGAGAAATAGAGAGGTTGGCATTCACATTGGAATAAAATAGCTGACCTTTGCATAATAGGTATCAATGTGTTGAGAAAGGTAGAAAACAGTTTGCTAGGCCTCAATAGAAGACAATAGAAGACGTGGACTAGGGAAAACAAGGATTTGGGGCTAAACAATTTAAAATCTTACCTATTGAGAGCAAAATTGTAATATAAAAAAGATGGCAAGTAAATCACATTATATTATATGTTTAAATATATATCTATATTTATACAGTTCTATAATTCATATTTTTTGCTAACGTGTGTATAAAAAGTGGTCAAATTCTTCCTTATTTGGACTAGTTTTAAAAAGTGGAAGCGCAAGTCGAAACATTTTAGCCCTTATGTGAAAAAGGGTATAAGCCTCGATACAAAATGATGAATTCATGATTTAAATTTGATTAACAAATTAAATCTTTAAGGTTCTAACCAATTGCTTACTTTTGTAATTATAAGTTGGAATTTAATATCAGTTAAAATTTTAGTGATTTTGCGCACACACATACATATATAAATATTTATTGAAAATATTGATTTAGTTAAGCCATAAAGCATAAGGACTATTCGTAGAAATCACCTTCATAAGGGTGGTCTTGAACTTTTGACCACTGCTTGACTATTTCTTTTTTAAAAAATGACACCCTCTTAAGAAAATCACATAGAACTAGAACTTTACTTTCTTTGTCTAAACAATTGTATACCCTTACAAATGTAAACATGACACAAACCTTTTTAAAAAAATTGGGTAAAAGGCTAGAAAATCATCTCCCTAAGAGAAAATGAGATCTTTTACTCTCTTACCATTTGAACAAATGACATCTTCAGATATGTTATGTGCATAACAGAAGATTTTTATTTGTAAATATAAAGATCTCCGGTAAAAAGGACACATAACTATAATTTTCTTTTTGTAAAAATCAAGAAAATCATGTCTCCCCTTTAAGAGAAAATAAAAATCTTTTGCCCTCTTACAATTTAATCAGAAAAAATTGACCTTCTAAGATCTTTTATGTATAGATCGAAGATCTCTTATGCGTAAAAGTACTAAAAATCTCTAGTAAAAGAACACAAAACTATACGTTTTTTTGTAAAAGACTAGAAAATAATTTCTTCCACATAGAAGCGTTATAGAACATCATACCTTATGCAAAAGTCATGATATGAAGTGGAAGCACTAATTGAAATCCATTTCTACCTCCTTGCTATAGCTTACTATGGCCGTTTGTGATCAAATAGTGCAGAGAATATATGATAACCCTAATGGATGGAGAAAATCAATTTATAGAGAATGAAACTTAATCTGGTACGTCCATAAGTACTGATCTAACGGATGAGATTTGTTATTCATTAAATATCAACTATGGGTTTTACATTAATTAGATCGCACGTATAATAATAAAAAAAGTCTAACATTCTTTCACTTGGCCAATGACTGCATAACACTATTATTTACTGATATATTCATTAATTGCACATAAAAAAGTCTTTTCTATATTATCTATCATAATATCATATTATGACAGATCATTAATGTGAGCTATGACAATTATACATATATTTTGCGCTATATTCTCCCTTCCATCAATAGCAACTTATCATATATTAGATTTCGTAAGTTATGACATATTTAACATTATAGTTCACAATAATATCTCATTAAAACTTATCATATAATATCTTAAAATAATCAGAAACCATAATTGAGTTCATGGTGTCAAAATATCATAAGCACAACAGTCATAAGTAAAATTGAGACTCATTATATGTATATATTCTTTAAATGTCTTTGGTTGCAAACATTCATTAATAGATCCAACAATCATGAGGTCATTTTAGTTGACATCATTTATTTTTTAATCTCCTCTTTAATGATAAAGTACTTTTATTTTATAAGTTTGATACTTTAGAGTATTTTTCATTCTTATAAAAGAGCATTACTACATAACAATTATCATGAGGTTTTGTCACGCCCTGAGCCTAAAATCTGTATGTTGTCGGTACTCTAAGATTATTGTTGGTCCTTAAGCAAATCCTTGGCCCGATTGATTACTTAGCGAAAGATTAAAATATACACACAGAAGTTTAAATTGATGAGCAATTTAAAGAAATAAGGTGAATCTCAAATGTTGTCTGAAAATATTAATATAAAAGATAAAGTTTTAACAAAACATCTAAATGAAAACTGAATGAATCTATCACTGTCTATCCATATATAAAGCCTCTACTGTTTAAAGATGGGTGTCGGGGCAAGATTCACGACAACCTCAAAATACTATTACTACTAAAACAATAAAATTGGAATCCTCCGAAAGCAAGGAGGTCTCACCAAAAGCTGACGAGTGGATGATATGATCTCAACGAAGTGTCTGTTGATAATCCTGGATACTTGTATCTGCATCATAAAAATGATGCATCGTCGAATGACGTTAGTAGATGAAATGTACGGTATGTAATAAAGCTGAAGGAAACAAATAACTGAAGATTGAAAATAACTCAACTGAAGTAAAGCATAAGCATAAAGTAAAATCATTAAAGCTTTAGAATAAAAGTGCAATGATAGAAAATATTGATATATACATATATATATATATATATATATATATATACACACACACACTTTACTTTCTTGGGGAGTTTCTTTAGCCGACAACTATCACTAGGAGCCTCGTGATGATATAACGCCTTACCCATGTTGCCAGAGCCCCCTATACCTTGCCGGAGTATAGAACACAACTTTAACATATGGATCCACTAAAAGCCTTCTTGAGAGAGGTGAGGGATCACCCGACTTACGGTATGATTCTATCTACACCGGTGGCGTAGGTTATGGAGTTTGAGTTATCTTAACTCTTACCCTAAATTGGTGCTCAATACTACTCCTAAAATATTGATATGTATGCTCATGTAAAATACTCACTGGGTTGAGTTAATACTCAAAAGACCCTCTTTGAGGGATAACTGAACTTTAATTTATCTATTTGAAATGCTTCTAAAAACTCTTTATGCTTTTCTCGAAATAACACTTTCTTTCTGAATGCAAAAGCAATACATTTGTGATAATTAAAGTTTCCTTAAAACTCTTCTCAATGATATTTTTAAAAAAGATATACTCGAACTCACTTTAAATTCCAAAATCAATTCATGAAAATAATCGAACTAAAACTTTCAACAAAATTCCCATTAACTAGGGTTCATGTGATAATATATGCATGAACAACAACTCAAGAATCAAAACACATAAAATATCAGCCTCAGTATATAAGAAATCATAACTCAGAATAAGAAACACAACCCGAATTCAGAATTCACGGAATTTTGGATAGAACACTAGATTTAACTCTTGATGTTTGGATTTAGATGTAGGGCGTGAGGACGAACTTAGTAACACTATGAATAGCCTTAAATACCAGAAAAATAAAGTTCTTGAGGAAACTTGAAGAACTTTAAAGAAGATGCTTGAAATCCTAGCTTTCTCCTCTTGGATCCTTGCTTTAAGTCTTGGAGGTGTTTATGAGAGGGATAGGGTCAAACTAAACTGATAAGAATCTAATTAGGTATAAACGTCGGGGTTTAGACTTAGAAAGGGTGGGAAAAACTTAACTGAAGCTGTCAAAACTGCCAGAATTGTCTACATGAGGGCACCTGCGGTCCATATAAACCTCTACGGACCGTACTGTCCTCTCATAGATCCTACTACTAGAGACAATATCTGAGTTACTGTCATGACCTAAAGTACCCCCCAGACGTGACATGGCGTATAAGACCCCGAAAGGACCCGTACAAGCCACTTAGCATACATTATACAAGATAGCAGTAGTTAAAAGTTCGAAAGATAATTGTATATCATTAAGAGTTGACAAAAGTAGCGAAAGTCTAACATAGTCTCAAAGCCATCTAATACATTAATAAAATGAAATTTTGGGACGTAACCCATACAAGTTCAAAAAGAAAATGACATAAAACTATAAATGTGGCATTGTCTTCGAAGTATGAGGACTCACTAAGTCTTTGAATCTCAAATGCAATGAACTAGCTACAAATGGATGGAGAAGAGCAGGATCCTACATCATGAGACAATGTAGGCAAGAGTATGCGTTAGTACATAGAATGTACCAAGTATGATAGATATGCATAGAAGTCATATAAACATACTCAAAAGGAGATATACATAAGATACAATGACCAAGCTAAATTGTAAAGTAACATGATGGAACACGTGATTTAAAACCATGGTCAATACAAGTAAATCATCTTAGATGAAACATACTTGAAATACCTTTATCTTTTAAGAAGTAACCTTAGTACATTATGTGGGAAATGAGCCTTAAACGACATAGACCATGTGAGCTATAACATGGAACTCGGTGTCTATTCTACACAGAAAAGAAGTGTCCTTACTTGCCAAGGTAAGAACCATAGTTTCTAGCTTAAGTGGATCCACTAGCTAATGTCTATCTAAGACAAACCTATGGTGGAACATAGTTTGTTGGATAAGGAGATTGCTACTAGAAATCTGACCTCTACTACGGGAGAGTTTCCATCTCAATATCCTCTCGTTGCTAAGAATAAATCCCACGGAATAGTCATTAATCATAACTTATCTTATCATTAGTAGACATGGATAATCACCTCTTGTCTCATTATTCATGGAAGGCAAAACAAATAGCCAACCCAAGCTAAAGTTCATTAGAATAACTCCTTAATCTTGATTCAAAGCGTAGTTGAGAAAACCTTTCAACCCTTATGAATATTTCATGTGAGAATATCCTTTCACATTCATGTTTTGAGTAATATAGAAAACCTTTCACAACACAACAACAACAACATTGATGCTTCACTCTCATAGCAACCTTAAATCATTTATCTCAATTTCATAAAGAACATACATAACTTCATAAATTCATCTTTCATAGTTCAAAACCTTATCATAAGATCAAAGTATAGAAATCATATATCATGCATGAGTTCATGGTAATTCAACTTCAAATCATGCAATTTACTCAATTCATGCATAAAAAGACTTAAATCAATCAATTAGATCATAATTTGAAAGAACCCATAAGATAGAAGAAAACTCTAATTTCATTTAGAGAATTCTAACTTGTAAAATTGGGGAATTTAGGAACTCTATGGAGGAAAGGACTCCATAGGTGAAAGTCATCATACCTTGATACCAAAAGCTTGAAATCAATGGAGTATTAGGAGGCTTGATCTTGAAACCCTAGATTCTTCTTCTTCTTCTTCAAGCTTCAGTGAGAGAAATATTTGGGGAAAGATTTGGAGGGATTTGGGGGAATTTGAAGAATGATTAGAAAAGGGTAGATTTTAGGCTTAGGAGACTTATATAAGGTCTAGGATTAGGACTAAACCGACTTAGATTAGGTATAAGTCAATTAGGGAAAGGACCAAAAAACCTTTAAAAATAACTGTCGGATCCCTATCTACGGTTTAGACCTATGGTCCATAGGTCCAACTACAGACCATCCTGGTCAACCGTAGAAAAATTTAGAAACCTAAATTTTGGACCTTCAAATGATGGTTGCCATGTACATTTCGTTGGTCCACTTACGGACCGTATATACCAACCGTAGATCCCAACTTAGACCCTCAAAATTCACAAATCTGGGAGTGACCTACAAGACCTACCTACAGTCCGTTGAAGCAATAACGGACCGTCCTGTTGAGTCGTAGAAAGGATCATGAAACTTAATTTTTAGGAAAATATTTTCTCCACCATCAACGATTGCCACCTACGATCCGTAGGTCCTCCTACCAACCGTAGGTAGGAGCATACGTACAACCTGCAACCCAAACTTTTATTTTCTTTCTCTTCCGAGTCCGAGGTGTTATAATATCTCCCCAATAGGAACACTCGTCCTTGAATGGAACTCAAGACATCTTAAGAAGGGTAGGAACTAAGTCTAACAACCCAACAAGAATGTAATCACATAGATGCACATATCCGAGGAGGAAACATCAAATCCAAGCTAAAGCATGTTCAAATCATCATCTCATAAGGCCTATATGCAACTCATACTCAAATACACAAAAACATGAAGAAATCAATCAAGTTGACTCATTTTCTCAAAAATTAAGCTTTTCATGAACATGCATAAATTAGGAAATCATAGGCATATCTAAGACACATAAGACCAAAAGAGTGAACCATGAGGAACTAAATACCTCAAGCTAGAGTAGGGACGGAGGGAAAGAGATGAGAATAACGAGACATCATATCGGCCTCGGCCTCCCAAGTAGCACCCTTAACTAACTGATTCCTCCAAAGAACCTTTACAGAAGCAACTTCTTTATTTCTCAACTTCCGAACTTGCCGGTTTAAAATTTTAACCGGAACCTCTTCATAAGAAAAACTCTCCTTTACACCAAGACTCTCTAATGGTACTATGGATTTCAGATCACCAACACATTTCTTCAATAAAGAGATATGAAAAACCGGATGAATCGATGCTAAATCATTAGGCAAATCAGGTTCATAAGCGACTTTCAGTTCTAGGGGTTGAATTTCTGCTTGTTTATGTTTGGTTTTGATAACTTACTGAGTTTATGGGAACTCAGCTTTTAAATTGATTATTTAAACCTGTTTTCACATCTTTAAATGCATGTCTTTTGGTTAGTATTGTTTAGTTGAGTTGTAGTAATGGTTCTCCTATCGGAAGGTTAGTGTGGGTGCCAATCACGGTAGTTTGGGTCATGACAATAGTCCCGTGGACAATTTTTGTCAGCTTTTAAAGAGGGACAGTTCAGTCTTTTTTCACCCCTTCTAAGCCTAACCCATGACGTTTTTACACCTAAATTAGGTCCTTAACAGTATTAATCAACCCCAATACTCTCATTAATGCTTCCAAGTCTTAGAGCAAGGATCCAAGAGGAGATAACTAGGTTTTCAATCGTTCTTCCGATTTTACCAAGAACTTTATTCTTCCAGGTGTGTAAGGCTATTCATAGTGTTGGACTAGTTCGCCCTCACATCCTACATCTAAATTCAGTTAGTAGTAAATTGAATCTAGGGTTCTACCCTCAGTTTTATGAAACTCCTACTTTATGAGGTTTTGATACTTTATGCATTGAACTTCTTGAATTATTTTTCATGCTTGTCGTTCCACATGAATCCTATTTATGGAATCTTGCTAAAAGCATTTTGAATTAGGAAGTTCCATACATTGATTTTGAAAACTAAGATAGTTTAAGAAAAAAGCTTGAGCATGATTTTCAAAGAGAATTTAATGGGACTTGAGTGATTCCGAAAGTGTCATTTTTACCTTGAAAAGAGAACACTATTTTCAGAAAAGCACAGAGAGTTTTCAGAGTAATTCAGAAGTATTTAGTACAGGTTTAGTGTCACGACCTAAAGTACCCCCCAGACGTAACATAGCGTACAAGACCCCGATAGGCCTCATACAAGCCACTTAGTATGCATCATACAAGATAATAGCAAAAGATAATTCATTATCGTAAGAGTTTACAAAGCATAGTGGAAACCTACATATAGTCTCAAAGCCATCTATCAAAAGAATAGAAAGAACGTTGGGATGTAACCCAATACAAGTCCAAAGGTAAAGTGACATAAAAGAATAACAAGACAATGTCCTCGAACATATGAGGACTCACCAAGCCTTCAAGGCTCTTCTACTACAAGCTCTAGCCATGAGTGGATGGGGAGGAGTCACCATGCCCTACATCAATAAATAAATGTAGGCAAGAGTATGCGTTAGTACAAACATATACCAAGTATGATAACTATGCATAAAACCATCAGATTATGATAAAAAGGGACATTGACATGACATGCAAAGACCAAGCTAAAACATGAGATAAAAGAGGTTAGTAATATAAGTCATAGGATCATGGTCAATGCAAGCTAAACATACTTAAAACACTTGTGAGACACCTTGAAAGTCACTTTAGTTCATTATTGTGGGAGATTACCTTTAACCGACATTTAAGACCATGTGATATATTAACGTGGAATTCGGTGTCTACCCCACACCAAAAAGAGGTGTCCTACTTGCCAAGGTAAGACCATGAACATCTAACTTACGTGGATCCACTAGCTAATGTCTATCTAGACAATCATCCTATGGTGGCACATAGTTTATGGGCGATGGGTAATCGCCACTTGTCCACTCGGTGCTAAGCATAATTCCCACAGATTAGTCATAAATCATAATTCATCTTATCTTTAGTAGACATGGATAATCGCCTCTTGTCTATTTTTAGGGAACATGGGTAATCGTCTCTGTCACGACCCAAGCCTAGGGCCTAGATGTGACCGGCGAATGGGGAACCCGAAGGAACCCCAAACAAGCCTCATAGCGTATCATTACACATCCTTGGTCGCGGAAGCAATTAAATGACCATAAACGATAAGCATAATCAAGGGGGAAATCGGGACTAAGGGAGCAAAAAAAAAGAAATGATACATAAATACCATAGATGAGTCAAGCTCAAGCATAATACACAACTTGTCCAACACCACCTCTAAACATGAGTACTTAGCGGGGGCCAAGACAAACTACCGGGCTCACCCTCATAGTCAAAACATAACTAGAAAGGAAAAGTTTTATACAGAGCAAAAGATCATGAGCAACGTCCCCGAAATGGAGGACTCACCAATAACCACTATAGAAAATCGTACTAGCCACGCGGAGGAGGATGGTCAAGCGGTGCTCCGGTCCCTACATGGTGACATCACGTAGGCATAGAGTATGCGTTAGTACATTTGAATGTACTAAGTATATGGGATGCAATGCAATGCTACATTAGATGGACATCATAGGAAAAATGCGTAATCATACCCAATAGATAGCATATTAATGAAATGATATGTATAATGATGCTTACATAAAAATCATATTTAGTGGGACGTAGTACATGTGTGGCGAGTGACCATCAATATAGTATTTCCAAGGCCTACCACCCCCTTGAGAGGCGAAAGAGGTACAAACCCCTCAATATGGTTACACGGGCCTACCACCCCCCGAGCTAGGGACCAAGGTACAAACCCCTCGATATGGTTATACGGGCCTACTACCCCCCGTACTAGACAACCAAGGTACCAACCCCTCGATACGGTTATACGGCCTACTACCCCCCGTACTAGGCCACCAAGGTACCAACCCCTCGATACGGTTATACGGGCCTACTACCCCCCGTACTAGGCTTGGTCGACTCACAACACTTATATAGAGAAAATCGTATACATGTGTCCATTTCATCATCATGTCAGTAATTACATAACCATCCGACTCATAGGACGTACCTTGGACCTTCCCTTTCCTAAGAATTCTATAAATGGGCATTTTATCAAACACAAGGTGGGCAATTGTTCATGTAAATGAAATCATGTATTTCAAAAATACTAAGTCCAACCAATTCCAAAATCCATATAAATCAGCCCACCAACAACATACATATATATATCAACCTTCATAATTTGATCATGGAAGCATGTAAACGATAAACATCACATAATAATTCCATTTCATGATAATATGCAAAATGGACCATAATAGGGTGTGTAATAGTAATTCCATAATTCAAGATTCAAAATAATCATAGGAGCCCATAACTTGAAGTAGAAATAGAGAATAAATGGTTGGACTTGTGGAAAGGAAGGTTTCCACAATCAAACCCACATACCTCAACTTTGGAGAATCCTTGATGAAGATTGGAATGGAGAATCGAAGCTTGAGATTGAGTCTTGAATCCGGAATTAGAGCTTGAGATGTTTGAATTTGGTTGAAGATCTTGGTGGAATTTTTGGAGAGGGCTTAGAGAGTGTTTTTGGAGTTTAAGAAAAATGACTAAGTATGGACATATCCCCTTTTTATAAAAAAAAACGTCTCCAACCCGCCTAAAAAAAATAGCTCACTGGAAATTGCAAATCTGCACAGACAGGTTTACGAAAATGGTCATAACTCCCTCATCCTAACTCGGAATGAGGTGAAACCAAGTGCGTTGGAAAGCTAACTCAAAGAGCTTTAATTTGATAGTTTGCAGCCCTTCCAGTTCCTTGTGCTGCAAGAGCTATGCCGCCTTGTAAAGTTGACCCCCAAATCGCAATTTTTGCGATTTTCGAATTTTGATACGGTTGTTCTAAAATTCGGGTTAGACCCATTTCCCACTCAATTTGACCCCACGAATAAGAATATGAAGTCGATTTTCCGAAATCATGCACGGATTTTGAGATATATGGAAATTACAATTATAGGTGTTTCCGAAGCACATTTTCGGGCATTTTTGGGGTCGTTTCAATATCTCCCCCTGGGGAACATTCGTCCCCGAATGTTAAAGAAACGTACATGAGAGACACAAACATGGCAATTTCAGCCCACATAAGGATGCAACAATGCACTTACACCTTATTTCAAAACCTCAACATAGTTGTAAAACCACAATGAACTTGTCAACTTAAACATGAATGTATGCAATGACATGGGGACTGAACTTAAGACCTGAGATTTTATAAAGGGCTTAGATCAATACCTTAGGCTCGAGTGGAGTGGAAAAGATAAGGATATCGCCTTTGCATGTCCGCTTCGGCCTCCCAAGTAGCACTTTCAACTTGTTGATTCCTCCAAAGGACTTTAATGGAAGCCACATCTTTGTTTCTCAACCTCTTCACTTGTCTATCTAAAATCTGAACCGGAACCTCTTCATAGGTCAAATTATCTTCAACAACACCCACAACATCAAGAGACACAATGGCATTCGGATCACCCACACACTTCCTCAACATAGACACAGGAAATACCGGATGAACCAAATCTATCTCGCTAGGCAATTCCAACTCAAAGCTACCTTGCCAAATTCTCCTCATCACCTTATAAGGGACCACGTATCTTGGCTCCCAACTTGCCCTTTCTTACCAAAAAACGAACCAACCCTTCCATGGGTGTCACCATCAAAATAAACCAATCACCAACTCGGAATCAAGGAGCCTCTCGCATACGATAGACTTTTGGCGGATCTTTCGCCATCTTTCAACTTTCTTCTAATCATACCTAACCTCTCAAGATCCTCCATACTAGTCATGTCCTAACAAGGCCACCTCACCAACCTCAAACCACCCCACCGGTGATCTACAACGTCTCCCATAGAGAGCCTCAAAAGGAGCCATACCGATGCTAGAATGATAGCTATTGTTATAGGCAAACTCAATCAATGGAAGATGATCATCCCAACTACCCTAAAGCTCCAATACACAAGCCATAAGCATATCCTCAAGTGTTTGGATAGTCCTTTCGGCTTGTCCATCCGTTTGCGGGTGAAAGGCCGTAGTAAGCTTAACTCTCGTACCTAGACCCCTTTGAAAAGACTTCCAAAAGTGTGAAGTAAATTGAGTACCACGGTCCGATATGATGGATAGAGGAATTCCATGCAACCTTACCAAGTCATGAATATATAACCTTGCATAATCTTCCGCCCCATATGTTGTCTTTACCGGTAGAAAATGAGCCGATTTTGTCATCCTATCAACCACCACCCAAATAGAATCAAAACCTTTTCTAGTCTTGGGTAAACCAACTACAAAATCCATATTAATTTCTTCCCACTTCCAAGTAGGATTCTCTATGTCTTGGGTTAGACCACCCGGCCTTTGATGTTCGGCCTTGACTTGTTGACAACTATGACAACCGGAGACGAATTTGGCAATGTCTTTCTTCATGCCTCTCCACCAATACACATCCCTCAAATCTCTATACATTTTGGTGGAACCAGGGTGGATGGAATAGGAAGAATTATGAGCCTCCTCAAGAATTTTCTCCCTCAAACCATCAAAACAAGGCACACACAACCTACCTTGGTACCTAAGGGCACCATCTCCCCCTTGGGAGAAAACTTCCACCTTGCCCTCTTTCACCAAGGCCTTCAATTCAAACAAGGAAGAATCAAGATCTTGTCTTGCTATCACCTCATCAACCAAGGAAGACCTAGCACCATCAACAACGACCACACCACCATTACCAACCTCTTCCAACCTAACCCCCAACCTAGCCAACCGATGTACCTCCCTAGCCATTTCCCTATCACCAATATCAACATGAGCTAGGCTACCCATAGACACCCTACTCAAAGCATCCGCCACCACATTAGCTTTACCGGATGATAATGCACACTCATATCATAATCTTTAAGAAATTCTAGCCACCTTCTTTGTCTCAAGTTGAGATCTTTTTGGGTGAAGACATATTGGAGGCTCTTATGATCGGTGAACACATCGACACGTACCCCATACAAATAATGACGCCAAATCTTTAAAGCAAACACAACCGCGGCTAATTCAAGATCATGCTGCGATTAGGATATGTTCTTTTCATGCACTTGAGTTGTCTCAGAAGCAGTAGGCTATCACTTACCATTTTGCTTAGGACAACAACCCAAGCCAACTCTGAACGCATCACGATACACAAGCAAATCCCTCAACCATCGGTATGACTATAGGAGCGAACAGTTTATCTTTCAGGTTTATGAAACTCTTTCGCACTCGTCGGTCCACTCAAACTTAGCCTTCTTTTGTGTCAACTTAGTCATGGGAAGCAATAGAGAAAACCATTCACAAATCTCCGGTTAGTAACCCGAATAGCCCAGAAGCTGCCTAATATCGACGGGGTCCAATGGCCTAGCCAATTATCTAATCACACTCGGTTTTTAGGGTCGTACCTGAATACCATCCCCACCACCACAACCTAGAGCAACCTCCCTGCAACCAAAATTTCACACTTTCGTACTGGCATACAACTTCTCCTCTCTTAATCCTTTGCAACACACCCCTCAAGTGACCCATATGTTCTTCCTCGCTATGCGAATAGATTAAAATATCATCAATGAAGACCACAACAAAGGAATCAAGGTAGGGTTTAAAGACCCTATTAATTAGGTCCATGAAGGTAGCCGGTGCATTGGTCAACCCAAAGGACATGACCACAAATTCATAATGTCCATACCTAGTCCGGAAGGCTGTCTTGGGAATGTCACCCTCTCTCACCTTCACTTGATGATACCCGGACCGAAGATCAATCTTAGAGAAGTGGCTAGCCCCTTGCAATTGGTCGAACAAGTCATCAATCCTAGGAAGAGGATATTTATTCTTGACGGTGACCCTATTGAGTTGCCGGAATCGATACACATCCTAAGGGACCCATCTTTCTTCTTCACAAACAACACCGGTGCACCCCATGGTGATTGGCTAGGCCTAATAAAACCCTTCTCCAACAAGTCCCTCAATTGTTCTTTCAACTTCTTTAACTCCGCCGGGGCCATACGGTAAGGGGGAATAGAAATGGGTTGAGTATCGGGGAGGAGGTCTATGCCAAAATCTATTTCCCTTTTGGGAGGAACATCGGGAAGGTCATTAAGAAAGACATCAAGGAATTCATTTACGACCGGAACCGACTCTATAAGAAGGGTTTTGGACTCCACATCCCTAACCCTCACGAGGTGATAGAGACACCCCTTAGAGATCAACTTACGGGCTTTAATGCAAGAGATGAATCTACCCTTGACTACCACATTTTGGCATTCCCACTCAAGAATGGGTTCACTTGGGAATTGGAACTTGACCCTACGGGTTCTACAATCAATAGAAGCATAGTATGCATGCAACCAATCCATCCCAAGAACAACATCAAAATCGACCATGTTCAATTCAACAAGATCACAAGGCAATATTTTATGCAAGATGCAAATAGGACAATGTCTATAGACCTTCCTAGCAACAATATATGCACCAAATAGGAGTAGACACCTTATATGACTCACGCAACAAGTCGGGCTCAACATGAAACTTTTTGGCAACAAAGGGGTGACAAAAGAAAGAGAGGCACCTGGATCAATTAGTGCATATACATCCAAGTCAAAGATTTTCAACATACCGGTAACGACATCGGGGACTTCATCGACCCCTTGCCTCCCATGCAAAGCATAAAATCAATTGTGCCTTGGGGCACCATCTTGTCGGCCCCCTCTCCCCAAAGGAACCGCATTGGCACCTTGTGGACGGACCTCCTTACCCTTGTTGCGATTTCGGGGACAATCCATTGCCGTGTGCCCCATTTCCCCACAACTGTAGCAAGCACCGGTATTTCTCAAACACGGGCCACCATGGCCCTTACCACACTTCGGACATACATCACTAGGACCCATACCACCAACACCTTGGGCCCTTGGAACGTCATTGGCAAACCCCCTATGGGGCGCATGAGAAGACCCTTGGCCTTGATGAATCGGCCTCCCCTTCGACTTTGGAACTTGCCCTCAAAACGGGCCCTCTTGGCCTCATGACCCCTCCTCTTCCTCAACTTCTCCTCCTCCATTTGTTCGGCATAGACCATCAAGCGGGACAAATCCATGTCACTAATCAACATTGCGGACCGGCATTCTTCACTCACTAGGTCGGAAACACCCATCACGAATTTACTCATTCTAGACCGTGAGTCGGCAACCAAGTGTGGAGCATATCTTGAAAGTTAGTTAAACTTGAGGGCATACTCCCTCACACTCATAGATCCTTGTTTTAAATTCATGAACTCCACCAATTTGGCTTCCCTAAGCTCTAGAGGAAAGAATCGATTAAGGAAAGCCGTTTGGAATTCTTCCCAAGGCACCACATAGTTTGCCCCCTTCTCTTTCTCCCATTGGTTGTACCATATTTGGGCCACTCCTTTTAGTTGGTAGGCCGCCAACTCCGCCTTATTTTCTGACCTCACGCCCATGATAGCGAATATCTTGTGGACTTCATCAATGAACTCTTGAGGGTCTTCATCTAACTTAGACCCATAGAATTCTGGGGGATTCATCCGCACGAAGTCTCTCACCCGAGATGCCGGGGTAGGAGCCTGGGGGGCTTGGGTCCCGTGGTTGGCTTGATTAGCCATAGCTTGTGCAAATAAAGTAAGAGCATCCCGAAGATCCCCATTGGGCGGTTGTTCCTCGGGTGCGCGGGCTCGTCTTCCTCTTGTATTAGACATGATCTAGCATAGCAAAGAACAACCGTTAGGGAAGAACTTAATTCAACTCTACAGCACGACTTAGAACATGGAGAAGGGAAACATTTCCTAAAACGTCTCATAGCCTCTTACTCATAGTTGTGGTGCACAACACAACCATGAATCGGACTCTAATCAACGCGGTGTGTTGGACTCCGAGGATCATTCAACCTAGGGCTCTGATACCAAGTTTGTCACGACCCAAGCCTAGGGCCTAGATGTGACCGGCGAATGGGAAACCCGAAGGAACCCCAAACAAGCCTCATAGCGTATCATTACACATCCTTGGTCGCGGAAGCAATTAAATGACCATAAGCGATAAGCATAATCAAGGGGAAAATCGGGACTAAGGGAGCAAGAAAAAGAAATGATACATAAATACCATAGATGAGTCAAGCTCAAGCATAATACACAACTTGTCCAACACCACCTCTAAACATGAGTACTTAGCGGGGACCAAGACAAACTACCGGGCTCACCCTCATAGTCAAAACATAACTAGAAAGGAAAAGTTTTATACATAGCAAAAGATCATGAGCAACGTCCCCGAAATGGAGGACTCACCAATAACCAGTATAGAAATCGTACTAGCCACGCGAGGAGGATGCGTTCAGCGGTTCTCGGTTCCCTCATAGGTGACATCATTGTAAGGCATTAGAGTATGCGTTAACATTGAATGTACTTAAGTATATGGGACTGCATGCAATGCTTACATTTAGATGGATCTCATAAGGAAAAAAATGCGTAATCATACCCAATAGATAGCATATTAATGAATGATATGTATAATGATGCTTACATAAGAATCATATTTAGTGGGACGTAGTACATGTGTGGCGAGTGACCATCAATAGAGTATTTCCAAGGCCTACCACCCCCTTGGAGAGGCGAAAGAGGTACAAACCCCTCAATATGGTTACACGGGCCTACCACCCCCGAGCTAGGGACCAAGGTACAAACCCCTCGATACGGTTATACGGGCCTACTACCCCCCGTACTAGGCAACCAAGGTACCAACCCCTCGATACGGTTATACGGGCCTACTACCCCCGTACTAGGCAACCAAGGTACCAACCCCGCGATACGGTTATACGGCCCTACTACCCCCCGGTACTAGGCAACCAAGGTCCCAACCCCTTGATACGGTTATACGGGCCTACTACCCCCCGTAATAGGCTTGGTCGACTCACAACACTTATATAGAGAAAATCGTATACATGTGTCCATTTCATCATCATTTCAGTAATTACATAACCATCCGACTCATAGGACGTACCTTGGACCTTCCCTTTACTAAGAATTCTATAAATGGGCATTTTATCAAACACAAGGTGGGCAATTGTTCATGTAAATGAAATCATGTATTTCAAGAATACTAGTCCAACCAATTCCAAAATCCATATAAATCAGCCCACCAACAACATACATATATATATCAACCTTCATAATTTGATCATGGAAGCATGTAAACCATAAACATCACATAATAATTCCATTTCATGATAATATGCAAATGACCATAATAGGGTGTGTAGTAGTAATTCCATAATTCAAGAGTTCATAAATAATCATAAGGACCCATAAACTTGAAGTAGAAATAGAGGATAAATGGTTGGACTTGTGGAAAGGAAGGTTTCCACAATCAACCCCACATACCTCAACTTTGGAGAATCCTTGATGAAGATTGGAATGGAGAATCGAAGCTTGAGATTGAGTCTTGAATCCGGAATTAGAGCTTGAGATGTTTGAATTTGGTTGAAGATCTTGGTGGAATTTTTGGAGAGGGCTTAGAGAGTGTTTTTGGAGTTAAGAAAAATGACTAAGTATGGACATATCCCCTTTTTATAAAAAAACGTCTCCACCCGCCTAAAAAAAAGCTCACTG
>JAGDQO010000917.1:600000-911902 GCA_018342035.1 Solanum appendiculatum | reverse complement strand
ACTCCACATCCCTAACCCTCACGAGGTGATAGAGACACCCCTTAGAGATCAACTTACGGGCTTTAATGCAAGAGATGAATCTACCCTTGACTACCACATTTTGGCTTTCCCACTCAAGAATGGGTTCACTTGGGAATTGGAACTGGACCCTACGGGTTCTACAATCAATAGAAGCATAGTATGCATGCAACCAATCCATCCCAAGAACAACATCAAAATCGACCATGTTCAACTCAACAAGATCACAAGGCAATATTTTATGCAAGATGCAAATAGGACAATTTCTATAGACCTTCCTAGCAACAATATATGCCCCAATAGGAGTAGACACCTTATATGACTCACGCAACAAGTCGGGCTCAACATGAAACTTTTTGGCAACAAAGGGGGTGACAAAAGAAAGAGAGGCACCCGGATCAATTAGTGCATGATCTAGCATAGCAAAGAACAACCGCTAGGGAAGAACTTAATTCAACTCTACAGCACGACTTAGAACATGGAGAAGGGAAACATTTCCTAAAACGTCTAATAGCCTCCTACTCATAGTAGTGGTGCACAACACAACCATGAATCGGACTCTAATCAACGCGGTGTGTTGGACTCCGAGGATCATTCAACCTAGTGCTCTGATACCAAGTTTGTCACGACCCAAGCCTAGGGCCTAGGTGTGACCGGCGAATGGGGAACCTGAAGGAACCCCAAACAAGCCTCATAGAGTATCATTACACATTCTTGGTCGCGGAAGCAATTAAATGACCATAAGCGATAAGCATAATCAAGGGGAAAATGGGACTAAGGGAGCAAGAAAAAAAAAGATACATAAATACCATAGATGAGTCAAGCTCAAGCATAATACACAACTTGTCCAACACCACCTCTAAACATGAGTACTTAGCGGGGGCCAAGACAAACTACCGGGCTCACCCTCATAGTCAAAACATAACTAAAAAGGAAAAGTTTTATACATAGCAAAAGATCATGAGCAACGTCCCCGAAATGGAGGACTCACCAATAACCACTATAGAAAATCGTACTAGCCACGCGGAGGAGGATGGTCAAGCGGTGCTCCGGTCCCTACATGGTGACATCATGTAGGCATAGAGTATGCGTTAGTACATTTGAATGTACTAAGTATATGGGATGCAATGCAATGCTACATTAGATGGACATCATAGGAAAAATGCGTAATCATACCCAATAGATAGCATATTAATGAAATGATATGTATAATGATGCTTACATAAAAATCATATTTAGTGGGACGTAGTACATGTGTGGCGAGTGACCATCAATATAGTATTTCCAAGGCCTACCACTCCCTTGGAGAGGCGAAAGAGGTACAAACCCCTCAATTTGGTTACACGGGCCTACCACCCCCCGTGCTAGGGACCAAGGTACAAACCCCTCGATATGGTTACACGGGCCTACCACCCCCCGTGCTAGGGACCAAGGTACAAACCCCTCGATATGGTTACACGAGCCTACCACCCCCGTGCTAGGGACCAAGGTACAAACCCCTCGATATGGTTATACGGGCCTACTACCCCCCGTACTAGGCAACCAAGGTACAAACCCCTCGATATGGTTATACGGGCCTACTACCCCCCGTACTAGGCATGGTCGACTCACAACACTTATTTAGAGAAAATCATATACATGTGTCCATTTCATCATCATTTCAGTAATTACATAACCATCCGTCTCATAGGACGTACCTTGGACCTTCCCTTTCCTAAGAATTCTATAATGGGCATTTTATCAAACACAAGGTGGGCAATTGTTCATATAAATGAAATCATGTATTTCAAGAATACTAATTCCAACCAATTCCAAAATCCATATAAATCAGCCCACCAACAACATACATATATATATCAACCTTCATAATTTGATCATGGAAGCATGTAAACCATAAACATCACATAATAATTCCATTTCATGATAATATGCAAAATGGACCATAATAGGGTGTGTAGTAGTAATTCCATAATTCAAGAATTCATAAATAATCATAAGGACCCATAAACTTGAAGTAGAAATAGAGGATAAATGGTTGGACTTGTGGAAAGGAAGGTTTCCACAATCAAACCCACATACCTCAACTTTGGAGAATCCTTGATGAAGATTGGAATGGAGAATCGAAGCTTGAGATTGAGTCTTGAATCCGGAATTAGAGCTTGAGATGTTTGAATTTGGTTGAAGATCTTGGTGGAATTTTTGGAGAGGGCTTAGAGAGTGTTTTTGGAGTTAAGAAAATGACTAAGTATGGGACATATCCCCTTTTTATAAAAAAAGTCTCCAACCCGCCTAGAAAAAAAAAGCTCACTGGAATTGGAAATTCTGCACAGACAGGTTTTACGAAAATGGTCATAACTCCCTCATCCTAACGCGGAATAAGGTGAAACCAAGTGCGTTGGAAAGCTAACTCAAAGAGATTTAATTTGATAGGTTGCAGCCCTTCCAGTTCCTTGTGTGCTAAGAGATATGCCCCTTTAAAGTTGACCCTCCAAATCGCAATTTTTGCGATTTTCGAATTTTGATACGGTTGCTCTAAAATTCGGGTTAGACCCATTTCCCACTCAATTTGACCCCACAAATAAGAATATGAAGTCGAATTTCCGAAATCATGCACGGATTTTGAGATATATGGAAATTACAATTATAGGTGTTTCCGAAGCACATTTTTGGGCATTTGGGTCGTTTCAAGTCTAGGATTAGACTAGTATTGCCTTAGACTTGCGATCCTTGTGGCTTGTTAGCCTTGTTTCTTCTCCGACATCGGTTCAGATGGACTAGATCCCTATAGACTGGAGTAGCAGACTCGAGTCCGATAGTATGCGCCTTAGTTTAGGCATTTTTGCAGCTTTATTGATCTTCTATTTTTTCTCCCTATATGTGCAGCTCCGATGCGTTACAAGAGGTTTTGTACTTTCACGGTGACTTGGGATTGGAGTATTGTAGGCTTGGAGCCTTCTTGTAATTCTGCATGAGTGGATGTCATTCCATGGTGGCTTGGTATTGATTGTTGAGACCCTCTTCAGAGTCGACACGCCCCAAAGTAACTCTTACTAGCTAAGCGGCTTATGCCCCTAGGAGTGGACTGGCTAGCTAGGCCGCCTTGATATATTTGAGATCCTCTTTGGAGCCCCGGGCGGCTTATGTCTCTGGAGTAGACTGGCTAGCTGGGCAGCCTAGATTGAATTGTCTCTCTTGCTAGTTGGGTTAGGAATTGACTGGATTTTGGGATAGTGTGGTTACTTGGGTTAGGAGCCCGTCTTTTGCTATTTGGGTTCGGATCCATGGTACTCTCCTTTCTTGTAGACTTACCTATTTTGTGTACCTGCCGGGCTTATGGTGGTCTGTTCAAGTTTTATTTATTCTTATGCACAAGTGTACCTTCTGGACTTATGGGGTCCAGTTAGATTTAGTTTAGCTGTACTTAGATGTACCTTTGGTATGCTCGTGTGCTCTCTTTCATAACCATTTTGACCTCTGTTAGTGTCTAGATTCTATCTTTTCATATTGTCTTTACCTTTCTCGGTAAGTTGACCTTTGATGACTACGAGTACCTTTGTTTGATACTCATGCTATACTCTACATCTATTTTGTGATGCATGTCCTAGTACTATCTAGCAGCGGTGATTGTTCGTGCCATCAACAACTTTTTTGGGATTTGACACGAGGGTGAGCACTTTGCGTCTTGGACTTGCTGGTCTCCTTCTGTATATTGTGTAGCTAGTCTTTTACTTTAGAGAAAGCTTTTCTTTTGGTCCACTTTTGGGACTTGTACTCTCGTTTTAGATAGCTCTGTACATGTGACTTCTAGGTTCTGGGAGGGATCTTTTCTATATAGTTTTGGTTTACTTTCGGTTTTGTCTTGTTTTGTTATTATCGTATTGTTGCTGTTTACTTCTACTCTTATACTCATTACTTCTCGTTCTGAGTTGCGGGTTGACTTACCTACTGGTGGATTATAGTAGATGTCATCGTGACTCGAGAAATCGGGTCGTGACAAGTAATTAAATTGTAAGTTACAATGATATGTTTATATTCTTATCATTTTACCTCTATACAAATTAAACATTTAATTAATTAATTAAATATTAAATATATAACTAATTAAATATTATATCATATTATACTAAAGTGGAAAGACTTAAATTTAAAATTAAATCATCCAAATATACATTAAAAGTTAAACAACATTATTACCTCTAATCGAAATTCTATGTCTATTATATTTTTATACCAAATAGTAAATTTACCTTTTAATAAAAGATACATAAACAACTAAATGGGAAGCCACCACATATTAACCAATTCATCTAATCTATCAGATTGATCTTTTCTTCATCAATTTATTTGTGCATTAAAGAAGAATCTCATAAGTCAAAAAAGTTACACCTCCTCTTGCTATTTATATTCCAGGCCTATCTACCATTTCAATGCTTCATGTATTTTTTTTAATTTGTGAGAGCACTAATTGTATTTGCAAATAGTATTTTATTTTATTTTTTGTAGTTAATTTTCTTTGGGTGGTTATTTAAATAATATCCAATTGCTAATTTTTTTGGACACTTCTATTATTTTAGTAACAAAAATTTAGTCAAGGATATACTATTGCGGCCGAACTAGGAATGTGTTCCTATTAATCTTATTCAAGAAAGTGAGTTGGCTAGAAATAAATTTTATTTTTCATCAATATAATTATATTACTTTATATTTTTGTGTATGGTGTTTCATGATTAATCTCCCCCCTCATATTTGGTAACTCGAAATATTGATAGGTAAAAATTTATCCGCACCAAGTGTTTGATATTATTTGTTTGATACAAATTTTATACATGTCAAATAGGATTACGCGTGCAATGCGAAAGCCTTATAGTTGAAAGTTGGATTACGAAAATATCCTATAAAAGTTAAGCGCCATTTTCCCCTTCTTCTACTTAATTTCTTTTAAGTACATTTAAAGTTAAAGCAAAAGATTAGGCTACAAAATTATTTATCACATTTTGCTGTAAGCATGTCTTCTTCCTTTGATTACATCGTTAGTCTTTTTTTTTTAAACTTCAATTGTACAAGATGTCAATATCGATCTCTTTAAATATTTTCAGTTATTAGTTCATCCAAAAAGTAGAGAGGACTCTTCCTTAAATTTTGAAAAAAATAATGTATAAGATACACCATATACATGCATCATCTCACTTTTTCGAAGCTCAAATTAAATTCAAATTCTTCGTACTCTAAATTAAAATAGAAATAGGTATGATGTAAAGATAGACTTATGCACATGTGCATTACCATTACAATAGGTTAATTAGTAATTTCAATTAAAACTTTTAATGGGATGAAACGAGAAGAAGAAAGGAAACAAGGGTTGCAAGTTCTATAAAAGTTTTGATATGAAGATGCGTTAATTTTTGTGTAAATGTAAGTTTGGTCCTTTTCCTTTTTATATTGGACTCCTTTTAAATTTATATGAGAAAATACTAAGAGTACCAGTTAAAAAAAATTATTTTGGGAGAATTTTGCATAAACTTCGAAAATAGAAGAATTGCATGAATATATGCATAAAGTGGAAAGTATCCATATACGTAGTTAGTAAGAGAGGAAAATGAAAATGAAAACAAACAATGAGACAAAAAGAAAAGGGAAAAATGACTATATTCTTGTTATTATAGTATTTATAGATACTAATACCCCATACTTTTGTTATTTCTTTATTCTTAAATTTAGAGCAGAAATTCATAACATTTGATTAGGTGTTATATTATCTTAATAACTTTGTATATTTCAACATTTCTAATTTTGTAAACAAAGTAGTAAAAATTCAAATTAAAATATTAGCATAAATGGTTGTGTTTCTATGGAGAAAACATTTAGTAGAATATTTTTTAGTCTAGAAGATCATATTTGTAATCTCTACCTGAAGTCCCACTGTAATTACCCTCCAGGTCATTTCCTTTGTTTTCCGATCTTTTTAGCGTTTAGAGATTTCTTGTAGCGACCCCAAGTAATTTATGACTTGCTAGGACTGACAATTCAATCACCGAGTTTCTGTTGAGTTTTATGCAAGTTTCTCTATTTTGGAGCCTTTGAAACTTAAACAGTTGATTTTGGTCAAAAGTTCAGGAAGAAAGTATCGGAAAGCAATTTTGACAGTTTTATCAGCTCTAAAAGAGACATTTTAGGCTAGGGGCATGATTGGTTAGGGCCCCAAGACTTTCGGTGCCAGTTTGTGTCGTTAGACATTTTAACTTTGAAGCTTAAGCCAAAGTTTGACTTCGGTCAACATTCCTGGTAAACGTGCTTGGATGGGAATTCTGTCAGTTTGGTTAGCTCAGAAATATCAAGTTTGGCCTAGAACGACCTTTCATGCGGTTCTTGATGGTTCCAGTCTCATTTTGAGCCTTTTTGTGAATTTTAGCTTAAAACGAACTTGAGTGTGAGATCACTTTTCATTGAAATGGTCTCGGATGAAAGTTTTGACTATTCTGTTGAGTCTAGAATGCCGAATTCAAAGGGGTAGAATATTTTTTTATGCGCACTGGGTTTCGAATGAATCTTGAGCACCCCGTCAGAGAATTCGAAGTTTGAGCAAACTAGCTGAAGTACTAATATTTGGTGCAGGCTTTTAGCGACCAGAATTTAGTCCTTTAAAGACTAGAAATGGATTTTAGCGACCAGTTTCGGCTATTTAAATCCCAAATTTTCAGCTTCAGCCCTCATTTTCAAAATGCAATTTCTTGAGCTATAGATCTCAGATTGAGCTGATTTCAGTTGCGTTGGATCTGGTTTTTTCATGGCTACGTGTTGGATATTCAGAAAGTGTCAGAGGCTCTCTGTTTGAGGTATTTTATTCTCCAAAGGTGCTGCCAACTCTCTTTTATTTTCTTTAATTTGTGTTTTAATTGCATGTGGTGGTTCGGACTGTTCCGAGCATGGATTTGAGCCCTGTTTGAGGCACAAGCTCGGTAAGGCATTTAAGACCTTTTGACAGAGTCAATTTTAGAATTTTGGGTGTAGGTCCTACACTCCTGTTTTTGACTCGATTTTGGGTCCATTTTCAATTATTGTGAATTTAGTGTCTAAATGTCTATAATGACGTCGTGATCGATAATTTGATAGCATGGCAATGTTTGGAGGCATTTCAAAAGTGGATAGCCCTTGTGTGGAGGATTAGAGCGCTCGTGATCGGCTTTGAGGTATGCTTTTGTCTACTTTCTTGATTGAGCTTCCTAGATAATGCCTAGAATAGATTTCATGTAATTTTTGATTGTATTTGCCAGGTATTTAGCTTTCCTTTTGTTCATTCCATCTTTTCCTAACTCCGTAGGAGCCTTGGGCTTATTGTAGGGGTTAGGATCCTTAGTTTAGGCTTGTAGCTTTGCTTGTGGTGTAGATGATCTTGCTTATCCTTGTTAGGATTGATACATTGTGTCCCTAGACTAGGTTGGAACTGAGATGCTTTAGGTTGTGTTTATCGCCCTTGTAATACTGATTTGCTCTATATAGGGCTTGTATTGGTCCATTATCCTTGTGTGGGCTTGAGACCTTAGTGGCTCATCGTAGCCGTAGGTTGGTCCTAGTTGTGCTCAGTCATGGATTGGATCAATATGATTGGGGTGGGGAGTTGTCCCTTGAGTTGGTTTCCCCTTTGTTTGTTTGGAAACTCTTCATGATCCCTTTGCTTGTTGTTTAACGGTAGGCCGTTTATACCTTTATGGAGCTTGTGATTACATTATTGGGCCCGGGGCCAGGGGCCATGTGCTAGGACCAGTAGGATTCCAGGTTAGTACTCTCGACTTTGGTAGCATGGTTCGGTTGGCTGTATAATTATTTGACTTTGAATGCCTTGTTTGAATACTGGTGATGACATGCATTGCATTGTTTGGTCATTCTCATGGATTTTTTGGTACGATCCTGACCCATGCATTGGCATATTTATCGTTCAAGATGAGATACTGTTTTACTCACTTTTATTCTAAATTGGTTTTAATGAATATTGTACCACCTGGATCACTTGACTTACTGATATTTGAGATTCCGAAGCGTCAGTGACATGCTCCTTTTTCTACTTGAGATATTAGAGGTATCTGGGATGTGCTCAATGTTTACTTGACTAGCCAGCGCGTCAATGCCTTTTCTTACATACTTTTGGTCTTGCTGGCGCCCCCGAGTTTACTCTATCTAGCTGGGCAGCTGATGCCCCAAGGAGTTTACTGGCTAACTGGGCAGCCCTATTATTGGTTAATTCCATTTCAACGCTGATGCTCATGGTTTGAGACTATTTCTTCTGGTTTGACGCCGATGCTCACGGTTCGAGGCTGTTGCTTCTATTCAAGAGTGATGCTTACGGTTCAAGGCTGTTACTTGGTTCAGATGATCACTGATGGTGTTTCTACTCACCCCGCATTCATATGCATCACCTATCACTAGTATGCTTGTTTGTTGGTTGCACCCTCCAATTTATGGGGGATGGTTGGGTTATGATTTCTATTTGTACCTTCCGGGCATATAGGGGTCCGGTTAGGTTGTTGTTTGGCTATATTTTGTTCTATGTTATTAATTAATATATAGCTGATAGTTTTTGCCTTTAGAGTTAAATTTGTGAGTCGTCCTGACCCTGGGTAGTTGACTTGGAGTTTTTGTTGCTTGCAAATAGGTTGTTGGCTTGCGTTCCAGGTATGTTCTTGACTCGACTTTTTGCCTTTTGTATCTTGTTTCTATTCTTTATTACCTGTCGATCTTGGTTTGAGTTATCTCCGTTGATTTGGAGTCGTTAGGATCATCTTAGAGTCTCGGAGACTAGGGTGAGCTCCTAGCGTTTGGAGTTGTCAGTTTTCAACCATTTTTGGCTAGGCTTAGTCTTTCTATTGTATTCAGAGATATCATATACCTATCTAGTATTTGTAAAAGCCTTGTGCTCTTATTTTGACTAGATGCTCAATTACTGACTGATGTCAGGTCTTCGGATGGTTCCTTGTGTTGTATTTCTATTGATTACTCTTTGTTCGCTTCATTATAAGCTTTATGCTTTTTATTATTGACTTTCGCTGGTAGTCCATTGCTTGCGACTCCAGGCTAAGGATTAGGCTTACCTACTGGTGAGGTATTGTATGTGCCATCATGACCTGAGAAATTGGGTCGTGATAGTATGGTATTAGAGCTCTAGGTTGGCCGGTATCATTGGTATGAGAGCAAATGCTTAGTAGAGTCTTGCAGATCGGTGCGAAGACATCTGTATTCTATCTTTGGGAGGCTATAGGGCATTTTTAGAAAATTCTATTTTTGACTCCTTATCGTGTGCTTTCACTTTGATTAACCTCTAAAACTGCTTCTCTGGAATCTACTCTCCCCTAGATGGATAGTATGAAGTATTTGACGGATATGGATGGAGCATTAGCACATTCCACAAGAGTTTCTATATGTGATCGGGATAGAAGGTCTTAGTTGAGCATGGACCTTGAGGTCGGAGGCATTTTTAAGCATTCAGAGAGTCTGGGGCAACCTAGGCTTTGATAGGGTATTTGACTACCTTGATTCCTTGAGATCCAGTGTTACAAGGCCTGAGCTTCTTTGAGGGTACACCTTAAGTTGGTACGGTTCTTGGTGCAGTAGGTGCTTCTAAGAGAAGAGTTGGGTTGAGCGATCCTCAATAGGGTTCGTCATCCATTTTAGAGTATGTGATAGGATTTCTAGAGTGGGTTGGGCATAGTCCCACATTGCTTTCTCCAGATCAGGAGTTGAGGCAGGGGTTCATCGGAGGGTTGACCTTGCCACTCCGATTGGTGTTGGAGCATCTGATAACAACAAAGTCTACTTTTCCCTAGGTTGTTTAAGAGGCCTAGTCATTAGGGTGGCGGTGAAAGCATTCCACTTCGAGGTGGCTACTAGTTCAGTTAGGGTCATCATTTGTTTCGACCTATCAGGTCTATGACGGTAGCATCTCGGGTTCCAAGGGGTTCTGAGGTAGGTCTTGGTGCCTACGACATGCAGAGTTCAGGCTTGACTTTTTTTGGTGGTCATTTTGGACCTCTAAGAGTTGGGTCTCATGTTACTTGAGCTGGGTTTTTGAAGCAGGTTGCTCTCGGTGATAGTTGCTATCAGTATTGCGAGGTAGGCATGGCAGCTCATCACGTTCTTGACACCGGGATTAAGGCTATAGAGGTTGCTTTGATTGTGGAGAGTTTGGCCACTGATCCATAGAGTACCCCAAGCGATAGTTGATCTCCCAGGCTCGATATCTGATACACTCAGGCTAGGGTGGTCAGACCTTGTTGTACCTGTGGAGAGCTTGGCCATCAGTCTAAAGCTTGTCCCCAATTTGGGACCATGATGAGAGGTACTTAGTTAGATTAGTCTCGTGGGTTGTCGGCACCTTCGATCAGAGGTGGTGCCTTTAGTGTTGCTGGTTTTACTTCAAGTGTTCAAATTAAGGTCAGGAATGATCCATTCTATGTTTCTATAGGCTGGCCATAGGTCGAGGCCCCAGATATCCCTTCTTCGGATGTGATTTTGTGGCTTTATCCCTTTAGTTCTTATTTTGTGTGATTTGGGGTTTTCATGCCCATTCGGGTTTATTTGACGTATT
Organism: Solanum appendiculatum; assembly: GCA_018342035.1. Classification (NCBI taxonomy): domain Eukaryota; kingdom Viridiplantae; phylum Streptophyta; class Magnoliopsida; order Solanales; family Solanaceae; genus Solanum; species Solanum appendiculatum. Next base: position 901,308 of record JAGDQO010000917.1, on the reverse strand, counting down.
ATCTATCGCTGTCTTATAATGAAAACTTGATTTGAGGTTTGTTCTTATGTTTTACCTTCAATAGTTGATGCTTTTTAGTAGTGGATCGAGTAGGTTGTGCTGCATCATTTGGGAGTAGTGGTTGAGTAACTCCCCATGCCTTTACCTTGATAGTCTTGTTGTGGTTGTGGCCTTGAGATTGCTGGTTTCCCTTTTTGCCACTCCTGTTGTGTACTTTTGTTGTGATGCCAATCCTTGTTTGATAGGTGGCTAGACCATTTTTCCTGATTTGAGATTTATGTTTTGTTCAATCTAGTTGGCTTAGGAGGTTGGCTTACTTGAGTTCCAACCCTTTTAGGTAGTAGTTGGGAGATTGGTAATTTTCGGAGTTGTGTGTTGAGTGGTTGGCCTTCTTTAGTGTGGTACTTATTTTTGGTTGCTTTCTTCCTTTGCCTTAGACTTTTTTCGATTGCAGAGTAGTGTTTTTGCTTGTTCGGTGTTTTTGGATTTTTTCTCTTTTTGTGGTCTTGGAGTTTCGTTATGGCTGGCAAAAATTTGGAGGTGTGATTCCTTATTGTGCCTTGATCTCTGTTGTGTTGGTTCTTTGTTGCTTTGTTGATAAATCTCGAGGCTAGTCTATAATTTAGAGTTAGAGTGGCAGTGTTCATCGATGGTTTCAGACCCTAGCTTGAATTGGAAAATCAAAATTTGCTAAGAAGGTTCATCTTCTAGATGGGTCAAAGTAATTTTTGGAAACTATGATTTGGTTCTTGTTCAGGATGTGAGGTTTGCCTTATCATGCATGGTAGTTTGTGTGGTCGGTGATGGGAGTTGGTGCCCATGGGCATTTACTGACCAGTTGACTATGTTGATACGCCACCTGTGTAACACCCCAGTTTTTGAAAAGAAAGAAAATGCAGTTTTAAAATTTTTCTGGTGCCAGTGACGACGGAGGCCATCTACGGACCGTAGGTGGAGTGACGGGCCGTAGATGGTAACCGTCGATGGCCCTGCCAGCTTTATGATTTTTGAGTTTCTAAACTTTGATCGACGGAATAGCAGGACGGTTCGTAGTTCGGTTGACGGGCCGTAGATGGGTTCTGTAGATGCCTTCCAGACTTAACCAAATTTTCAATCCAAAACGAACCTTCTGAATCAATTGACGGAAGAGCAGGACGGTCTGTCAGTGGATGTATGGACCGTAGGTCCTGACCGTCGATTGGCTCCGACAGTTTATTTAAGGGCTTTTTGGACTTTTACCCTAAGTGTTTATTCTTCATAATAGACGATTTTGCCCCTTAGCCTTGGCTCTATTTATTTTTTCTAAGCCCTAATCCCTTCATTTTCCAACTCTCATCTTCCAAATATTCCTCTCTCTAGAAGAACAAGAAGGAGAAGAAGAGAGCTAGGGTTCTCATCAAGGTCACCAATCCCCTTTTATTTCAAGGCATTGGCTTTAAGGTATGATAGTATTTACCATTTGGAGTCTTTCCTCCAATGGGTCCTCTTTTCCTTAAGGTTTTCAAGGTATAGTCTTGCCTAAGAGAGTTAGGGTTTGACAAATTCTTATGGGTTCTTCATTATGCTTTTCATTGTTGATGTTATGGTTGATAGTGCACGATCTAGCGTGGTAAAGTAAGCTAGTGCACGATTTAGCGTGGTTTACATGCAACTTGATGAATTCCATGAGCTTATGCTAAGTATCCCCCAATTTATGATTATGTTTATGATTGTGGGTTGATTGAGAAAAGATGAATTGCATGAACTCTTTGAGAATTGATTTAAGGATTATGATTATCAAGCTATGAATTTCATGTAAGACTATGAATGATGAAAAGAGGATATTTTATGAAAAGATGCATGTTGAATCAAAATCCATGATTTTCCTCTATTATGTGGGTTCCCTCAATTATGACTAAAATTGCCTTGATTTATGGCTTTCTAAGTATTAGCTTGCATTGAATTGTATGTTTCGAGGAGAAGCTTATGAACCCATGATTTATGAGTTAAGAGCATGATGAGCTATGTAGATATGAAGCTTGTGAACTCATGCATGTTTTATGAAGTTTATGATATGTTAGTGCATTTGTTGAGTTGTGAAAGGGTTTCTCATGTAATGCTCAACCTATGAGTATGAAAGGTTTTCTCACACGAAATGATTCATAACTTGTTGAAAGATTTGTTCAACTAAGCTTGAATCCATGATTTATGAACTATTCTATGAAGGGACAAGCGGCGATTACCCATGTTCCCTAATGTAGACAAGAGGCGATTACCCATGTCTACTAACAATGAAATCATGACTCATAGAAGAACCAGTGGCGATTACCCATGTTCTTAAGGACATATTCTATGAAGGGACAAGAGGCGATTACCCATGTTCCCTAATGTAGACAAGAGGCGATTGCCCATGTCTACCTAAGATAAAATGAACTATGATAATTCCGTGGGAAATATGCTTAGCACCGAGTGGACAAGTGGCGATTACCCATGTCCCATAACCTATGTGCCACCATAGGGTGATGGTCTATGATAGACACGATCTGAGCAGTTCATGGTCTTACCTTGGCAAGTAGGACACCCCTTTTCGGTGTGGGGCAGACACCGGATTCCATGTTGATAGCTCACATGGTCTTATATGTCGGTTAAGGCTATTTCCCCACAAGTTAATGAACAAGTGTTCTCATGATGATGGTTTAAAGTAAAGTAAAGGAAAGATGAATAGGTTGTCTTGGCCATGTTCTATGCTTCATGTTTCTTATGTTCTATCATGTTTTAGCTTGGCCATTACATGTCATGATTACATGTCATTCTAGCATGATTTATATGCCCTTTATGCATTGCTATCATACTTGGTACTTGATTGTACTAACACATACTTTTGCCTACATTGATTCTATTGATGTAGGACTTGGCGGTTCTTCTCATTCCACTCGTGGCTAGTCAGTTCCAGTGATAGTGAAGACTTGGTGAGGCCTTTTATGTCCGAGGACCTAACCTTGTTACTTTTTCATGCTTTCCGTTATGCTTTTGGATATTGTACTGGGCTGCGTCCCAAACCTTCATTTCTATTCTCTTATGTTAGATGGCTTGAGACATAAGTTGTAGACTTCCACTGTTTTGTTATATAATGCTCTTTTTAATTCTTTCCTCTATTATCTTGTATGTTATGTATGCTAAGGGCTTGTGTGAGGCCTCACGGGGTCTTGTACGCCATGTTACATCTAAGGGCTACCTTGGGTCGTGACAACCTGCCATCTTGGTCTCCCTTAGAATGGGTTGTTTGGCTCAGATTTGCAATGGCAGAGCAGTGTATGGGCTTGTGGTATCAGTGTTTCAGAAGTTCCTTTGCTTAGAGTAGGTCCTTGGAGCTGGGATCAATGCAGACTTGTCATTCGCAGGATGGTCATCCTTTGGAGTGGCGTGGTTAGGTTTAGAAGGTTGTGTTTCAGCTAGATTAATTAGTTTTTAAGAGTTAGGAGTGGACTTTTGGCGTTGCCCTGGGCTGAGTTCCTCATTTTGGCAATTGTCATTCCTCGGTGTTCAGATGGAGTATGTATTTCTCCCAAGGATTGTGTTGTATGGCTTTGCAGGCATGTTTCTTATGGTGCTGGAGATGTTTAGGATGGCTAAGGACCGACAAAACGGTCTTGGTGGTTAAAAGATGTTATATATGGAGCATAAGGTTAGTTTTTTGATTTGGGAGTTGGGTTGCATCTGCCATGGTCCTGCGGTTACTCTATTATGTGGTTTTGGTTTAGTGTTGGTCTTTCTAGATGAATCTAGTGCTTTCAAGAAAGTTGGAACCTCTAGTTGTGGAATGTATTTGTCAGGTATTTAGCTTTCCTTTTGTTCATTCCTTCTTTTCTTGACTCCTTAAGAGCCTTGGGCTTATTGTGGGGGTTGGAATCCTTTGTTTAGGCTTGTAGCTCGCTTGTGTTGTAGATGATCTTGCTTATCCCTGTTAGGATTGTTACATTGTGGCCTCAGACTAGGTTGGACCTTAGATGCTTTAGGTTGTATTTTCCCTGTAGGGCTTGTATTGGTCCATTCTCCTTGTGTGGTGCTTAAGACCTTGGTGGATCATCGTAGCCGTGGGTTGGTTCTAGTTGTGCTCAGTCATGGACTAGAGTGGTATGATTGCGGTGGGGCATCGTCCCTTGAGTTGGTCTCCCCTTTATTGATTTGAAAGCTCTTCGTTGATCCCATCACTGATCCCTTCGCTTGTTGTTTAGCGGTAGGACTATTATACCTTTATTGAGCCTGTGATTATATTGTTGGGCCCGAGGCCGTGTGTGAGGACCAGCTGGATCGCAGGTTAGTACTCTCCGCTTTAGTAGCGTGGTTTGGTAAGTTGCCTAATTATTTGACTTTGAGTTCCTTGTTTGAATGCTGGTGATGACATGCATTACATTGTTTTCTCATTCTCACGAATTTTGTGGTACGATCCTGACCTATGCATTGGCATATTTATCAATCATGATGAGATACTATTTTACTCGCTTTTATTCTAAACTAGTTTTAATGGGAGTCGTACCACCTAGATCACTGACTTATTGAAATTTGAGATTACAAGGCGTCAAGGACGTGCTCCTTTTTTTACTTGAGATATTAGAGGTATCTGGGATGTGCTTAGTTTTTACTTGACTAGCCAGCTCGTCGACCCCCTTTCTTTCATTCTTTTAGTCATGCCGGTGCTCCTGAGTTTACTCTTGCTAGCGAGGCGGCTAATGCCCCTGGGGAGTTTACTGGCTGGCTGGGCACCTAATTTTTGGTTACTTCTGGTTCGAGGCCGATGCTCATGGTTCGAGGCCGTTACTTCCGATTCGAGGTCGATGCTCATGGTTCGAGGCTATTACTTTTAATTCAAGGCCCATGCTTACGGTTCGAGTCTATTACTTGGTTTGGACGGTCAGTGATGGTTCTGCTACTCACCTTGCATTCATATGCATCGCCTATCACTAGTATGCTTTTTTATTGGGTGCACCCTCCGGTTTATGGGGGCCGATTGAGTTATGATTGTTGTTTGTACCTTCTGGGCTTATGGGGGTCTGGTTAGGTTATTGTTTGGCTATATTCGGTTCTCTGTTATTAAATATCTAATAGCTGATAGGCTTTGCCTTTAGAATTGCGGTTGTGAGTCCTCCTGACCCTGGGTAGTTGACTTGGTATCTTAGTTGCTTGCGAATAGGTTGTTGGCTTGGTTTCAAGGTACGTTCTTGACACAGCTTCTTTCCCCTTGTATCCTATTTTTTATTCTTTATTGCCTATGTTCTTTAGTATCTCAAGTTTAGTTACTTATGGTTTTCCTGATTACTTTTTGTTTATGCTGGTGTTATCTTTTGAGCTCAGTTGGTCGATGTCTACTAAGTACCGTCTTTGGTACTAATACTATACTTCTAATCCCTGCAGATCTTGGTTTGAGTTATCGCTGTTGATTTGTAGTCGTACGGATCATCTTGGAGTCTCGGAGACTAGGGTGAGCTCCTAGCATTTAGATTTGTCGGTTTCCATCCATTTTTGGCGAGGCTTAGTCTTTCTATTGTATTCAAAGACAGCCTGTACCTATCTAGTATTTGTAAAATCCTTGTACTCTTACTTTGACTAGATGCTCAATTACTGACTGATGCCAGGTCTTGAGATGGTTCCTTGTGTTGCTTTTATATTGATTACCCTTTTTTCGCTTCATTTTAAGCTTTATGCTTCTTATTGTTGACTTTCGCTTGGTAGTCCGTTGCTTATGGCTCTGTGTTAAGGATTAGGCTTACCTACTAGTGGGGTACGATAGGTGCCATCATGACTTGAGAAATTGGGTCGTGACACCCACCTTGTTGGTGAGGGTTCGATTCTCCACATTGTAATCCCCTCTCCCATTTTCCCTTCCCCCACCCCAATATTTTTTAAACAAAATATCCTTTTTTTCCTTGGATGCGAATGTAAGCTCTATATTATAAATATATTAATTAATAGAAGTTATGACATATCTACAAAAATATATTATGTGATAAATAACTATCAACATAAAATTATGCTTGTAGAAATTTTAAGAAATATTAGGGACAAACGTGCAATGCACATTTTAAAAAAACTAGTATATGATAGCACCAACGAATTACTTGACCCTCAGTCTTTTTTGAATATTTATATCTTTCAAATGTTGAGTAAACAAGAAAAAACAATTTTTGATGTAGGGGATACGCTAATTATTTCCAATAAATTTGCGTGAGGAACAAATTTCTTGACATAAAGAAGAAAGAACAATAAAATGAGAAAAATTTAACCAATGAACAAACGTGGTGATACAATTATAAATTTCTGGATTACAAAGATTAATTATAAAAAATTTAATTAAACCAAAAGACATGAAATTTTTTCCAAAGTTAGTGAATCTTTTACTTCACCTTATTATTTCAAAATGAATATTTTATAGGTCTTCTTGATAATTTTCTTTAATGTTTAAATTCATAGTCAATTTAAGATGAGTTATTATTTCACCCTAAAATGTTCAAGAGTAAAAATTTATTCTATACATAAATCAATTTGTTCAACTTTTGAAGTGCAAGATGTTTTTTTTTGAAACTGTACCAACAACAACAATAATAATAAATGCACAAATAAATAAATAAATAAATAAATAAATAAATGACAAGCTAATAAACATGTAAATTATTCATATATTTAATAAGTGAGTGAAATAACAAACATTTAAAAATAATTCATGAAACACGGCATACAGACACTTAATATAAGGACAAAGAAAAAGTGATGTGGAGAGTCCTATGACACACTTAGACATGCAAAACATTTAAAGACACAAATTGCCATGGGACAACATGGACATATAAAACAATACTAATAAAAAGACATGCGCACACTAGTCCAAAGACTTTATATATTATTGGTGCGATTTGGATCTTGATCATTAATACTGGTTAGTGATAGGTCATCCAACAAAGTCACTACATCATCATTATTCCAATTGAATAACTCAGTCAATGTAGGACTTTGTGGAATGTCAGTAGAGTAGTTCGGGTAGTCATTAATTTGCATTGATGCACCCATTGGGGGGATCTCAATTGAAGGGTCCATTTGTGGTGTCATTGGAGAAGGTATTGGAGAAGGCACTGGAGAAGAAAATGGAGGATCTATAATTAGTGAAAGCATCATAGAAGTCATTGGTGTTGAAACTGTGGATTGAAGGACATTTGATGTAGACCCCTCGTCACCAACATTCTTTTTCACTGCTTCACGTACTAAATGAAGGTTCTTCTTGATCACATAACTTAGATCGTTGAAATTGTAAGGATGCATGCCAAAGGAAATAGTATTTCCATTCAATACTTCATACATTTCATTCGTAATTTCCTTGACCCTATTTTCCTTTCTTACTTTTAGTAGTTTTTTCTTCAATTTCTTGATCCTTTTCTCGGTGAATTCTTCTCTTGTCACCATGTTTTGTAATCTCTCCAACGCTGTCAATTCTTTAAACTTTAGAAAGGTGTGGACTGCAGTAACATGATTGGGAAACACCTTAGGTTCATCACTATAAGGACTATAGATGATGGCAGCCATTTCGATGTCACAAAGAGTACTGAGTTCTTGTGCCTTTTTCAAGAACCTTATGTGTCTTTCTTGTATGAAACTTTTCTATCAGTTTCATTTTCAATCAAAGCAAGTATTACTTTGTTTCTCAGCATGACTAAACAGGAGAAAGAAGAGGACATATGTGTTTGTTCAAAAATGAGTTTGTTGTTTTTGTTGTTGTTCTTGTTTTTGCCTAAGATTGACCACAATGTATAAGAAATATTTGGATTCTGTAAAATTTTGAGTAGTTTGAATTAGAGAATTCTTTATAGTCAACAATAGCTATTTTGGAATAAATCTAAATGAGGGTGTATCATCTTGAAATAAATGTAGTTTTTGGATCCGGTCTTACACTTACCAAATTTTTTGAGTCAAACTTTTCTTATTAGGAAAAGAACTAGTGTGTTTGAATATGAATATTTATTATCCACAAAACATGGTCATACGTTTATAGCGAATGTGTTTCTTATAGAATTGCATTATTATTTTTTCCAAATTTGGAAGAAACTATAATTAGTAGAAACTTAATACTACTTTTAAATATCTTAAAAACTAAATCCTACTTAATCGTATTTTTATTAATATATGATATGCACCAACCTATTACTTGACCCTCAATGAAATCTTTTTCTAAATTAGTTTTGAGTTAAACTAATATGCCATAATTGTAAAAAAATATTAATCAAAATCATATGTTTACACATAATAGAAAAATCAAAAGAGAAATTTTATTCTTTGAAAGATATATTATGTCACAACCCAATTTTTTGAGTCATGATAACACCTACTATAACCCACTAGTAGGTAAGCTAACCCGTAACCAGGAACGACAAGTAATGGGTTTAAAGGTAGAAACAAAGTGAAAGCAATAATTTAAATACAAAAATAGAAGATAAAGCAAAAGCAAGCCAAAACATATATACAATAAAAGGATCCCTTCTAGAATATAGAAAACACAAGTATAGAGATGCTAAATAAAAGTGTACAAATCCCAAAAGTGAACCCAAAATGAAAAGACTTGTCTCAAAATGCAAAAGACTAGCCAACAAATTACAAATGGAGACAAGTGAATTCCAGAATGTCATATGCTTACCCTCACCTTTGGATCTAGGAATTGTAGTCTCGATATAAATGCTGGTTACAGGTGCTCGAACCTGTATCATGAAACAGATGTAGAGTGTAGTATGAGTACCCAACCAACAGGTACTCAGTAGGCATCATAGGTCGACTAAGTAAGAAAAGTAAAGGCAATATGGAATGTAAAAATTAAAAACACACAAAGGTCAAAGAATGGGAAACAAAAAGGAATGCACACGAGTGTACTAAAAATAGATAAGAAGTAAGTATAACTAGTTAAACCTAACTAGACCCCATAAGCCCAGAAGGTACACTCATGTGCAAGTTTAAGTAAAACCTGAACTGACCCCATAAGCCCGTCAGCTACACGGAAGAGCTAAGAACTAATAAGAGAATTTGAAGATATTACCAGAATTTCCACAACCTCTCCTAAACTACAATCACGGTAAAGGAATCCAAGAATTCAACAAAATCACCTAGTTAAAACTTGAATCGGATCAAAAGGAACATCAAGATAGAATCTCCCAGTCAAAACTTGAATCAGATCAAAGGGAAATATAAGATAGGACCTCCCTGTCAGAATTCTAATCGGATCGAAGGGGATTTACAATAGAGTCACCTAGATAGAACTTGAATCAGATCAAAGGGAAATATAAGATAGGACCTTTCGACCAGAACTTGAGTTAGATCAAAGGGAATAAAATCACCTAGTCAAGACTTGAAACTGCCCAAAGGGGTGATACAAGAGGGGACTGAACCCGGCTGAAAGAGATGTATTGGGAACCTCAAAATAGGAGCAATAATAGGGTAAACAACGAACCATACAAAACATAATCCAATGACTCCAAGATCCCTTTACCATCGCAACTCCCATCAAAACAGAGGCACAGGACCACCTCAAAATTGTCAGGGACCCACTCCAGCTCATACTCCACATGTCGATGCCGAATCACTGATACGCCTATAATAACCCACGTACATGCCATGTCAATCGAGAGGATTAAATGAAAATACAAAAGGGCAAGCTGAGCTGAGTAGTCACCTAACGATCACACTATCTGACCCAAGTCTTCTATATCAGTGTACAATTAGGAACTAAGCCGTTGTAACACCCTAAAATTTCTAAGCTAATACCTGAATCATTCTGTAACACCTCACAACTCTACTCTTAAAATCTGAATCGTTCATCGTAAGTATATGAGCTTGAAACGGGTGATGCCCTACTTGCTCATGTATATTAGGGTCCTTTACCAAGCGTATCAAGGGTATCAAAAGTGATTTAGGATCATAAGGGACCGAAAACACCAAGCCGAGTTCAATGCATTCCTATAGACTAAGTTTTCACATGACTTCATATAAAGGTCCAATTTAAATGACCGTATCTCCCAACATATAAAGAGTTAGGTAGCCTATGGCCTATCAAATTAAAGTTCTAGGAGTCTTATTTCCAATGCCACTAAGTTTGCCTCACTTCGAGCTTAGAGCAAGAAGTTATGGTCATTTTACTAGAATATGTCTGGGTTGAGAAATTCGGCAAGGACACCTGCTCATTTGGTGACTCACTGAATGGGTTCGCAAATCACCAAATTAGCTCATCAAATTGTCTAAAAAACCTTAAGTATCTATCTATTTTGGCGATCTAAAGTGCCATTTGGTGAACCACCAAATAGTTTACTGAGGGGACCTCCAGATCACTAATTTGGCCAACGGGATTAAAAAAAAGGTCATTTTCTTTGATTTTTATGGTCTTCTTACATTCCCAGAAGGGTATTCTTGACCTTTTGCCCTAAATTAACTGCCCTAATTCCATTTTATAACCTAATATCATCCTTATAAATATAGAAACTCTAAAAATCAATAATTCTCCTTCTTCCAAAGATCAAGAACTCCAAGAAAGGGATTTCTCCAATTTTCCAAGATCTAAAGGCTCCATGTTCAAGATTCTCTTCAAGATACCTAAGGTTTTCAATCCAAGATTCTTCTCCACACTTCATCTTCCAAGATTATATTCAAGTTTCTCCAAGAACATTGTTCTTCCAGGTATGTAAGATTTCAATGAGAGTATTCATTTCGCTCTCATGCCTAAAGTATTTTGATTTTCAAGAATTTCACAAGATTATTTGAAGTAAATCTATGGTTTTATGAAATTATGATCTTTCTTTAATAATCTATGTTTTCATTATTTCACTTTGGTTTTAAAATCTTATGGTACTGATTTAGCATGGTTTTTTGGTCATTCAAATCCTTATGGATATTAAGCATGAAAATGTAACACCTTATAATTTAGAAAGTGTAAGATGGGTTGAATGGGCAGGTATATAGACCCTAGCCCAATTATGAACCTTTCACGGAGGCCTAAACGACCCGTGAAGAGGGATAGGGTGGCCATTTAAAGGAAGTCAATTTTTCCCCTCTGGTTCACGACCCCCTTCATGGACCGTGAAGGGCTAAAAGGTCCGTGAAGACTCTCATATAGGTCTTCTGTAAGCTTTTTAAGTCAAGGGTATTGTTTCCTATGCGCCTAGTTCCCAAGATATGTCTTTTTATTCTAATCCCTATAAAAGTATTTTAAGTCCTAAAACTACCCATTCTAAAATCATTCTCCTAAATTCCAAATTCCCTCCAAGTTTCTCTCCCATATGTTCTCTCTAAAGGTAAGAAAGAAGAAACTAGGATTTCACTTCAAGATCTCTAATTCACCATAGCTTTTGGCCTTAATCACTAAGGTATGTTAGTATTCACCAATGGAGTCCTTTCCTCCATTGGGTTCCCAAGATCTTCCAATTTTACAAGTTCAAATTCTCAAATTAAAGTTAGGATTTTCTCTAATCTTCATGGGTTCTTTTTAATTATGATTCAATTGCCTATTTTCTATATTCTAATGCATGAATTGAAGCATTTACATGATTTGAATTGAATTCATATGAACCCATGCATGATCCATGATTTTTTACTATGAACACATGATAAAGCTTATGAACTATGATTTGTATGAAGATTTGCATATTTTTATGAGATTGATATTTATGACTTGAGCATGCTTTTAGATGGAAGTGTTAATGAAATTGTGAAAGGTTTTCTCACATGTTAATATGATCATGATTGTGAAAGGATTTCTCGCATAAGGATTCATAAGGTTGAAAGATTTTCTCACCTAAGTTGAATCAAGATTTAAGGAGCTATCCTAAATTAACTTTAGCTTGGATTGGTAACAGAATGGTGACTTTTCGTGGATGATAAATGAATATGACTAATGACTATTCCGTGGGATTTTACTTAACACCGAGATGATACTGAGATGGAGGCTCTCCCGCTAATAGAGGCCAGATCTCTAGTAGCAATCTCCTTGTCCCTAACTACGTGCCCCCGTAGGATGTCTTAGCTAGTGGATCCACGTAAGCTAGAAGTTTAAGGTTGTTGCTTTGGAAAGCAATACCATCTCTTTTCAGTGAGGGATAGATGATGAGTGGTGAATTTGCACTCATTTAGAGCTCTTTTCTTATGATTTTGTCGCACTCAAATTAGAGAAAGAGGCTAATTATCCTTTGAATTGTGTTGTTTCAGGTGTTTTGATGCTGGGAAAGAAAATGCTGATCAAAAGTGGAACCAAAGCTGGAAAAAGAGCAATACCTGGCAGAAAACAAGTCCAGGTATTGCGCCTGTGGAAGATTGGTCGCTTAAGAAAACCAATTGAACAAGTCAACTATTTGATTAAGCGAGGATGCAGGGTTCCCTTCTCCGAACTAGGCCAAAAAGGTAGAGGTCGCTTAAGCAAACTGAACTTCACTTTTGCGAAGTTTGCTTATGCGAACCTCCTACCGCTTCTGTGAAGCCCGCCTTTTCAGACAAGGGCAAAATGGGAACTTCTCAAGCCTTGGACCCAAAAATGCAGAAAAAAGGGTGAGGTTGGGACATTAGGATGATCCAAGATTTTTTAGAGAGAGAAGATTTTAGAGAAAAGAAACACTAATCTTAGAGTAGATTTTAGATTGTTCTTGATTTTGGGGTTGAGACATTGAAGACAAGTTGCCTCACATTTCAGTTGTGGATTTGAAGATTGTATTCTATTTTAGTAAATTTCTTTTACTCTTCTTCATTTCCTTGTTCCTAATTGCTAGAAATGTGGGTGTAATGACTTGTATGAAATTAGGGCTTTTGTGCTAGAAATAGACAAAGCTATTTGGGTGTTTGATTAATTGCTCTATTGCTTTTGTAGTTCCTTGTTTCCACGCTTGATTTCATGAAATAGGTTAAAGCTAGTTTTCATGTTTGAATTTATAGGTTGAGAGTGCACGCTCAATCTTAGCTTTTGATATCCGGTCGATGCTCGAAAAAGAATGATTGGAGTGGAGAATTAGATCGATAATTACATTTTGGCTTTGAATCTTGAATTAGAGATTGAAAGATAAAAGTTTAGGGTTTCATTTTTAGGTGCAAGGCTTTCTTTTGAAGAGAGGTCTAAGTTAAGGTATTGGGTTATTTTGCATTGGTGTGATTGAGACCGAAAGAAGATATCACAAGAAAACGCTTTGAGATCGAAAGATAATTAGTGTAATTGAAGATGACCTAGCCTACCTATTAGTGATTGATCTTGGATTGGATTGCAATGGATAGTTGAGTATTGATTGAATCTAAAAGTTTCCCAATTCCCATACATTCATTTCTTGATATCATCTTAGCCCCCACTCGTAGTTAATTAGAAAAATTGCCTTCTATTTGATAATTTTGTACATTGCTTGTTTAGATTCAAACTAGTATCTAGTTAACCTTTATTTCTTCAATTGCTGTTACATTATTTTCTGTGAGATTTGACCCTAACTCTTAGTTGAGTATTTTTATTAACGACGATCGCTCACTCTTTGGATTTGTTTCAGAGGGTGATTTGAGCATTATTCAAAAATGGCGGCGCTGTTACTGGGGAGCAATTAGGTGTATTGAATTGATTTAGGATTTCTAGTTTACTTGTTTCTATCTAAATTGTGAATAATTTTCTTTTATTTTTTTTATGTCTTTTTGTGATCTCTGCATCTTTGGGGATGGTATGCCTTCTACCGACCCATGTCCTTGTGTGGGCATGCATAATAAGCTCATGTGGTTAAAAAAAACCCTACACCTATCCTCTCTTGCGATGGAAAGTTTTCCAGAAGTATACCTCGGTGCTATGACTTGTTCCACTTTGAAATGAGGCTTAATCCTCTTAGGGCTAAGGTGAGAACAACCATGAGGGTGGAAAATCCTCATTATCCAATGGCCAAAAATAGCGGAGAAGAGTCTCACGACGTACACCTTGCTTGGTGTGATGAGATGAGCCAATTCATGTTCGAAGTTGAACGGTTTGAAACCGAACCAAGAGGAGAGGTGAAAGTGGATATAGAAGATGTCTTGAGCTTGTGCAACCAACCCAAGGAAATAACAATCCAAGAAGCCAAAATAGCTAGCATGATACTAGAATTGCAAGAAAAAGCAAAAAAGATCAGAAATGACAACTTTGGTTCATGCAAAAGTGAGGGTGTCACAATATTGAGGACCACAAATTATGAAAAGTAACATTCAAGTGGGCTAATGACCCTCTCATCCTCACTCTTTCCCAAGGTTCCAAAATGGAAGAATGATGCAAAGTTGGGTAAGAAATTCAAGTCTTTAAAGTGGAGAGATCGGGTGAAATGTGTGATTTTCTCTTGTCCTCCCCGTCCTCTTCGGAGTGAATCTGATCTAAAGATGGGAAGAAGGTTCATCGCCTCGAAGTGGAAACACAAAAGGTGATGTGCCCAACGTCGCACTGCGATGTTAAATTGTGCGCTTGATGGGAGGCACCCCATTGATATTTACCTTTGTCTAATTTTGAGTTTTTGATTTGTAGATTAGGTTTAATCTGTGTTTTAGACTAATCCTCATGATTTTGGAGTTTTGGAATTAATTTGTACAGTTTTGGAGGCATGAACCTTGAAGGAAATGAAGTTCGGGGCAAAAACCCCATTGGAAAATGACTTGGGAGACATTTTGGGTGCCTAGGCTTGCCTAATGAAACTGGCGAATCACCCAATGGACCCCCGAGCTCGCCCAATCGGACAGTGAGCAGCTTGAAAAAATGGCTTTAGGAGCTACAAAAGTGAACATCAGTTCGCTTAAGCGAATTCCACAAAAGCGGCTCCCTCTCGTTAAAGCAAACTTCACTTAAGCGGAGGGGCACTCGCTTAAGCGAACCCTGCATTTCATCAGAGGTCGCAAAAGCAACCAAATGTCGCTTAAGCGAAGGTAAGGAGTTCAAAAGGCAATGGGCAGAATCCAAATGGACAAAAACATCAAAATATAAGGTCCAACTTCTTTTTCTCCCTCTTCACTTGTTCCAAAATGATTCCAGCCTCTTGGTCTTCATTGTGCAATCACAATTCGGTATGTTTATCTCACTTTTACTCTCTTGAAATGGTAATAGTCATTTTTACTTTTAATTGCTTAAGTTGAAAGTTGGGGGTGTTTAGTGGGTAGTGATTTTTCTAACTTAGGAGGGCTTACAATTGTGATTGTGTTAGCCAAATTTCTTGTCTGAATTGTTAAATGCATGTGTGTGGGCTGATTATAAGTATTTGGGGAAGTTTTGAGTACCCATTTCATGATTTAATTGTTGAAATTAGTTTGGACACTACGTGTTTGATAAAATACCCAAATGAACTCTAAAATGATTTTCGAAACTTTTTTTGCCGAAATGATTGAGTTTACTGGTTTCTTGTTTGCTTGTTGTTGATTTTACATTGATGATAGTTGAGATTCCGTGATAAAATTTGATATCAAAATTGGTTGTTCTTGTTGAAGGGGGCAACTGTTTGCATTTTTGAACTTGCCATCGCTTAAGCGATACCCTTCGCTTTTGCAATTTCCACTTAAGTGGTCTTCTGGCTGCTTATGTGATGTTCGCTTAAGCGAACTGAACTTTGCTTTTGCGATATCAGAGGCTATTTTCTACAGGGTGAAATTTTTCAGCATGCTTGTTTTGGTTCCAAATTGAGTTCTAACTATTTTCTTTTGACTCTAATTATGAAATATCATTGTTTAACATATAAATCACACATTCAAATTCTATTGTGATTTACAGATTCTCACAAGTCAAGAATGGCACACGAACTCAGTTTTGAGGAGGAAGTGGTGGTCGATTATGACCAGTATCGATTTGTCACTCTCCGAGCACAGGAGATTCATTATGCTGATTTGAGGAAGAAGAGGCTACTTCCGTATAGAGGCATATCACTTGACAAAGTTGAGGACACGCTTTTGCATTTTCACCAAAGGCTGCTAACATCAGGTTGGATATGCTTTGGAGCTGAACCTTGCAAAGCAAATGAAAAATAGTTGAGGGAGTTTTATGCCAACCTCATGGACACTGACATGGCATCTAGGTTGATCACTATCTGAGGAAAGGTTGTCGATTATGGGCCGGAAGTAATCAATTGGGTATATGGGTTACTCAATCATCACATCAAGGCCTTCACGGACAGAGATTGTGCGTTGGGTGCTTGGCTGGCTTCAAAGCTATGTCCAAGCAAAAATGTTCCATGGGTCGTCACAAAGGCCATGATCTTATGCTCAAATCTGACTGTGGAGGCTATATGCAACCGTATTTCCCCAAGTGGGAACATTAGCAACATTCTGGTGTTGTGAGCTTAGATAGTGGCTTGTGTACTTGATGACGACCCACTGAATATAGGCCATTTGATTGTGAATGAGTTTCGGGAGTTCAAAATGCATGATAGCATATCTCTTATTGCTCCTTCTCTAATCATGGAGCTTTGCAAACGGGCTAAGGTGGAGGTACTTTCGGGTGACACTTGGATGGAGCCCAAAAATCCTATCTTTCCACTTAAGATGCGTGGTGAGGGCACGATGGTAAAAATCAAGAAGAGGAAGGTTGACTTTCGTAAGTCTGTGCATGTGGAGGATGATTCTTCTATACCCCCAGTCTTGGGTCCTTTTGAGTCGTTGGCTAGTGACTTGCAGATTGTGAAGGACATAGTGACAAAGCTACCTCAAGGGCCGGGGAAATCATCTACTGGGCCTAGATCTTATGTGCCCCAAAGTGAGTTTGATGCCTACTTGATTGATCAAAGGAAGCAGAAAGCTCAGTTTGAAAATTTGGAGAAGGCTTATGCTACTTTGGCTAAGTCATATGGAGAATTAAGCATCTTACACCGTAAAATGAAGAAGAGGGATAAGAGTCGAAACCAGTTCTTCACTCGGATGTGGAAAGGAGTAAAAGTCCTTTGGAAGATTCTGAAGGCAAATAAGCCACTCCCGACTTCTAGGACAGATGAGGATGGAGATGAGCCAGCTACATGGAGTGATGATGGTGGAGATGAGGATAGAGAGGCCACCAACACTGATGGAGAGGATTGAGGCAGCCCAGGGTGCCCTTCATATTCTCTTTTTGAGTTTTATAGTTGTGATGTGAGGACACAACATTGTTTTTAGTTGGGGGTGCTCCCCTTTGGGTTGTTTTATTTTGTTTTGATTAACATGTTGGATTGTTGTTTTTGTTTATTTTGTGGATTGGTCATTTTATTTTATTTTGGTTTTACTATATTAGTATGCTTTGTTAGTTTATGTTTTGTAGTAATAAATTGTGAATGATGGTGTTTCATGTTTGTATGCCTTGAAGCCGGGGAAGTCTGAGTATCTTTAGCTTGTGAGTTTGGGAAGCCCTTGTGAATGCTCAACAAAAAGGCTTGAATTTGCCCAATAATAGATCGGGTGACGTCATTCTTAAGGAAAAAATCATCATCTTGTTTAGTATAGTTGGTTTATGGTGTTAATGTGTGGTTGTGACTTGTTTGGTACTAATAGATTTAGTCAAGCCTTGTGAAGTGTGAAATGAGCATCCCTCTGAAAAGTTTTGTGAAAATGAATGATTTTGTGACAATGGGTTGACTCTTTTTGTGACTCCAATTCACTAGATGGTGAAGTGTAAGACAACGCTTTTGTTCTTGACTAGGAAGTGAAATTGATCCTTCTTGAATAGTGTTCATGCCATGTGTGGTGAGTTTTTGTGAATAATGCCTTGTGTTCACTCATGTTAACTAGAACTTGCTCGGTTAGTCTTGGAATATTATTCTTGATTGAGTTTGGTTGGAGAAATGATCTTAGGCTTTCTTTGATTATCCTTGAAGTCCACTTAGCCTAAGAAGCCCACCTTTTCACTAAATGTATCCTTAGTTGTCCCCCTTGAGCCTTATCCTTTTTATTGGCAACCGCATTACAAGTCATGATCTTTTTGAAAAGTAACCTTCTTTTGAACCCTTCCCTCCTTGAACGTGAAAAAAATGGTGAAAGTTGAGGCTAAAAGCCTAAGTTGGGGGTGTTATTGGGAACTTATAGAGGGATTATTACCACATGAAGGTTTGATTAAAAAAAACTTGAAAATGGAGGAAAGTTTCAAAGAAAGAAAAAGTTGTGAAAAAGAAAGAAAGAGTTTGAATAAATAAGATTTGAATCCTCCAAGAGTTGAAAATGGTAGCATGTGGGATATCTAAAATGAAAGAAAAGAAAAATAAAAAGAGGATGTGAAGTGTGCATTGAGTGAAAAATTGAAGAAAAGTGAAAAATTGTGGATTGAAAAGTCGTTGGGTAGTGTTCAAGGAGGGTGTAGTCACTTGTACCTAAATGATATACTAACCTTCCCTAAGCCTACATTAAAACTTAACAAAGTCCTTTGAGATCTTCAATCGAACGAAATTGAGTTGATGTTCATTGAAAATATGGGCAAGCCTATGGTGTGGCATTTGTGTGCATGAGATGATTCTTTGTGAGTGTTTGTATTGTTGTCCCTTGTGCTGTAAATACTTGTGTGTTTTTGTGGGACATTTCTTTTCTTGTGAGGGCATGAATGCTAGGATGGATTGGTGAAGTTATAGATTCCAGATTTGAGTCAAGGGAAGTTGTTAGAGTACTAGTAATTGTGAGTCATTTCTTGAGAATTCTTGTTGTCACTTGATCATTCTTAGAACTCTTTGAGTTTTGAAATTTGGTTTGAGTTTGAGGGAGTTGCTTAGATTGAAAATCACTCGTGTGCTTGCTAATTATTTGTTCCAACCAAAGCAATGACCATGATCCTTTGTGAAAAGGAAAGAGTGTTGTGCTTGAATTGAGTGCCTCTTGTGTTTTGAATTTTTGTTTTGCTTGAGGACAAGCAAAGTTTTAAGTTGGGGGTGTTGATGAGTGGTGAATTTGTACTCATTTAGAGCTCTTTTCTTATGATTTTTTGGCACTCAAATTAGAGAAAGAGGCTAATTATCCTTTGAATTGTATTGTTTCAGGTGTTTTGATGCTGGGAAAGAAAATGCTGATCAAAAGTGGAACCAAAGCTGAAAAAAGCAAAACCTGGCAGAAAATAAGTCCCAGGTATCGCACTTGCGGAAGACTGGTCGTTTAAGCAAACCAGTAAAAGAAGTCAACTGTCCGCTTTAAGTGAGCGCACGGGGTTCGCTTTTGCGAACTAGGCCGAAAAGGCGGAGGTCGCTTAAGCGAATTGAACTTTGCTTTTGTGAAGTTCGCTTATGCAAAACTTTTGCCGCTTCTATGAAACCCGCCTTTTCAGACAGGGGCAAAATGGGAACTTCTCAAGTGTTGGACCCAAAAATGCAGAAAAGAGGGCGAGGTTGGGACATTAGGATGATCCAAGATTCATTAGAGAGAGAAGATTGTAGAGAGAAGAAACAGTAATCTTAGAGTAGATTTTACATTGTTCTTGATTTTGGGGTTCAGACATTGAAGGCAAGTTGCCTCACATTTCAGTTGTGGATTTGAAGACTGTGTTCTATTTTAGTAAATCTCTTTTAATCTTCTTCATTTCCTTGTTCCTAACTGCTAGTAATGTGGGTTTAATGACTTGTATGAAATTGGGGCTTTTGTGCTAGAAATAGACAAAGCTATTTGGGTGTTTGATTAATTGCTCTATTGATTTTGTAGTTCCTTGTTTCCATGCTTGATTTCATGAAATAGGTTCAATCTAGTTTTTAAGTTTGAATTTATAGGTTGAGAGTGCACGCTCTATCTTAGCTTCCGATCTCCGGTCGATGCTCGAAAGAGATTGATTGAAGTGGAGAATTAGATTGATAATTGCATTTTAGCTTTGAATCTTGAATTTGAGATCGAAAGATAAAAGTTTAAGGTTTCATTGTTGGGTGCAAGGCTTTCTTTTTAAGAGAGGTCTAAGTTAAGGTATTGGGTTATTTTGTATTGGTGTGATTGAGACCGAAAGGAGATATCACAATAAAACGCTTTGAGATCAAAAGATAATTAGCGTAATTGAAGATGACCTAGCCTACCTATTAGTGATTGATCTTGGATTGAATTGCAATGGATCGTTGAGCATTGATTGAATCTCAAGTTTTCCCAATTCCTATACATCCCTTGCTTTATATCTTCTTGGCCCCAGTTCATAGTTTTAATTAGAAAAATTGCCTTCTATTTGATAATTTTGTACATTGCTTGTTTAGATTCAAACTAATATCTAGTTAACCTTTATTTTTTCAATTTCCATTACATTGTTCCTTGTGGGATTCAACCCTGACTCTTAGTTGGCTATTTTTATTGACGACGACCACTCACTTTTTGGATTTATTTTAGAGGGTGATTTGAGCGTTATTAAATAGACACCGGATTCCATGTTTTAGCTCACATGGTCTATGTCGGTTAATGGTAAACATCCCATAATAATGAACTAGGTTACTTCAGAGTATATTACAAAGTGTTTTAAATATGTTAAGCTTGCATTGACCATGATTATGACTTGTGTTTTCCAACCCTTTTATCTTATCATTTAGCTTGGTCATTGCATGTCATGAAAAGTCCTTTTAGCATGATTTCATACCTTTTATGCATTGCTATCATACTTAGTACATTCTATGTACTAATGCATACTTGTGCCTACATTGTTTCACTGATGTAGGGTCCGACGCTCCTACCTCGCATACTTGTGGCTAGTTGATCTCATTGACGATTTGAAGGTTAAGAGTTGGTTAGTCCTCATGTTTCAAGTACCATGACACTTTTATTGCCTTTTTTACTTTAGTTTTCGAACATTTGTACGTGGTGTATGGGCTACATCCCAACAACTTCTTTTGATGTATTAGATGGCTTGTTGAGACTATGTTAGACTTTCGCTTTATCAAACTCTTTTGATATGAGAATGTTTCTTTGAAATCTTTATTTCTATTATCTTGTATGATGTATGCTAAGTGACTTGTGTAGGCCCTTTTGGGGTCCTATATTTCATGTTACGCCTAGGGTATACTTTGGGTCATGACAAACTTGGTATTCAGAGCACATGGTTTAGAATGGTCCTAGGATGTCTCACAAGCTACGTCAAGTAGAGTCTTATTTATGAGTGTAAAGCGCGCCACATTTATGAATAAGAGGCTATAAGATGTTTAGAAAATTCCACTTCTTTCATCATTCTAAAGTTGTGCAATAGAGTGTAACTCTAAATGTCTCTCTCCTATTCCTTACCTAGTGCTTTTCAAGATATGACCCCTTGAAGCGCGTACGTTAGAAGGAATGTGGGTGAGAACGTGGAACAAGAAGCTCCACAAGTTTCAGCCGATCCTTTGGCTGAGGAAATGACTAATGTGGAATTCCAAGCCACTTCTCAAGTGTTGGCTCAAGCCAATAGAGAGGCTAATGCTCATGTGAACCCAAATGTGGGTATGGCGGCGGCACGAATAAGGGACTTCACTAGGATGAATCCTCTAGAATTTCATGGTTCTAAGGTTGATGAGGATCCTCTAGAGTTTGTTGATGAGGTTTACAAGATAGTGGGAATTATGGGAGAGACTATAATTGAGAATGCAGAGTTGGCCGCTTATCAACTTAAGGGTGTTGCTCAAGTTTTTTTTGAAAAATTGAAGAGCGAAAGGATTATTGATGCACGTCCTCTTGATTAGGAGAAGTTTAAGGTTGCTTTTCTTGATAGGTTCTTTCCCCTTGAGACGAGGGAGGTAAAAGTACTTGAGTTCATCAACCTTCATCAAGGAAATATGAGTGTGAAGGAGTATGCTTTGAAGTTGACTCAATTGACTAGGTATGCTCCAACTATGGTTGCGGACTCTTGGGCAAGGATAAGTAAGTTTGTTTTGGGTATGTCTGAAATGGTGGTTTAAGAATGTAGTACCACCATTCTCATTAAGGAAATGGATATTTCCCATTTTATGACTCATTCCCACCAAATAGAAGAGGGGCAGAAGAAGGAAAGATCTTGGGAGGTAAAGAGGGTAAAGACCAATCATGGTGACTTTTCACATTCGAGATCTGATGGACATGCTCATTCTAAATTCCGATAAAGGTTCTCTAGTCAAGGTTCCTCTAATGCTTTAGCTCCTAAGTTAAAAAAAGATAGGGTGTCTAACCCTAAGCCACAAGGAGGAAATGGTGGTAGAGCTTCTTTGACTAAAAGCGTTAGGTGTGGAAGGAAGCGTGATGGTAAATGCTTAGCTGGTACAAATATTTTCTTTAATTATGGTAAGAGTAGTCAGAAGATGAGGGATTGTCCGTCATTTGCTACTAAGGGAAGATATCATAGGCAATCTCTACCGAGTGGTTCGGGTTCAAGTGCTCTAAAGCAAAACCTATTTTATGCACTTCAAACTCAACATGATCAAGAGGATTCTTCCGATGTGGTTACAGGTATGTAGAGAGTATTTCATCTCGATGTTTATGCTTTTCTTGATCCTGTTGCTACTTTGTCATTTGTGATGGCATATGTGGCTATGAAATTTGATACTTCTCCGGATGTGCTGTTAGACCCTTTTTCTTTCTCTACTCCTATTGATGAATCAATTGTGGCTAAGAGAATCTATAGAAAGTGTCTCGTCTCCTAATCCCATAAAGTCACTAATATTGACCTTGTAGAGCTTGATATGTTGGATTTCGATGTTATTCTTTGTACGAATTGGCTCCATTCTTGTTATGCTTCTATTGATTGTAGAACCCATGTGGTTAAGTTTTAGTTTCCTAATGAGCCTGTCCTAAAGTGGAAAGGGGGAAATTTTATGCCTAAGGGTCAGTTTTTTTCTTGTCTAAAAACTAGGAACATGATTTCTAATGGTTGCATATATCATCGTGTTTAGGTTAGGGATGCAGATTCTGAAACCCCCATTCTTGAGTCGGTCCCCGTTGGAAATGAGTTTTCGAAAGTGTTTCCCAATGATCTACCCAGTGTTCCTCCCGAAAGGGAAATAGACTTTGGAATTCACCTTCTCCCAGATACACCGCCTATCTCTATTCCTCCTTACTATATGGCTCCGATAGAACTTAAGGAATAAAGGAGAAATTGAAAATTTGTTGGATAAGGGTTTCATCCGACCGAGTGTCTAACCATGGGTGTCCAGTTTTGTTTGTTCGTAAGAAGGATGGTTCACTTCGCATGTGTATTGATTACTGGCAATTGAATAAGGTAACTATTAACAATAAGTATACTTTTCCAAGAATTGACGATTTCTTTGATCAACTCCAAGGAGCGAGTTACTTCTCTAAGATTGACCTTGAATCAGATTATCACCAATTGAGGATGAAATAGAGTGACATTCCGAAGACAGCTTTTCAAACTCGGTATGGTCATTATGAGTTCTTGGTGATGTCTTTTGCTTTGACTAATGCTCCGGCCGCATTCATGGACATGATGAATAAAGTATTTATACAATATCTTGATATGATTATGATTGTTTTTATTGATGATATTTGGATTTACTCAGGAAGTGAGGATGAACATGTTGAACATTTGAGGATTGTGTTGCAAATTTTCAAGGATCGTGAGTTGTATGCTAAGTTTAACAAGTGTGAGTTTTGGTTGAGGTTTGTTGCTTTCTTTGTCCATATTGTCTTCGGTGTAGGTATTAAAGTCGATTCTAAGAAAACTGAGGCGGTTAAGAATTGGCCTAGACCTTTGTTTGGATATACAATGTTTCTTGGATTTGGCCAGTTATTATTGAAGGTTTGGGGAATGATTTTCCCCTATTGCTCCGCCTTTGACAATATTGACTCAAAAGAAGGTGAAATTTCTATGGTCAGAAGCTTGTGAGAAGAGTTTACAGGAGTTGAAGGATACTCTCACTTCGGCTCCTATTTTGACACTACCAGAAGGATCGGATGGTTTTGTGATGCTTCACGGGTTGGTCTTGGTTGTGCTTTTTTGCAACATGGGAAAGTCATTGCTTATGCTTCGAGGAAATTCAAAGTTCATGAATTGAATTATTCGACTCTTGATTTGAATTTAGCGGCGGTGGTATTTTCTCTAATGATTTGGAGACATTACTTGTATGGTGTGCAGGTACATTTGTTCACGGACCACAAGAGTTTGAAATACGTGTTCACTCCAAAGGATTTGAATCTTCACCAAAGGAGGTGGCTTGAATTTCTAATAGATTATTACATGAGTATCCTCTATCACCTTGGTAAGGCGAATGTAGTGGCGAATTCTCTTAGTTGATTATCAATAGGTAGTGTTGCTCATGTTGAGGATGATAAGAATGAGTTGGTTCGTGATGTTCATAGATTGGCATGACTAGGTGCTCACTTAGTTGATTCTAATAATGGAGGAGTAGTCATTAATAATAGTTCAGAATCGTCTTTTGATGCTAGCTGGGTGGCTAATGCACCTGTGAGTTTACTGGTTGGCTGGACGGCCCCATTATTAGTAACTTCTGGTTTTAGATCGATGCTCACGATTCAAGGCCGTTAATTCAAATTTGAGGCCGATGCTTACGGTTCGAGGCTATTACTTTTAATTCAAGGCCGATGCTTACTGTTTGAGGCTGTTACTTGGTTTGGATTGTCAAGGATAGTTCTGCTACTCACCTTGAATTCATATGCATCGCCTATCACTAGTATACTTGTTTGTTGGATGCACCCTCCAATTTATGGGGGCCGGTTGAGTTATGATTGTTGTTTGTACCTTCCAGGCTTATGGGGACCTGTTAGGTTATTGTTTTTCTATGATATTTTCTCTTTTTAAAAATATCTAATAGCTGATAGGTTTTGCCTTTAGAATTGCGGTTGTGAGTCCTCCTGACCCTGGGTAGTTGACTTGGTATCTTAGTTGCTTGCGAATATGTTGTTGGCTTGCTTTTAGGGTACGTTCTTGACACAACGTCTTCCCCTTTGTATTCTGTATCTATTTTTTATTGCCTATCTACTTTAGTATCTCATGTTTAGTTACTTGTGCTATGCTTTCCTTATTACTTGGTTTTTATGTTGGTGTTATCTTTGAGCTCAGTTGGCCGAGTAATACCCCGGATTCGAAAAGGCAAAAATTTCAAATTTTGGGAACTTTGGTGACCTACAACTTGACCTACTAACCGTTGGTGGACTTACCAACTGTAGGTCAAGGGGGTAGGAGTCGTTGGTGAGGCTACCTAAGAGAAAGAGTTGGAAAACAATTCTAAGGAGTGACCTACTTCATGACTTACCGATGGTCGTTTGACTTACTAACCGTAGGTCAAGGGGGGGGGGAGGTCGTGGATGCTACTGGTTTGGGGGAGGAATTAAATTAATTTTTGGGGCTAAGGTAGGCTGACCTACGGTTGGTCACCTACGGGCAGTAGGTTGACCTACCAACCGTAGGTCAGGTCATTGGTAGAGTTTTGAAGAAGGGTCGTTTGGTCTTTTCACCTAATGGCCTATTTACTAAACTAAGTTGGTTTATAACTTCTCCTAACACTATATAAAGCCTTTTAATCCTAAAATCTTCCCTTTCCAATCACTTTACCAGATTTCCCCAAATTCTTCCACGTCAAATATTTCTCTCTCTAGAAGTTAGAAAAAGAAGAAGAAGAGAGCAAGCTAGGGTTCATGGAATAAAGCTTTTATTCATCAATTGTTTAAGGAATAAAGACCTTAAGGTATGATAGTGTTCATCCATGGAGCCCTTTCCTCCATGAAATCCCCAAAACCTCCAATTTTCAAAGTATCAAATCCCCAATTTGATTTAAGGGTTTTCTTCTATGATGTGGGTTCCTTCAATCGTGATCAAATTTCTTTCAATTATGGTTTTCTAAGTATGAAATGAGTTGAATTACAGGTTTATGATGAATCCCCATGAACCCACATGAATTCCCCTTATTTTCATATTTATGCATTAATGATGGGTTGAATTATGAATAAGATGGAATTTATGAAGTTTATGTGAACTCATGCATGTTTTTTATGATTTCAAAAGCTATGATTCATGATGAATTGATGAATGAAGAAAAATGGGTTTTATGAAGTATGTATGTTCAACTATGGAAATTATGATGATTTATGAATTACTTTAAGATTGAAGCTTAATTGAAGATGTTGTCGAATTGTGAAAGGTTTTCTCACATGTAAAGGATTCATAACTTGTTGAAAGGTTTTCTCAACTAAAGTTGAATCAAAGGTTTAAGCAGCTATTCTAATGACGTAATCTTGGACTGTGTCCATGGAATATAAAACATCTATACACATGATTTAGCTTGGATTGGAGTTCCTTGATGTACCTTTCCATGGATTAATAATATGATCAAGGACTATTCCGTGGGATTTAAGCTTAGCACCGAGTGGACTAGTGGAAATCTCCCATGTCCCATACCTATGTGCCCCCATAGGATGTCTTAAATATACCTTATATTAGCTAGTGGATCCACGTAAGCTAGATGTTATGGGTCCTACCTTGGCAAGTAGGATGGCCCTTCCGATGTAGGTAGTATGTCGGATTCCATGTTTATTGCTCACATGGTCTTAAATGTTGGTTAAGGCTAACTTCCCGCAACAATGAACCAAAGTGTTTTTATGATGTTCCTCAAGTAAAGTAAATACATTTAGCTTGGTTTGACCATGGCTTATGTTTTATGTTTCTTAACCTTTATCATGTTTTAGCTTAGTCACTGCATGTCATGAAAATGTTCCATTTTAGCATGTTTTAAAGGATTTTGTGCATTGCTATCATACTTGGTACTTGATTATACTAATGCATACTCTTGCCTACATTGACTTGTTAATGTAGGGCCCGGCGATTCTCCATCCATTCGTTGCTAAAGCTTAGTAGAAAGATTGTTGAAGACTTGGTGAGTCCTCATCCATTCGAGGACATAGCCTAGTTGTTATTTCTTTTATGTTCTTTCATATTGGCATTGTATTGGGTTACATCCCAAACTTTATTTCTCTTTCTTATGGTGGATTGGTTTTGGGACATGAGATGTAGACTTTCGCTAATTTTTCTTAAAAGCTTTGATATGATATTGTTTTTTGAACTCTTAAATCTCTATAATCATGTATGTATGTATGCTAAGTGGCATGTATGAGGTCTTTCGGAGTCTTGTACGCCTAGTCACGTCTAGGGGGTACCTTGGTTCGTGACAAACTTGGTATTCAGAGCACAATGTTTTAGAAAAGATCCTAGAATGTGTCGTAAGCCCTGTCGAGTAAAGTCTTGTTCATGTTGTGAAGAGCGCCACATTTCTGAATGAGAGGCTATAAGAATTTTAAGAAACTTCACTTCTTTCATTACTCTTAAGTCGTGCCATGGAGTTTAACTCTATATGTCTCTCTCCTAATCCCTATCCTATGAGTTTCAGGATATGGCTACCCGAAGAGCTTGTGCTAGAAGAAATGCGGGAGAGAATGTGGGACAACAAGCTCCTCCTCAAGCTCCTCAGGTTCTGACCGACTCTTTGGCCGAACAAGTGTCTAATGCGGAGTTTAGGGCTGCTTTTCAAGTGTTGGCTCAAGCCATGATGGCTCAAGCCAATAGAGAGGTTGTAACTCCCGTGAACCCAAATGTGGGTACGGCGGCATCAAGGGTGATGGATTTCACAAGAATGAACCTTCTGGAATTTCATGGTTCTAAGGTGGAGGAAGATCCTCAAGAATTCATCGATGAAGTGTACAAGGTGCTAATGACCATGGGTATGATGCCGGAGGAAAAGGCGGAGTTAGCTGCTTATCAACTTAAGGGTGTTGCTCAAGTATGGTTCAACCAATAGAAGATTGAGAGGGCGGATGATGCGGGTCCTCTTGATTGGGAGAAATTCAAGGCAACTTTTCTTGATAGGTTCATTCCCCTTGAGATGAGGGAGGCAAGGGTACTTGAGTTTATCAACCTTTGTCAAGAAAACATGAGTGTGAAAGAGTATGCTTTGAAGTTCACACAATTGTCTCGATATGCTTCTTCTATGGTTACCGATCCTAAGGCAAGAATTTGTAAGTTTATTTTGGGAGTGTCCAAAATGGTGGTCAAGGAATGTCGTACCGCTATGCTTATCCATGATATGGATATTTCTTGTCTTATGGTGCATGCTCAACAAATAGAAGAGGAAAACCTTAAGGAAAGGTCTAGAGAGGCAAAGAGGGCTAAGACCAGTGATAGTAGTTTCTCACATTCAAGGTTCGAGGGACATGGTCATTCTAGATTTCGACAAAGATCTTCCGGTCAAGGTTCCTTCCATTCTCCTCCTAAGTTCAACAAAGATACGGTGCCTAACCCTAAGCCTCAAGGAGGAAATGGAGATGGATTTTCATCGGCTACTTGTGCTAGGTGTGGGAAGAAACATGAGGGCAAGTGCTTAGCCGGTATGGATGGTTTCTTCGGATGTGGTAAAAGTGGTCATAAGATAAAGGATTGTCCATCTCTCATGCTAAGGGAAGAGAAGGTAAGAAAGCTCCACCTAGTGGTTCGAGTTCAAATGCTCCTAAGCACAATCGATTCTATGCACTTCAAGCTCGTCATGAGCAAGAGGGTTCTCTCGATGTGGTTACCGGTATGTTAAAAGTTTTTCACTTTGATGTTTATTCCTTGCTTGATCCCGGTGCTAGTTTGTCTTTTGTGACGCCATATGTGGTTATGAGGTTTGATGTTGTTCCGGATGTGTTGTTAGATCCTTTTCATGTTTCTACTCCGATTCGTGAATCCATTGTGGCTAGGAGAATCTATAGAAATTGTCCCGTCTCCTTATCCCATAGAGTCACTCATGTTGATCTTGATATGCTAGATTTTGATGTTATTCTTGGGATGGAATTGTTGCATTATTGTTATGCTTCTATTGATTTTTGGCCTCGGATGGTCAAGTTTCAATTTCCGAATGAGCCTATCCTAGAATGGAAGGAGGGAAATTCTATGTTTAGAGGTCTTGTTTCTTGTCTTAAAGCTAGGAAGATGATTTCTAAGGGTTGCATATACCATCTTGTTAGGGTGAGGCATGTGGATTCTGAAACCCCTACTCTTGAGTCGG
This sequence comes from Solanum appendiculatum, assembly GCA_018342035.1. NCBI lineage: Eukaryota > Viridiplantae > Streptophyta > Magnoliopsida > Solanales > Solanaceae > Solanum > Solanum appendiculatum. Next base: position 872,440 of record JAGDQO010000917.1, on the reverse strand, counting down.
TCCCTATTGTTAATGAGTTTCCGGAAGTGTTTCCCGATGATTTACCCTATATTCCTCCCGAAAGGGAAATATACTTCAATATTGACCGTCTCCCGGATACGCAACATATCTCTATTCCTCTTTATAGAATGTCTTCGGTGGAACTTAAGGAACTAAAGGAGAAATTGAAAGACTTGTTGGATAAGGGCTTCATCCGACCAAGTATTTCTCCGTGGGGTGCTCCGGTCTTGTTTGTGAGGAAGAAGGATGGTTCACTTCGTATGTGCATTAACTACCGCCAATTGAACAAGGTTACCATTAAGAATAAGTATCCTCTTCCAAGAATAGATGACTTGTTTGATCAACTTCAAGGGGCTAGTTACTTCTCTAAGATCGACCTTCATTCGGGTTATCACAAATTGAGGGTGAAAGAAGATGATATTTCGAAAATGGCCTTCCGGACTAGATATGGTCATTATGAATTCCTAGTGATGTCGTTTGGGTTGACAAAAGCTCCGGCGGCGTTTATGGATTTAATGAATAGGGTGTTTAAACAATACCTTGACATATTTGTGATCGTGTTCATAGATGATATTTTGAGTAACTCAAGAAGTGAAGGTGAGCATGCCGATCATTTGAGGATTGTATTGCAAGTTCTCAAGGACCATCAACTTTTTGCGAAGTTTAGTAAATGTGAGTTTTGGCTAAGATCCGTGGCTTTTCTTTGTCCCATTGTCTCCGGTAAGGGTATTGAGGTAGATCCTAAGAAGACGGATGCGGTTAAGAATTGGCCTACACCTCTATCACCTTAGGATACTCATAGTTTCTTGGGTTTGGCTCGTTATTATAGGAGGTTTGTTGAAGGGTTTTCTTCGAGTGCTTCCCCATTGACGGCCTTGACTCAAAAGAAGGTTAAGTTCACTTGGTCCGAAGCATGTGAGAAGAGTTTTCAAGAATTGAAAGATAGACTTACCTTGGCTCCGATATTGACTTTGCCGGAAGGATCCGATGGTTTTGTGTTTTATTGTGATGCCTCGAGAATTGAGCTAGGATGTGTTCTTATGCAAAATGGGAAAGTTATTGTTTATGATTCAAGGCAACTCAAGGTTCATGAAAAGAACTATCCTATTCATGACCTAAAATTAGCGGCGGTTGTGTTTGCTTTAAAGATTTGGAGGCATTATTTGTATGATGTGCATGTTGACATTTTCACTGACCATAAGAGTTTGCAAAATGTGTTCAAACAAAAAGATCTAGATCTTCGCCAAAGGAGGTGGCTTGAGTTGTTAAAAGACCATGACATGAGTGTCCTCTATCACTCCGGCAAGGCTAATGTGGTGGCGAATGCTCTTAGTTGGTTATCTATGGGTAGTGTTGCTCATGTTGAGGATGGTAAGAAAGAGTTGGTTCTTGATGTTCATAGGTTGGCCTGATTGGGTGTTCGATGGGTTGATTCCACTAATGGTGGTGTTATGGTTCACAATGGTTCCGAATTGTCCTTTGTGCATGATGTGAAGGCTAAACAAGATCTCGATCCTAATTTGGGTGAGTTGAAGGAAGTGGTACTCAAAAAATTCATTGAGGCTTTCTCCCAAGGAGGAGATGGAGCGCTTCGATATCAAGGTCGTTTGTGTGTTCCCGATGTAGATGACTTAAGAACAAAAATTTTATCGGAAGCCCATAGTTCTCGATATTCCATTCACCCGGGAGCTACCAAGATGTACCGTGATTTGCGGGAGATCTATTGGTGGAATGGGATGAAGAAGGATATTGCGGAATTTGTGGCTAAGTGTCCTAATTGTCAACAAGTGAAGGTTGTGCATCAAAAGCTGGGAGGTTTGCCCCAAGATATTATTATTCCTACATGGAAGTGGGAAGATATGAATATGGACTTCATTGTTGGCTTACCACGCACCCGGTGACAATATGATTCGATTTGGGATATTGTAGATCGTATGACAAAATCAGCCCATTTTATTCCCGTCAAAGTTTCTTATTCGGCGGAGGACTATGCTAAGTTGTACTTGAAGGAAATGGTTAGGTTGCATGGAGTTCCTTTATCCATTATCTCTGATCGTGGTGCACAATTTACCTCTTAATTTTGGAAGTCTTTCCAAAATGGTCTTGGTACTCGTGTTAAGCTTAGTACGGCCTTTCATCCTCAAATCGATGGGCAAGCGGAGCGTACTATCCAAACTTTGGAAGATATGTTAAGATCTTGTGTAATTGATTTCAAGGGTAATTGGGTTGAACATTTGCCTTTGATTGAGTTTGCATATAATAATAGCTACCATTCTAGTATTGGCATGGCTCCTTTTGAGGCTCTCTATGGAAGGAGGTGTATATCACCTATAGGTTGGTTCGAAGTTGGTGAAGTCGCTTTGATATGTCTCGATTTGGTACATGAGTCTATGGAGAAAGTTCACCTTATTAGAGAAAGGTTGAAAATGGCTCAAAGTCGACAAAAGTCCTATGCCGATGTTAGAAGGAGAGGTTTAGCATTTGATGTTGATGATTGGGTTTACTTGAAAATTTCACCCATGAAGGGTGTAATGAGATTCGGGAAGAAAGGGAAGCTTAGTCTATGTTATGTAGGCCCATATCAAATTTTGAGACGTGTTAGTAAGGTTTCTTATGAACTTGATTTGCCTGATGATTTGGCATCGGTGCATTCGGTTTTCCATTTATTGTTGAAGAAATTTGTTGGTGATCCGACAACTATAGTGCCATTAAAGAATCTTGGCGTAAAGGATAGTCTTTCCTATGAAGAAGTTCCAGTTGAGATTTTAGACCGACAAGTTCGAAAGTTAAGAAATAAAGAAATTGCTTCCGTGAAGGTTCTTTGGAGGAATCAATTGGTTGAGGGTGCTACTTGGGAGGCCGAGGCCGATATGATGTCCCGATATCCTCATCTCTTTCCCTCCGATCCCACTCTAGCTTGAGGTACCTAGTTCCTCATGGTTTATTCTTTGGTTTCATGTGTCTTAATTATTTCCATGATTCCTTGATTATGCATGTTTACGAAGAGCCTAAGTTGTGAAAATAAGTTAGCTTGATTGATTTATGTATGATTATGTGCATTGAGTATGAGTTGGATAAAGTCTTCATGAAACGATGTGTTGAATGTGCTTTAGCTTGGAGTTGCTGTTTTTCCTCCTCGGATATGTGCATTTATATGATTGCATTCTAGGTTGGGTTCTTAATTCTTTTTTCTTACCCTCCTTATGACGTCTTGATTCTCATTCGAGGACGAATGTTCCCAAGGGGGGAGATAATGTAATACATCGGATTCGAAAAAGGCAAAAATTTCAATTTTTGGGAACTTTTGTGACCTACCACTTGACCTACTTACCGTTGGTGGACTTACCAACAGTAGGTCAAGGGGGTAGGAGTCGTTGGTGAGGCTTTCTAAGAGAAAAAGTTGGAAAAAAATTCTAAGGAGTGACCTACTTCCTGACTTACCGATGGTCGTTTGACTTACTAACCGTAGGTTAAGGGGGGGGAGGTCGTGGATGCTACTGGTTTGGGGGAGGAATTAAATTAATTTTTGGGGCAAAGGCAGGCTGACCTACGGTTGGTCATCTACGGGCAGTAGGTTGACCTACCAACCGTAGGTCAGGTCGTTGGTAGTGTTTTGAAGTAGGGTCGTTTGGTCTTTTCACCTAATGACCTATTTACTAAACTAAGTCAGTTTATACATTCTCCTAACACTATATAAGGCCTTTGAATCCTAAAATCTACCCTTTCTAATCACTTTACAAGATTTCCCCAAATTCTTCCACGTCAAATATTTCTCCCTCTAGAAGTTAGAAGAAGAAGAAGAGAGCAAGCTAGGGTTCAAGGAATCAAGCTTTTCTGCGTCATTTGCTTAAGGAATCAAGACCCTAAGGTATGATAGTGTTCATCCATGAAGCCCTTTCCTCCATGGAATCCCCAAAACCTCCAATTTTCAAAGTATCAAATCCCCAATTTGATTTAAGGGTTTTCTTCTATGATGTGGGTTCCTTCAATTGTGATCAAATTTCTTTCAATTATGGTTTTCTAAGTATGAATTGAGTTGAATTACATGTTTTAAGATGAATCCCCATGAACCCACATGAATTCCCCTTATTTTCATATTTATGCATTGATGATGGATTGAATTATGAATAAGATGGAATTTATGAAGTTTATGTGAACTCATGCATGTTTTTTTATGATTTCAAAAGCTATGATTCATGATGAAATTGATGAATGATGAAAAATGGGTTTTATGAAGTATGTATGCTCAACTATGGAAATTATGATTATTTATGAATTACTTTAAGATTGAAGCTTAATTGAAGATGTTGTTGAATTGTGAAAGGTTTTCTCACATGTAAAGGATTCATAACTTGTTGAAAGGTTTTCTCAACTAAAGTTGAATCAATGGTTTAAGGAGCTATTCTAATGACGTAAGCTTGGACTATGTCCATGGTAGATAAAACGTCTATACATATGATTTAGCTTTGATTGGTATTCCTTGATGTACCTTTCCATGGATTAATAATATGATCAAGGACTATTCCACGGGATTTAAGCTTAGCACCGAATGGACTAGTGGAAATCTCCCATGTCCCATACCTATGTTCCCCCATAGGATGTCTTAAATAGACCTTATATTAGCTAGTGGATCCACGTAAGCTAGATGTTATGGGTCCTACCTTGGCAAGTAGGATGGCCCTTCCGATGTAGGGAGTATGTCAGATTCCATGTTTATAGCTCTCATGGTCTTAAATGTCGGTTAAGGCTAGCTTCCCACAACAATGAACTAAAGTGTTTTTATGATGTTCCTCAAGTAAAGTAAAGATGTTTAGCTTGCTTTGACCATGGCTTATATTTTATGCTTCTTAACCTTTATCATGTTTTAGCTTGGTGATTGCATGTCATGAAAATGTCCCGTTTTAGCATGATTTAATGGATTTTGTGCATTGCTATCATACTTGGTACTTGATTGTACTTACGCATACTCTTGCCTATATTGACTTGCTAATGTAGGGCCCGGCGATTCTCCATATATTCGTGGCTAGAGCTTAGTAGAAGGATTGTTGAAGACTTGGTGAGTCCTCATCCATTCGCGGACATAGCCTAGTTGTTATTTCTTTTATGTTCTTTCATATTGGTATTGTATTGGATTACGTCCCAAACTTTATTTCTCTTTCTTATGGTAGATTGGCTTTGAGACATGAGAGGTAGATTTCCGCTATTTTTTAAAGAGTTTTGATATGATATTGTCTTTTGAACTCTTAAATCTTTATAATCATATATGTATGTATGCAAAGTGGCTTGTATGAGGCCTTTCGGGGTCTTGTATGCCATGCCACGTCTAGGGGGCGTCTTGTGTCGTGACAGCCGATGCGTACTGAGTACCATCTTTGGTACTCATACTATACTTCTGCTCCCTACAGATTTTACTTTCATGGTACGTTCTTGACACAGCTTCTTCCCCACTTGTATTCTGTTTCTATTCTTTATTGCCTATCTACTTTAGTACTTTAGTATCTCATGTTTAGTTACTTGTGCTATGCTTTTCTTATTACTTGTCATTTATGTTGGTGTTATCTTTTGAGCTCAGTTGGCCAATGCCTACTAAGTACTGTCTTTGGTACTCATACTATATTTTTTCTCCCTGTAGATCTTGGTATGAGTTATCGCCGTTGATTGGGAGTCGTGCGGATCATCTTGAAGTCTCGGAGACTAGGGTGAGCTCCTAGAATTTAGAGGTGTCGTTTTCCTTCCATTTTTGGCTAGGCTTAGTCTTTCTATTGTATTTAGAGACAACCTGTACATATCTAGTATTTGTAAAAGCCTTGTACTTTTATTTTGATTAGATGCTCAATTACTGAATGATGGCAGGTCTTGACATGGTTCCTTGTGTTCATTTCTATTGATTACTCTTTCTTCGCTTCATTATAAGCTTTATGCTTCTTATTGTTGACTTCTACTTGGTAGTCCGTTGCTTATGACTCCGGGCTAAGGATTAGGTTTACCTACTAGTGGGTATAATAAGTGTCATCATGACATGAGAAATCGGATCATGACACCCACCTTGTTGGTGAGAGTTCGATTCTCTACATTGTAATCCCCTCCCCAAATATTTTTAATTATTTTTTTAAACGTAATCTCCTTTTTTTCCTTTGATGCGAATGTAAGCTCTATATATAAATATATTAATTGATAGAAGTTATGACATATTTACAAAAACATATTATGTGATAAAAAAAGTAACATAAAATTATGTTTGTAGAAATTTTATGAAATATTAGGGACAAACGTACAACGCACATTTCCAAAAAACTAGTATATGATAGCACCAAAAAATTACTTGATCCTCAGACTTTTTTGAATATTTATATCTTTTAAATGTTAAGTAAACAGTAAAAAATAAATTTTGATGTAGGGGATGCGTTAATTATTTCCAATAGATTTGCATGAGGAACAAATTTCTTTACATAACGAAGAGAGAACAACTAAATGAGAAAAATTTAACCATTGAACAAACGTGGTGATACAATTACAACTTATCGGATTACAAAAATTAATTATAAACAATTAAATTAAATAAGAAGACATGAAATTTTTTCCAAAAAATTAATGAATCCTTTACTTCATCTTAATATTTCAAAATGGATATTTTATAGGTCTTCTTGATAATTTTCTTTGAATTTTAAATTCATATTCAATTTTAGATGTGTTATTATTTCACCCTAAAATGTTCAGAGTGAAAATTTATTCAATGCATAAAACAATTTGTTTAACTTTTGAAGTGCAAGATGTTTTTTTTTGAAACTGTACCAACAACAACATTTGAATAACAAAAACAATAGAAGCGCAAATAAACAAATAAATGACAAACTAGTAAACATGTAAATTGTTCATATATTTAATAAGTGAGTGAAATAACAAACTTTGAAAAATAATTCATGAAACACAACATACATATACTTAATAGAAGGATAAAGAAAACGAGATGTGGAGAGTCCTCTGCCATACTTGGACTTGCAAAACAGTTAAAGACACAAATTGTCCATGGGACAACATGGACATATAAAATAATACTAATAAAAAGACACACACACCAGTCCAAAGACTTTATATGTTATTGGTGCGATTTGGATCTTGGTCATTAATACAGTTTAGTGATAGGTCATCTAGCAAAGTCACTACATCATCATTATTCCAATTGAATAACTCAGTCAATGAAGGACTTTGTGGAATGTTATTACAGTAGTTCTGGTAATCATTCATTTGCATTGATGCATCCATTGGGGGGATCTCTATTGAAGGATCCATTTGTGGTGTCATTGGAGAAGGCACTGGAGAAGACAATGGAGAATCAATAATTGGTGAAGGCATCATAGAAGTCATTGGTGTTAAAGGCGTGGATTGAGGGACATTTGATGTAGACCCCTCGTCACCAACATTCTTTTTCATTGCTTCACGTACTAGATGAAGGTTCTTCTTGATCACGTAACTTAGATCGTTGAGATCGTAAGGATGCATGTCAAAGGAAATAGTTTTTCCATTCAATAATTCATGCATCTCATTCGTAATTTCCTTGACCCTATTTTCCTTTCTTACCTTAAGTAGTTTTTTCTTCAACTTCTTGATCCTTTTCTCATTGAATTCTTCTCTTGTCTCCATGTTTTTTGATCTCTCCAACGCTGTCAATTCTTTAAACTTTAGAAAGGTGTTGATTGCAGCACCATGATTGGGAAACACCTTAGGTTCATCACTATAAGGACTATAGATGATGGCAGCCATTTCAATGTCACAAAGAGTACTGAGTTCTTGTGCCTTTTTCAAGAACCCTCTGTGTCTTTTCTTGTATGAAACTTTTCTATCAGTTTCATTTTCAATCAAAGCAAGGATTACTTTGTTTCTCGGCATTGCTAAAGAGGAGAAATAAGAGGATATATGTGTTTGTTCTAAAATGACTTTGTTTTTTTTTTTATTGTTCTTGTCTTTTCCTAAGATTGAGCCCTATATATATGAAAATTTTGGATTCTATAGAATTTGGAGTAGTTTGAATTAGAAAATTCTTTATTGTCAACAATAACTATTTTGGAATAAATCTAAATGAGGGAGTATCATCTTTAAATATATGTAGTTTTTGGATCCGGTCTTATTCTAACCAAATTTTTTGAGTCAAACTTTTCTTATTAGGAAAAAAAATTAGTTTGGTTTAAAAGTGAATAAGTATTATCCAAAAAAACACGGTCATAAGTTTATAGCAAATGTGTTTCTTATAGAATTGCATTATTATTTTTTCCAAATTTAGAAGAAATTATATTTAGTAGAAACTTTACGCTACTTTAAAATATCTTGAAAACTAAATCCTACTTAATTGTCTTTTTATTAATATAAGATACACACCAACCTATTATTTGAACCTCAGTGAAATCTTTTTCTAAATTAGTTTTGATTTAAATCTATTTGCCATAATAGTAAAAAAATACTTGTTTACACATAATAGAAAAATAAAAAAAGAAATTTTATTCTTTTAAAGATATATTATGTCACAACCCAATTTTTCGAGTCATGATGACATCTACTCTAATCCACTTATGTTAGCCCGTATCCTCAAACAACAAGTAATGGGTTTAAGGGTAGAAACAAAGTGAAAGCAATAATTTAAATATAGAAACAGAAGATAAAGCGGAAGCAAGCCAAAATATATATACAATAAAAGGATCCCTCCCAGAACCTAGAAAACACATGTACACAGATGCTAAATAAAAGTGTACAAGTCCCAAAAGTGGACCCAAAATAAAAAGACTTGTATCAAAATGCAACAGACTAGCAACCAAAATACAAATGGAGACAAGTAAATTCCAGAATGTCATGTGCTTACCCTCATCATCGGATCTTGGAACTGTAGTCTTGAAATCAATGCTGGTAACTGGTGCTCGGAACTGTATCAAGAAACAGATGGAGAGTGTAGTCTGAGTACCCAATTAATAGGTACTCAGTAGGCATCATTGGCCGACTAAGTAAGAAAAGTAAAGGCAATATGAAATGTAAAAATTAAACACATAGAGGTCAAAGAAAGGGAAACAAAACAAAATGCACACGAGTGTACTAAGATTAGATAAGAAGTAACTATAACTAGTTAAACCTAACTAGACCCCATAAGCCCAAAAGGTACACTCGTGTGCGAGTTTAAGTAAATCCTGAACGGACGCCCATAAGCAGGTCGGCTACATGGAATAGCTAAGAACTAATAAGAGAACATGAAGGTATTACCAGAATTTCCACAACCTCTCCTCGACTACAATCGTGATAAACGAATCCAAGAATCGATCAAAATCTCCCCGTTAAAACTTGAATCTGATCAAAAAGGACATCAAGATAGAATCTACCAGTCAAAACTTGAATCGAATCAAAGGGAAATATAAGATAGGACCTCCCTGTCAGAACACTAATCGGATCGAAGGGGACTTACAATAGTGTCACCTAGATAGAACTTGAATCAGATCAAAGGGAAATACAAGATAGAATCTACGAGTGAAAACTTAAATCGAATCAAAAGGGAAGCATGATGGTAAATGCTTAGCTGGTAATAATGTTTTCTTTAATTGTGGTAAGAGTGGTCACAAGAGGAGGGATTGTCCGTCATTTGCTACTTAGGGAAGAGATTGTAGCAATGTCTTCCGAGTGGTTCGGGTTCAAGTGCTCTAAAGCAAAACCCATTCTATGCACTTCAAAATCAACATGATAAAGAGGATGCTTCTAATGTGGTTACTGGTATGTTGAGAGTCTTTCATCTTGATGTTTATGCTTTGCTTGATCCCGATTCTACTTTATCATTTGTTATGCCATATGTGGCTATGAGATTTGATGTTTCTCCGGATGTGTTGTTAGACCTTTTTTCTGTCTCTACTCCTATTGATGAATCTATTGTGGCTAAGAGTATCTATAGAAAGTTCCTCGTCTCCTAATCCCATTGAGTAACTTATGTTGATCTTGTAGAGTTTGATATATTGGATTTCGATGTTATTCTTTGTGTGGATTGGCTCTATTCTTGTTATACTTATATTGATTGTAGAACCCATGTGGTTAAGTTTTAGTTTCCGAATGAGCCCGTCCTAAAGTAGAAAGGGAGAAATTTTATGCCTAAGGGTTAGTTTGTTTCTTGTCTAAAAACTAGGAAAATGATTTCTAAGGGTTTCATATATCATCTTATTCGGGTTAGGGATGCAGATTCTGAAAGCCACATTCTTGAGTTGGTCCCCATTGTAAATGAGTTTCTGGAAGTGTTTCTCGATGATCTACCCAGTGTTCCTCCCGAAAGGGAAATAGACTTTGGAATTCACCTTTTCCAAAATACACCACCAATCTTTATTCCTCCTTACCTTATGGCTCCTGCAGAATTTATAGAATTAAAGGAGAAATTGAAAAAATTGTTGGATAAGGGTTTCATCCAACCGTGTGTCTCTCCATGGGGTGTCCAGTTTTGTTTGTTCGTAAGAAGGATGGTTCACTTTGCATGTGTATTGATTACCGGCAATTGAACAAGATTACTATTAAGAATAAGTATTCTTTTCCAAGGATTGATGATTTATTTGATCAACTCCAAGGAGCGAGTTACTTCTCTAAGATTGACCTTCCGTCAGGTTATCACTAAATGAGGATGAAAGAGAGGGACATTCCGAAGACAGCTTTCCAAACTCAGTATGGCCATTATGAGTTCTTGGTGATGTCTTTTGATTTGACTAATGCTCTGGCCATATTCACGGACAAGATGAATAAAGTATTTATACAATATCTTGATATAATTATGATTGTTTTTATTGATGATATTTTGATTTACTCACGAAGTGAGAATGAACATGTTGAACATTTGAGGATTGTGTTGCAAATTCTCAAGGATCGTGAGTTGTATGCTAAGTTTAACAAGTGTGAGTTTTGGTTGAGGTCTGTTGCTTTCTTTGGCCATATTGTCTCCGGTGAAGGTATTCAAGTCGATCCTAAGAAAACTGAGGCGGTTAAGAATTGGCCTAGACCTTTGTCTAGATATATGGAGTTTCTTTGATTTGGCCAGTTATTATAGAAGGTTTGAGGAATGATTTTCCTTTATTGCTTCGCCTTTGACAATATTGACTCAAAAGAAGGTGAAATTCCTATGGCCGGAAGCTTGTGAGAAGAGTTTACAGGAGTTGAAGGAGAGTCTCACTTCGGCTCCTATTTTGACACTACTAGAAGGATCGGATGGTTTTGTGGTGTATTGTGATGCTTCACGAATTGGTCTTGGTTGTGTTTTGATGCAACATGGTAAAGTCATTGGTTATGCTTCGAGGAAATTCAAAGTTCATGAATTAAATTATCCGACTCATGATTTGGAGACATTACTTGTATGGTGTGCAGGTACATTTGTTCACAGACCACAAGAGTTTGAAATACGTGTTTACTTCAAAGGATTTGAATCTTCACCAAAGGAGGTGGCTTAAGTTGCTAATAAATTATGATATGAATATCCTCAATCACCCTGGTAAGGCGAATGTAGTGGTGAATTCTCTTAGTCGACTATCAATGGGTAGTGTTGCTCATGTTGAGGATGATAAGAAGGAGTTGGTTCGTGATGTTCATAGATTGGCATGAATAGGTGTTCGCGTAGTTGCTTCTAATGAAGGAGGAGTAGTCGTTAATAATGGTTCGAAATCGTCTTTTGATGCTAGCTGGGTGGCTAATGTCCTTGGGAGTTTACAAGCTAGCTGGACGGCCCCATTTTTAGTTACTTCTGGTTTTAAATGGATGTTCACGGTTCGAGGCTGTTACTTCCAATTCAAGGCTGATGCTCACGGTTCGAGGCTATTACTTTCAATTCAAGGCCGATGCTTACGGTTCGAGGCTGTTACTTGGTTTGGATTGTCAAGGATTGTTCTGCTACTCACCTTACATTCATATGCATTGCCTATCACTAGTTTACTTGTTTTTTGGATGCACCCTCAAGTTTATGGGGTTCGGATGAGTTATGATTGTTGTTTGTACCTTCCGGACATATGGGGTAAGATTAGGTTATTGTTTTTCTATATTATGTTTTCTGTTTTTAAATATCTAATAGCTGATAGGCTTTGCCTTTAGAATTGCGGTTGTGAGTCCTCCTGACCCTGGTTAGTTGACTTGGTATCTTAATTGCTTGCGAATAGGTTGTTGGCTTGCTTTCTGGGTACGTTCTTGACACAACTTCTTCCCCCTTGTATTATGTTTCGATTCTTTATTGCCTATCTACTTTAGTATCTCATATTTGGTTACTTGTGCTATGCCTTCCTTATTACTTGTTGTTTATGTTGGTGTTATATTTTGAGCTCAGTTGGCCGATGCCTACTGAGTACAGTCTTTGGTACTCATACTATACTTCTGCTCCCTGCAGATCTTGCTTTCAGGGTACGTTCTTGACATAGCTTCTTCACCCTAGTATTTTTTTTCTATTCTTTATTGCCTATCTACTTTAGTACTTTAGTATCTCATGTTTAGTTAATTGTGCTATGCTTTCCTTATTACTTGTTGTTTATGTTGGTGTTATCTTTTGAGCTCAGTTGGCCGATGCCTACTTAATACCGTCTTTGTTGCTCATACTATACTTCTGCTCCCTGCAGATCTTGGTTTGAGTTATCGCCGTTGATTTGGAGTCGTTTGGATCATCTTGGAGTCTCAAAGTCTAGGGTGAGCTCTTAGCATTTGGAGTTGTCGATTTCCATCAATTTTCTTTAAGCTTAGTCTTTCTCTTTATTCAGAGGCAGCCTTTACATATCTAGTATTTGTAACAGCCTTGTACTCTTATTTTGACTAGATGCTCTATTACTGACTCATGGCAGGTCTTGAGATGGTTCCTTGTGTTGCATCTCTATTGACTACCCGTTCTTCGCTTCATTATAAGCTTTATGCTTCTTATTGTTGACTTCCGCTTGGTAGTCTGTTGCTTATGGCTCTGGGCTAAGGATTAGGTTTACCTACTAGTGGGGTATAATAGGTCTCATCTTGACCTGAAAAATCGGTTGGTGACATCCACCTTGTTGGTGAGGGTTTGATTCTCCTCATTGTAATCCCCTCCCCTATTTTCCCTTCCCCCACCCCAATATTTTTAAATTTTTTAAAAATGTAATCTCTTTTTTTCTTCTTGGATGAGAATGTAAGCTCTATATATAAATATATTAATTAATAGAATTTATGACATATTTACAAAAACATATTATGTGATAAAAACTATCAACATAAAATTATGTTTGTAGAAATTTTATGGAATATTAGGGACAAGCGTACAACACACATTTCCAAAAAACTAGTATATGTTAGCACCAAAAAATTACTTGACCCTCAGTCTTTATTGAATATTTATATCTTTCCAATGTTAAGTAAACAAGATAAAATAATTTTTGATGTAGGAGATGCGTTAATTATTTCCAATAGATTTGCGTGTGGAACAAATTTCTTTACATAATGAAGAGAGAACAACAAAATTTGAAAATTTTAACCAATGAACAAACGTGGTGATGTAATTATAAATTTTTGGATGACCAAAATTAATTATAAACAATTAAATTAAACTAGAAGACATGAAGCTTTTTTCAAAAATTTAATGAATCTTTTTTCAAAAAATTAATGAATCTTTTACATCACCTTATTATATAAAAATGGATATTTTATAGGTCTTCATGATAATTTTTTTAAATTTTAAATTCATATTCAATTTTAGATGTGTTATTATTTCACCTTAAAATGTTCAGAGTGAAAATTTATTCAATGCGTAAATCAATTTGTTTAACTTACGAAGTGCAAGATTTTTTTTTGAACCTGTACCAACAACAACATTTGAATAACAACAACAATAAAAACGCAAATAAACAAATAAATGACAAACTAGTAAGCATGTAAATTCTTCACATACTTAATAAGTGAGTGAAATAACAAACTTTGAAAAATAATTCATGAAATACGACATACAAACACTTAATAGAAGGACAAAGAAAACGAGATCTAGATAGTCCTCTAACATACTTGGACATGCAAAACAGTTAAAGACACAAATTGTCCATGGGACAACATGGACATATAAAACAATAATAAAAAAAACACACACACTAGTTCAAAGACTTTATATATTATTGGTGTGATTTGGATCTTGATCATTAATACTGTTTAGTGATAGGTCATCCATTTTTGGCTAGGCTTAGTCTTTCTATTGTATTCAGATACAACCTGTACCTATCTAGTAGTTGTAAAAGCCTTGTACTCTTACTTTGACTTGATGCTCAATTACTGACTGATGGCAGGTCTTGAGAAGGTTCCTTGTGTTGCCTTTCTATTGATTACCCTTTCTTCGCTTCATTATAAGCTTTATGCTTCTTATTGTTGACTTTTGCTTGTTAGTCCGTTGCTTATGACTCCGGGCTAAGGATTAGGTTTACCTACTATTGGGTATAATAGGTGTCATCATGACCTGAGAAATCGTGTCATGACACCCACCTTGTTGGTGAGGGTTCGATTCTCTACATTGTAATCCCCTCCCCTAATATTTTTAATTATTTTTTAAAACGTGATATTTTTTTTTTTCCTTAGATGCGAATGTAAGCTCTATATATAAGTATATTAATTAATAGAAGTTATGACATATTTACAAAAAACATAGTATGTGATAAAAAACTATCAACATAAAATTATGTTTGTAGAAATTTTATGAAATATTAGGGACAAACATACAACGCACATTTCCAAAAAACTAGTATATGATAGCACCAAATAATAACTTGACCCTCGGTCTTTTTTTGAATATTTTTATCTTTCCAATGTTAAATAAACAAGAAAAAATAATTTTTTATGTAGGGGATGCCTTAATTATTTCCAATAGATTTGCATGTGGAACAAATTTCTTTACATAAAGAAGAGAGAACAACTAAATGAGAAAAATTTAACCATTGAACAAACGTGGTGATACAATTATAACTTATTGGATTATAAAAATTAATTATAAACAATTAAATTAAATAAGAAGACATGAAATTTTTTCCAAAAAATTAATGAATCCTTTACTTCATCTTAATATTTCAAAATGGATATTTTATAGGTCTTCTTGATAATTTTCTTTGAATTTTAAATTCATATTCAATTTTAGATGTGTTATTATTTCACCCTAAAATGTTCAGAGTGAAAATTTATTCAATGCATAAAACAATTTGTTTAACTTTTGAAGTGCAAGATGTTTTTTTTTGAAACTGTACCAACAACAACATTTGAATAACAAAAACAATAGAAGCGCAAATAAACAAATAAATGACAAACTAGTAAACATGTAAATTGTTCATATATTTAATAAGTGAGTGAAATAACAAACTTTGAAAAATAATTCATGAAACACAACATACATATACTTAATAGAAGGATGAAGAAAACGAGATGTGGAGAGTCCTCTGCCATACTTGGACATGCAAAACATTTAAAGACACAAATTGTCCATGGGACAACATGGACATATAAAATAATACTAATAAAAAGACACACACACCAGTCCAAAGACTTTATATGTTATTGGTGCGATTTGGATCTTGGTCATTAATACAGTTTAGTGATAGGTCATCCGGCAAAGTCACTACATCATCATTATTCCAATTGAATAACTCAGTCAATGAAGGACTTTGTGGAATGTTATTACAGTAGTTCTGGTAATCATTCATTTGCATTGATGCATCCATTGGGGGGATCTCTATTGAAGGATCCATTTGTGGTGTCATTGGATAAGGCACTGGAGAAGACAATGGAGAATCAATAATTGGTGAAGGCATCATAGAAGTCATTGGTGTTAAAGGCGTGGATTGAGGGACATTTGATGTAGACCCCTCGTCACCAACATTCTTTTTCATTGCTTCACGTACTAGATGAAGGTTCTTCTTGATCACGTAACTTAGATCGTTGAGATCGTAAGGATGCATGTCAAAGGAAATAGTTTTTCCATTCAATAATTCATGCAACTCATTCGTAATTTCCTTGACCCTATTTTCCTTTCTTACCTTAAGTAGTTTTTTCTTCAACTTCTTGATCCTTTTCTCATTGAATTCTTCTCTTGTCTCCATGTTTTTTGATCTCTCCAACGCTGTCAATTCTTTAAACTTTAGAAAGGTGTTGATTGCAGCACCATGATTGGGAAACACCTTAGGTTCATCACTATACGGACTATAGATGATGGCAGCCATTTCAATGTCACAAAGAGTACTGAGTTCTTGTGCCTTTTTCAAGAACCCTCTGTGTCTTTTCTTGTATGAAACTTTTCTATCAGTTTCATTTTCAATCAAAGCAAGGATTACTTTGTTTCTCGGCATTGCTAAAGAGGAGAAATAAGAGGATATATGTGTTTGTTCTAGAATGACTTTGTTGTTTTTGTTATTGTTCTTGTCTTTTCCTAAGATTGAGCCCTATATATATGAAAATTTTGGATTCTATAGAATTTGGAGTAGTTTGAATTAGAGAATTCTTTATTGTCAACAATAACTATTTTGGAATAAATCTAAATGAGGGAGTATCATCTTTAAATATATGTAGTTTTTGGATCCGGTCTTATTCTAACCAAATTTTTTGAGTCAAACTTTTCTTATTAGGAAAAAAAATTAGTTTGGTTTAAAAGTGAATAAGTATTATCCAAAAAAACACGGTCATAAGTTTATAGCAAATGTGTTTCTTATAGAATTGCATTATTATTTTTTCCAAATTTAGAAGAAATTATATTTAGTAGAAACTTTATGCTACTTTAAAATATCTTTAAAACTAAATCCTACTTAATTGTCTTTTTATTAATATAAGATACACACCAACCAATTATTTGAACCTCAGTGAAATCTTTTTATAAATTAGTTTTGATTTAAATCTATATGCCATAATAGTAAAAAAATACTTGTTTACACATAATAGAAATATAAAAAAAGAAATTTTATTCTTTTAAAGATATATTATGTCACAACCCAATATCTCGAGTCATGATGACATCTACTCTAATCCACTTAAGTTAGCCCGTATCCTCAAACGACAAGTAATGGGTTTAAGGGTAGAAACAAAGTGAAAGCAATAATTTAAATATAGAAACAGAAGATAAAGCCAAAGCAAGCCAATATATATATATATGTAATAAAAGGATCCCTCCCAGAACCTAGAAAACACAAGTACATAGATGCTAAATAAAAGATTACAAGTCTCAAAAGTGGACTCAAAACAAAAAGACTTGTATCAAAATGCAAAAGACTAGCCAACAAAATACAAATGGAGACAACTAAATTACAGAATGTCATGTGCTTACCCTTACCTTCGGATATGGGAACTGTAGTCTTGAAATCAATGCTGGTAACTGGTGCTCGGACCTGTGTCAAGAAATAGATGCAGAGTGTAGTCTGAGTATCCAAACAACAGGTACTCAGTGGGCATCATTGGCCAACTAAGTAAGAAAAGTAAAGGCAATATGAAATGTAAAAATTAAACACATAGAGGTCAAAGAAAGGGAAACAAAACAAAATGCACACGAGTGCACTAAGAACAGATAAGAAGTAAGTACAACTAGTTAAACCTAACTAGACACCATAAGCCCAAAAGGTACACTTGTGTGTGAGTTTAAATAAATCCTGAACGGACCCCGATAAGCCCGTCAGCTACATGGAATAGCTAAGAACTAATAAGAGAACTAGAAGATATTACCAGAATTTCCACAACCTCACGTAGACTACAATCACGATAAAGGAATACAAGAATCGAACAAAATCTCCCCGTTAAAACTTGAATCGGATCAAAAGGGACATCAAGATAGAATCTACTAATCAAAACTTGAATCGGATCAAAGGGAAATATAAGATAGAATCTCCCTGTCAAAACTCTAATCAGATCGAAGGGAACTTACAATAGAGTCACCTAGATAAAACTTGAATCAGATCAAAGGGAAATATAAGATAAAATCTACCAGTCAAAACTTGAATCGGATCAAAAGGGAAGCATGATGGTAAATGCTTAGCTCTTACGAATGTTTTCTTTAATTGTGGTAAGAGTGGTCACAAGAGGAGGGATTGTCCATCACTTGCTACTGAGGGAAGAGATTGTAGCAATCTCTACCGAGTGGTTCAGGTTCAAGTGCTCTAAAGAAAAACCGATTTTATGCACTTCAAACTCAACATGATCAAGAGGATTCTTCCGATGTGGTTATTGGTATGTTGAGAGTCTTTCATCTTGATGTTAATGCTTTGCTTGATCCCGATGTACTTTGTCATTTGTGATGCCATATGTGGCTATGAGATTTGATGTTTCTCCGGATGTGTTGTTAGACCTTTTTTCTGTCTCTAGTCCTATTGATGAATATATTGTGGCTAAGAGTATCTATAGAAAGTTCCTCGTCTCCTAATCCCATTGAGTAACTTATGTTGATCTTGTAGAGCTTGATATGTTGGATTTCTGTGTTATTTTTCGTATGGATTGGCTCTATTCTTGTTATGCATCTATTGATTGTAGAACCCATGTGGTTAAGTTTCAGTTTCCTAATGATCCCGTCCTAAAGCGGAAAGGGGGAAATTTTATGCCTAAGGGCCAGTTTGTTTCTTGTCTAAAAACTAGGAAAATGATTTCTAAAGGTTGCATATATCATCTTGTTCGGGTTAGGGATGCAGATTCTAAAACTCCTATTCTTGAGGTGGTCCTCATTATAAATGAGTTTTCGGAAGTGTTTCCCGATGATCTACCCAGCGTTCCTCCAGAAAGGGAAATAGACTTTGGAATTCACCTTCTCCCAAACATACCACCTATCTCTATTCCTCCTTACCGTATGGCTCTGGCGGAATTTAAGGAATTAAAGGAGAGATTGAAAAATTTGGTGGATAAGGGTTTCATCTGAATAAGTGTCTCTCCATGGGATGTCCAGTTTTGTTTGTTCATAAGAAGGATGGTTAACTTTGCATGTGTATTGATTATCGGCAATTGAATAAGGTTACTATTAAGAATAAATATCCTCTTCCAAGGATTGATGATTTATTTGATCAACTACAAGGAGCGAGTTACTTCTTTAAGATTGACCTTCGGTCAAGTTATCACCAAATGAGGATGAAAGAGAGGGACATTCCGAAGACGGCTTTTCAAACTCGATTGGTCATTATGAGTTCTTGGTGATGTCTTTTGCTTTGACTAATGTTCCGGCTGCATTCATGAACAAGATGAATAAAGTATTTATACAATATCTTGATATGATTAAGATTGTTTTTATTGATGATATTTTGATTTACTCACGAAGTGAAGATGAACATGTTGAACATTTATGAATTGTGTTGCAAATACTCAAGGATCATGAGTTGTATGCAAAGTTTAAAAATTGTGAGATTTGGTTGAGTTCTATTGCTTTCTTTGTCCATATTGTCTCCGGTGAAGGTATTCAAGTCGATTCTTAGAAAACTGAGGCGGTTAAGAATTGGCCTAGACCTTTGTCTGGATATACGAAGCTTCTTTGATTTGGCCAGTTATTATAGAAGGTTTGGGGAATGATTTTCCTCTATTGCTTCACCTTTGATAGTGTTGACTCAAAAGAAGGTGAAATTCCTATGGTCGAAAGCTTGTGAGAAGAGTTTACAGGAGTTGAAGGATAGTCTCACTTCGGCTCCTATTTTGACAATACTAGAAGGATCAGATGGTTTTGTGGTGTATTGTAATGCTTCACGGGTTGGTCTTGGTTGTGTTTTGATGCAACATGGGAAATTCATTGCTTATGCTTCGAGGCAATTCAAAGTTCATGAATTGAATTACCCGACTCATGATTTGAAGTGAGCGGCGTTGGTGTTTTCTCAAATGATTTTGAGACATTACTTGTATGGTGTGTAGGTACATTTGTTCACGGACCACAAGAGTTTGAAATACGTGTTTACTCTAAAGGATTTGAATATTCACCAAAGGAGGTGGCTTGAGTTTCTAATAGATTATGATATGAGTATCCTCTATCACCCTAGTAAGGTGAATGTAGTGGCAAATTCTCTTTGTCGACTATCAATGGGTAGTTTTGCTCATGTTGAGGATGATAAGAAGGAGTTGGTTCGTGATGTTCATAGATTGGCATGATTAGGTGTTCGCTTAGTTTCTTCTAATGAAGGAGGATTAGTCGTTCACAGTGGTTCGGAATCGTCTTTTGATGCTAGCTGGGCGGCTAATGCTCCTGGGAGCTTACTAGCTGGCTGGATGGCTTGATTATTAGTGTCACGACCCAAAGTACCTCCTAGACATGACATGGCGTACAAGACCCCGAGAGGCCTCATACAAGCCACTTAGCATGCATCATACAAGATAATAGTAATTCAAGAGTTCAAAATACTTTATTATGAAAAGAGTTTAAGGAAATAACGGAAGTCTACATATAGTCTCAAAGCCATCTAAAAATCATAAGAATAGAAAGAACATTGGGACGTAACCCATACAAAGTTTCAACGAAAGTAAATGACATTAAAGTAAATGTGGCTACGTCCTCGAACATATGAGGACTCACCAAATTCTTCAAAGTCTCTTATATCACGAACTAGCCACGAGAAGATAGGGATGAGCCGAATCTTACACTTATAAGAAAATGTAGGCAATAGTATGTGTTAGTACAAAAATGTACCAAATATGATAACCATGCATAAAAACATTTAAACATGCTAAAAGGAACATTTTCATAACATGCAATGATCAAGCTAAGCCATGAGAAAAGGGTTAGAAATCATAAGTTACAAACCATGATCAATGCAAGCTAAACATCTTTACTTTACTTGAGCAATACTTTAAAAGTCACTTTAGTTCATTGTTGTGGGAAGTAGCCTTGACCGACATGTAAGACCATGTGAGCTATCAACATGGAATCTGGTGTCCTCCCTAAATCGATAGGGCCATCCTACTTGCCAAGGTAGGACCCTTAAGCTTCTAGCTTAGGTGGATCCACTAGCTAATGTCTGTCTAGACAATCATCCTATGGTGGCACATAGTTATGGGACATGGGTAATCGCCACTTGTCCATTCGGTGCTAAGCATAATTCCCATGAAATAGTCTTAGCTCTATTTTCATAAGTAGACATGGGTAATCATCTCTTGTTTATCATTAAACATAATTTCATAACTCGTCATATCATTAGAGGACATGGGTGATCGCCTCTTGTCTATCATTAGGGAACATGGGTAATCGCCTCTTGTCCCTCTCATTAGAATAGCTCCTTAGGAAACATGGGTAATCGCCTCTTGTTCCTTTCAAATTCATAGTGTGAGTATTACGTGAGAAACCCATTCACAACTCAACCATAACATCAATTTTTACTTCAATCTCAAAGCAGGTCTTAAATCATCATAAATTCCATAATTAATTGCATGATTTCATAAACTTCACCTTTGCATAGTTCATCATAACTCATAACTTGAAAACCATAGATTTCACATGGGCATGAGAATTCATCTTAAAACATGCAATTCAATCCAATTTCATGCTTAGAAAACCATAAACAGAGCCATTTGATCATAGTTGAAAGAGCCCACATACAAGAGGAAAATTTTAGTTTTTGATTGAACGTGCATACTTTCATAAAGCCATCCTTTTGTCATTCACATATTCATCATAGGATTATAACTTTAGAAATCATAACTCGTACATGGGTTCATATAGATTTCATAAACTTCATCTCTTCATAATTCAACCCATCAACAACTCATAATCTTTGAAATTGGGGAGAATACATGGGTTCATGGGGATTCATCTTAATTCATGAAATTCAACTCAATTCATGCTTCATAATTCATAAAACAATCAATTAAATCAATATTGAAAAGAACCCATGGTATAGAAGAAAACTCTAACTTCAAAGGAGAATTTCTAACTTGTAAAATAGAGAATTTTAGGGACTCTATGGAGGAAAGGGCTCCATAGATGAAGATTATCATACGTCAATGCCAAAAACTTGAAATCAATAGAGAATTAGGAGGCTTGATCTTGAAACCCTAGATTCTTCTTCTTCTTCAAGCTTCTAGAGAGAGAAATATTTGGAGAGGTTTTGATAGTAATTACAAAATGATTGGGAAAGGTTGATTTTAGGCTTAAAAGGGTTTATATAGTGTTAGTAATAGTAGGGAACCGACTTAGTTTAGGAATAAAATCATTTGGGGAAAAGACTAGAAGACCCCTTTTAAAAATTGGCCGGTTGCCCTACCTACTACATGACCTACGGTTGGTAGGTCAAGCTACTGACCGTTTGTGACCAACCGTAGGTCACTCTGGTTGGAGCCTTAAAGTTCCATCAAAATGACCCCAAATATAGTAGCATCTACGACTCCACCCACCACTTAACCTACAGTTGGTAGGTCAACCAACAGGCAGTAGGTCAAGTCGTGGGTCACCAAAATTTTCAAAAATCAAAGTTTTTCATTCATTTCAAATCCGGGGTGTTACAATTAGTTACTTCTGGTTTTAGATTGATGCTCACGGTTCGAGGCCGTTACTTCCAATTCGAGGCTGATGCTCACGGTTCGAGGCTGTTACTTTCAATTCAAGGCTGATGCTTACGGTGCGAGGCTGTTACTTTCAATTCAAGGCCGATGTTTATGGTTTGAGGCTGTTACTTGGTTTGGATTGTCAAGGATTGTTCTGCTACTCACCTTGCATTCATATGCATCGCCTATCACTAGTGTACTTGTTTTTTGTTGGGGCCGGTTGAGTTAGGATTGTTGTTTGTACCATCCGGGCTTACGGGGTTCTGTTAGATTATTCTTTTTCTATATTATAATTTCTTTTTTTAAATATCTAATAGCTTATAGGCTTTGCCTTTAGAATTGCGGTTGTGAGTCCTCCTGACCCTGGGTAGTTGACTTGTTATCTTAGTTGCTTGCGAATAGGTTGTTAGCTTGCTTTCAGGGTACGTTCTTGACACAACTTCTTTCCCCTTGTATTCTGTTTCTATTCTTTATTGCCTATCTACCTTAGTATCTCATGTTTGGTTACTTGTGCTAAGCTCTCCTTCTTACTTGTTGTTTATGTTGGTGTTATCTTTTGAGCTCAGTTGGCCAATGCCTACTGAGTACCGTCTTTGGTACTCATACTATACTTCTGCTCCCTGCAGATCTTGCTTTCAGGGTATGTTCTTGACACAGCTTCTTCCCCCTTGTATTCTGTTTCTATTCTTTATTGGCTATATACTTTAGTACGTTAGTATCTCATGTTTAGTTACTTGTGCTATGCTTTCCTTATTACTTGTTGTTTATGTCGGTGCTATCTTTTGAGCTCAGTTGACCGATGCCTACTGAGTACCATCTTTGATACTCATACTATACTTCTGCTCCCTGTAGTTCTCTTTTTGAATTATCACCGTTGATTTGGAGTATTGCGGATCATCTTGGAGTCTCGAAGACTAGGGTGAGCTTCTAGCATTTGGAGTTGTCGGTTTCCATCCATTTTTTGCTAAGCTTAGTCTTTCTAATGTATTCAGAGATAGCCTGTACCTATCTAGTATTTGTAAAAAGCCTTGTACTCTTATTTTGACTAGATGCTCTATTACTGACTGATGGAAGGCCTTGAGATGGTTCCTTGTGTTGCATTTATGTTGATTACCCGATCTTCGCTTCATTATAAGCTTTATGCTTCTTATTGTTGACTTCCGCTTCGTACTCCATTGCTTATGGCTCTGAGCTAAGGATTAGGTTTACCTAATAGTGGGGTATATTAGGTGTCATCATGACCTGAGAAATCGGGTCGTGACACCCACCTTGTTGGTGAGGGTTTGATTCTCCACATGGTACTCCCCTCCCCTATTTTTCCTTCCCCCACCTGAATATTTTTTAATTATTTTGTTAAACGTAATCTCTTTTTTTTCTTGGATGCGAATGTAAGCTCTATACATAAATATATTACTTATTAGAAGTTATGACATATTTATAAAAATATATTATGTGATAAAAAACTATCAACATAAAATTATGTTCGTAGAAATTTTATGATATTTTAGGGACAGACATACAACACACATTTCCAAAAAACTAGTATATGATAGAACCAAAAAATTACTTGACCCTGAGTCTTCTTTGAATATTTATATCTTTCCAATGTTAAGTAAACAAGAAAAAATAATTTCTGATATAGGGGATGCGTAAATTATTTCCAATAGATATGCGTGTGGAACAAATGTCTTGACATAACGAAGAGAGAACAACAAAAATGAGAAAAATTTAACCAATGAACAAATGTGGTGATGTAATTATAAATTTTTGGATTACAAAAATTAATTATAAACAATTAAATTAAACTAGAAGACATGAAAGTTTTTCCAAAATATTAATGAATCTTTTACTTCACCTTATTATTTCAAAATGGATATTTTATAGGTCTTCATGAAAATTTTCTTTAAATTTTAATTTCATATTCAATTTTAGATGTATTGTTATTTCACCTTAAAATGTTCAGAGTGAAAATTTATTCAACGCGTAAATCAATTTGTTTAACTTTTGAAGTGCAAGATGTTTTCCTGGAAACTGTACGAACAATAACATTTGAATAACAACAACAATAAAAGTACAAATAAACAAATAAATGACAAACTAGTAAACATGTTAATTGTTCATATATTTAATAAGTGAGTGAAATATCAAACTTTGAAAAATAATTCATGAAATACGACATACAAACACTTAATAGAAGGACAAAGAAAATGAGATGTGGAGAGTCCTCTGACATACTTGGACATGCAAAATAGTTAAAGACACAAATTTTCCATGGGACAACATGGACATATAAAACAATACTAATAAAAAGATACACACACTAGTCCAAAGACTTTATATATTATTGGTGCGATTTGGATCTTGATCATTAATACTGTTTAGTGATAGGTCATCCTTTTTTTGCTAGGCTTAGTCTTTCTATTGCATTCAGAGACAGCCTGTACCTATCTAGTATTTGTAAAAGCCTTGTACTCTTATTTTTACTAGATGCTCAATTACTGACTGATGGGAGGTCTTGAGATGGTTCCTTGTGTTGCATTTCTATTGATTACCCCTTTTTCGCTTCATTATAAGCTTTATGCTTCTTATTGTTGACTTCTGCTTGGTAGTCCGTTGCTTATGAATCCGGGCTAATGATTAAGTTTACCTACTAGTGGGTATAATATGTGTCATCATGACATGAGAAATCGGGTCATGACACCCACCTTGTTGGTGAGGATTCAATTCTCTACATTGTAATCTCCTCCCCCAATATTTTTAATTATTTTTTAAAGCGTAATCTCTTTTTTTTTTCCTTGGAGGCGAATGTTAGCTCTATATATAAATATATTAATTAATAGAAGTTATGACATATTTACAAAAACATATTATGTGATAAAAAACTATCAGCATAAAATTATGCTTGTAGAAATTTTATGAAATATTAGGGACAAATGTACAACGCACATTTCCAAAAAACTAGTATATGATAGCACCAAATAATAACTTGACCCTCAGTCTTTTTTGAACATTTATATCTTTCCAATGTTAAGTAAACATGAAAAAATATTTTTTTATGTAGGGGATGCCTTAATTATTTCCAATAGATTTGCATGTGGGACAAATTTCTTTATATAACGAAGAGAGAACAACAAAATGAGAAAAATTTAACCATTGAACATATGTGGTGATACAATTATATATTTTTGGATTACAAAAATTAATTATAAACAATGAAATTAAATAAGAACGCATGAAATTTTTCCAAAAAATTTATGAATCCTTTACTTCACCTTAATATTTCAAAATGGATATTTTATAGGTCTTCTTGATAATTTTCTTTAAATTTTAAATTCATTTTCAATTTTAGATTTGTTATTATTTCACCCTAAAATGTTCAGAGTGAGAATTTATTCAATGAATAAATCAATTTGTTTAACTTTTGAAGTGCAAGATGTTTTATTTTTTTGGAAACTGTACCAACAACAACTTTTGAATAACATAAACAATAGAAGCGTAAATAAACAAATAAATGACAAATTAGTAAACATGTAAATCGTTCATATATTTAATAAGTGAGTGAAATAACAAACTTTGAAAAATAATTCATGAAACAAAACATATATATACTTAATAGAAGGACAAAGAAAACGAGATGTAGAGAGTCCTCTGACATACTTGGACATGCAAAATAGATAAAGACACAAATTGTCCATGAGACAACATGGACATATAAAATAATACTAATAAAAAGATACGCACACTAGTCCAAAGTCTTCATATATTATTGGTGCGATTTGGATCTTGGTCATTAATACTATTTAGTGATAGGTCATCCAGCAAAGTCACTACATCATCATTATTCCAATTGAATAACTCAGTATATGAAGGACTTTGTGGAATGTCATTAGAGTAGTTCTGGTAATCATTCATTTTCATTGATGCATCATATGGGGGGATCTCTATGGAAGGGTCCATTTTTGGTGTCATTGGAGAAGGCACTGGAGAAGACAATGGAGGATCTATAATTTGTGATGGCATCATAGAAGTCATTGGTGTTAAAGGCGTGGATTGAGGGACATTTGATGAAGATCCCTCGTCACCAACATTCTTTTTCATTGCTTCACGTACAAGATGAAGGTTCTTCTTGATTACATAACTTAGATCGTTGAGATCGTAAGGATGAATGTCAAAGGAAATAGTTTTTCCATTCAATACTTCATGCATCTCATTAGTAATTTCCTTGACCCTATTTTCCTTTCTTACCTTAAGTAGTTTTTTCTTCAACTTCTTGATCCTTTTCTCATTGAATTCTTCTCTTGTCTCCATGTTTTTTGATCTCTCCAACGCTGTCAATTCTTTAAACTTTAGAAAGGTGTTGATTGCAGCACCATGATTAGGAAACACCTTAGGTTCATCACTATAAGGACTATAGATGATGGTAGCCATTTCAATGTCACAAAGAGTACTGAGTTCTTGTGCCTTTTTCAAGAACCCTCTGTGTCTTTTCTTGTATGAAACTTTTCTATCAGTTTCATTTTCAATCAAAGCAAGGATTACTTTGTTTCTCGGCATGGCTAAAAAGGAGAAAGAAGAGGATATATGTGTTTGGTAAAAAAAAACTTTGTTATTTTTGTTGTTGTTCGTTTGTTTTCCTAAGATTAAGCCCTATATATATGAAAAATTCAGATTCTGTAGAATTTGGAGTAGCTTGAATTAGAGAATTCTTTATTGTCAACAATAATTATTTTGGAATAAATCTAAATGAGGGAGTATCATCTTGAAATATATGTAGTTTTTGGATCCGGTCTTATACTAACAAAAGTTTTTGAGTCAAACTTTTCTTATTAGGAAAAAAATTAGTGTGGTTTAAAAGTGAGTAAGTATTATCCAAAAATACATGGTCATAAGTTTATAGCAAATGTGTTTCTTATAGAACTACAATATTATTTTTTCCAAATTTAGAAGAAATTATATTTAGTAAAAACTTTATGCTACTTTCAAATATCTTAAAAACTACATCCTACGTAGTTGTCTTTTTATTAATATATGATACACACCAATCTATTACTTGATCCTCAGTGAAATCTTTTTCTAAATTTGTTTTGATTTAAATCTATATGCCATAATAGTAAAAAATACTTGTTTACACATAATAGAAAAATAAAAAGAGAAATTTTATTCTTTTAAAGATATATTATGTCAAAACCCAATTTCTCGAGTCATGATGACATCTACTCTAACCCACAAGTAGGTAAGCTAACCCGTATCCTGGAACGACAAGTAATGGGTTTAAGGGTAGAAACAAAGTGAAAGCAATAATTTAAATATATAAACAAAAGATAAAGCGGAAGCAAGACAAAATATATATACAATAAAAGGATCCCTCCCAGAACCTAGAAAACACAAGTAGAGAGATGCTAAATAAAAGTGTACAAGTCCCAACTGTGGACCCAAAATAAAAAGACTTGTATCAAAATGCAAAAGATTAGACAGCAAAATACAAATGGAGACAAGTAAATTCTAGAATGTCATGTGCTTACCCTCACCTTCGAATCTTGGAACTATAGTCTTGAAATCAATGCTCGTATATGGTTCTCGGACCTGTATCAGGAAATAGATGCATAGTGTAGTCTGAGTACCCAAACAACAGGTACTCAGTAGGCATCATTGGCCGACTAAGTAAGAAAAGTAAAGGCAACATGAAATGTAAAGATTAAGCACATAGAGGTCAAAGAAAGGGAAACAAAATGAAATGCACACGAGTGTACTAAGAAAAGATAAGAATTAAGTATAACTAGTTAAACCTAACTAGACCCCATAAGCCCAAAAAGGTACACTCATGTGCGAGTTTAAGTAATCCTGAACGGACCCCATAAGCCCGTTGACTACATGAAATAGCTAAGAACTAATAAGAGAACATGAAGATATTACCAGAATTTCCACAACCTCTCCTAGACTACAATCACGATAAAGGAATCCAAGAATCGAACAAAATCTCCCCGTTAAAACTTGAAGCTGATCAAAAGGTACATCAAGATAGAATCTACCAGTAAAAACTTGAATCAGATCAAAGGGAAATATAAGATAAGACCTCCTTGTCAGAACTCTAATCAGATCGAAGGGGACTTACAATAGAGTCACCTAGATAGAACTTGAATCAGATCAAAGGGAAATATAAGATAGAATCTACCAGTCAAAACTTGAATCGGATCAAAAGGGTAGCATGATGGTAAATGCTTAGCTGGTACGAATGTTTTCTTTAATTGTGGTAAGAGTGGTCACAAGAGGAGGGATTGTCCATCACTTGCTACTGAGGGAAGAGATTGTAGCAATCTCTACAGAGTGGTTCGGGTTCAAGTGCTCTAAAGCAAAACCGATTCTATGCACTTCAAAATCAACATGATCAAGACAATTCTTTCGATATGGTTACTCGTATGTTGAGAGTCTTTCATCTTGATGTTTATGCTTTGCTTGATCCCGATGCTACTTTGTCAATTGTGATGCCATATGTGGCTATGAGATTTGATGTTTCTCCAGATGTGTTGTTAGACCCTTTTCCTGTCTCTACTCCTATTGATGAATCAATTGTGGCTAAGAGAGTGTATAGAAAGTGCCTCGTCTCCTAATCCCATAGAGTCACTTATGTTGATCTTGTAGAGCTTGATATGTTGGATTTCGATGTTATTCTTTGTATGGATTGGCTCTATTCTTGTTATGCTTCTAGTGATTGTAGAACCCATGTGGTTAAGTTTCAGTTTCCTAATGAGCTCGTCCTAAAGTGGAAAGGGAGAAATTTTATGCTATATCATCTTATTCACGTTAGGGATGAAGATTCTGAAACCCCCATTCTTGAGTCGGTCTCTGTTGTAAATGAGTTTCTGGAAGTGTTTCCCGATGATCTACCTAGTGTTCCTCCCGAAAGGGAAATAGACTCTGGAATTCACCTTCTCCTAGATACACCACCTAAATCTATTCTTTCTTACCATGTGGCACCGAAAGAATTTAAGGAATTAAAGGAGAAATTGAAAATTTTGTTGGATAAGGGTTTCATCCGACCAAGTGTCTCTACATTGGTTGTCCAGTTTTATTTGTTCGTAAAACGAATGGTTCACTTTGCATGTTTATTGATTATCGGCAATTGAATAAGGTTACTATTAAGAATAAGTATCCTCTTCCCAGGATTGATCATTTATTTGATCAACTCCAAGAAGCGAGTAACTTCTCAAAGATTGACCTTTGGTCAGGTTATCACCAAATGAGGATGAAAGAGAGGGACATTCCGAAGATGACTTTTCAAACTCGGTATGATCATTATGAATTCTTGGTAATGTCTTTTGCTTTGACTAATGCTCCAACCGCATTCATGGAAAAGATGAATATAGTATTTATACAATATCTTGATATGATTATGATTGTTTTTATTGATGATATTTTGATTTACTCATGAAGTGAGGATGAGTATGTTGAATATTTGAGGATTGTGTTGAAATTCTCAAGGATCGTGAGTTGTATGCTAAGTTTAGCAAGTGTGAGTTTTGGTTGAGGTATGTTGCTTTCTTTGGTCATACTGTCTCTGGTGAAGGTATTCAAGTCGATCCTAAGAAAACTGAGGCGGTTAAGAATTTGCCTAGACTGTTGTTTAAGTTTAACAAGTGTGAGTTTTGGTTGAGGTATGTTGCTTTCTTTGGTCATATTGTCTCTGGTGAAGGTATTCAAGTCGATCCTAAGAAAACTGAGGCGGTTAAGAATTTGCTTAGACCGTTGTTTGGATATACAGAGTTTCTTTGATTTGGCCAGTTATTATAGAAGGTTTGGGGAATGATTTTCCTCTATTGCTTCGCCTTTGACAATATTGACTCAAAAGTAGGTGAAATTCCTATGGTCGGAAGCTTGTGAGAAGAGTTTACAGGAGTTGAAGCATAAACTTACTTCGGCTCCTATTTTGACACTACTAGATGGATCAGATGGTTTTTTGGTGTATTGTGATGCTTCACGGGTTGCTCTTGGTTGCATTTTGATGCAATATGGGAAATGGGAAAGTCATTGATTATGCTTCCAGGCAATTCAAAGTTCATGAATTGAATTATCCTACTCATGGTTTGAAGTTAGCGGCGGTGGTGCTTTCTCAAATGATTTGAAGATATTACTTGTATGGTGTGTAGGTACATTTGTTCAAGGACCTCAAGAGTTTGAAATACGTGTTTACTCCAAAGGATTTGAATCTTCACCAAAGGAGATGGCTTGAGTTTCTAATAGATTATAATATGGGTATTCTCTATCATCCTGGTTAGGCGAATGTAATCGCAAATTCTCTTAGTACGCTATCAATGTGTAATGTTGCTCATGTTGAGGATGATAAGAAGGAGTTGATTCATGATGTTCATTGATTGGCAGGATTAGGTGTTCTCTTAGTTGCTTCTAATGAATGAGGAGTAGTCGTTAATAATGGTTTGGAACCGTCTTTTGATGCTAGCTGGGCGGCTAATGCCCCTGCGAGTTTACTAGCTGGCTGGACGGCCCCATTATTAGTTGATGCTCACGGTTTGAGGCTATTACTTCCAATTCGTGGCTGATGCTCACAGTTCGAGGCTATTACTTACAATTCAAGACCGATGCTTACGGTTTGAGGCTGTTACTTTCAATTCAAGGCTAATACTTATGGTTCGAGGCTATTACTTGGTTTGGATAGTCAAGGATTGTTCTGCTACTCACCTTGCATTCATATGCATCACCTATCACTAGTGTACTTGTTTGTTAGAAGCACCCTCCAGTTTATGGGGGTCGATTCAGTTATGATTGTTGTTTGTACCTTCAGGGCTTATGGGGTCTGGTTAGGTTATTATTTTTCTATATTATGTTTTCTTTTTTCCAATATCTAATAGCTGATAGGTTTTGCCTTTAGAATAGCGGTTGTGAGTCCTCCTGACCCTGGGTAGTTGATTTGGTATCTTAGATTCTTGCGAAAAGGTTGTTGGCTTGCTTTCTGGTTACATTCTTGACACAGCTTCTTCCCCCTTGTATTTTGTTTCTATTCTTTATTGCCTATCTACTTTAGTATCTCATGTTTGGTTACTAGTGCTATGCTTTCCTTATTACTTGTTGTTTATGTTGGTGTTATCTTTTGAGCTCAATTGGCCGATGCCTACTGAGTACTGTCTTTGGTACTCATACAATACTTCTGCTCCTTGCAGATCTTGCTTTCAGGGTACGTTCTTGACACAACTTCTTCCACCTTGTATTCTGTTTCTATTGTTTATTGCCTATCTACTTTAGTACTTTAGTATCCCATGTTTAGTTATTTGTTCTATGATTTCCTTATTACTTGTTGTTTATGTTGGTGTTATCTTTTGAGCTCAGTTGGCCGATGCCTACTGAGTACCGTCTTTGGTACTCATACTATACTTCTACTCCCTGTAGATCTTGGTTTGAGTTATCACCGTTGATTTGGAGTCATGCGGATCATCTTGGAGTCTCGGAGACTAGGGTGAGCTCCTAGCATTTGGAGTTATCGATTTCCATCCAGTTTATGCTAAACTTAGTCTTTATATTTTATTCAGAGACAGCCTGTACCAATCTAGTATTTGTAAAAGCCTTTTACTCTTATTTTTACTAGATGCTCAATTACTGACTGATGGCAGGTCTTGAGATTGTTCCTTATGTTGCATTTCTATTGATTACCCATTCTTCGCTTCATTATAAGCTTTATGCTTCTAGTTGTTGACTTCCGCTTGGTAGTCCGTTGCTTATGGCTCCGTGTTAAGGACTAGGTTTACCTACTAGTGGGGTATAATAGGTGTCATCATGGCCTGATAAATTGGGTCGTGACCTCCACCTTGTTGGTGAGGGTTTGACTCTCCACATTGTAATCCCCTCCCCCATTTTCCCTTCTCCCCCCCAATATTTTTTAATTATTTTTTTAAATGTAATCTCTTTTTTTCCCTTGGATGCGAATGTAAACTCTATATATAAATATATTAATTAATAGAACTTATGACATGTTTACAAAAATATATTAAGTGAGAAAAACTATTAACATAAAATTATATTTGTAGAAGTTTTATGAAATATTAGGGACAAGCGTACAACACACATTTCCAAAAAACTAGTATATGATAGCACCAAAAAATTACTTGACCCTCAGTCTTTTTTGAATATTTATATCTTTCCAATGTTAAGTAAACAAGAAAAAATAATTTATGATGCAGGGGATGCATTAATTATTCCCAATAGATTTGCGTGTGGAATAAAATTCTTGACTTAACGAGGAGAGAACAACAAAATGAGAAAAATTTAACAAATGAACAAACGTGGTGATGTAATTATAAATTTTTGGATTACAAAAATTAATTATAAACAATTAAATTAAACTAGAAGACATGAAATTTTTGCAAAAAAATTAATGAATCTTTGACTTCACCTTATTATTTCAAAATTGATATTTTATAGGTCTTCTTGATAATTTTAAATTCATATTCAATTTTAGATGTGTTGTTATTTCACCCTAAAATATTCAGAGTGAAAATTTATTCAATGCATAAATCAATTTGTTTAACTTTTGAAGTGCAAGATGTTTTTTGGAAACTGTACCAACAACAACATTTGAATAACAACAACAATACAAGCGCAAATAAACAAATAATTGACAAACTAGTAAACATGTAAATTTTTCTTATCTTTAATAAGTGAGTGAAATAACTTACTTTGAAAAATAATTCATGAAACACGACATACAAACACTTAATTGAAGGACAAAGAAAATGAGATGTGGAGAGTCCTCTGACATACTTGGACATGAAACACAGTTAAAGACACAAATTGTCCATGGGACAACAAGGACATATAAAACCATACTAGTAAAAAGACACACACAGACTAGTCCAAAGACTTTATATATTATTGGTGCGGTTTGGATCTTGATCAATAATATTGTTAAGTGAGAGGTCATCCAGCAAAGTCAGTACATCATCATTATTCCAATTGAATAACTCAGTCAATGAAGGACTTTGGGGAATGTTATTAGAGTAGTTCTGGTAATCATTCATTTGCATGGACGCACCCATTGGGGGGATCT
This sequence comes from Solanum appendiculatum, assembly GCA_018342035.1. Lineage (NCBI taxonomy): Eukaryota > Viridiplantae > Streptophyta > Magnoliopsida > Solanales > Solanaceae > Solanum > Solanum appendiculatum. Next base: position 838,944 of record JAGDQO010000917.1, on the reverse strand, counting down.
CTATTGAAGGGTCCATTTGTGGTTTCATTGTAGAAGGCACTGGAGAAGACAATGGAGGATCTATAATTGGTGAAGGCGTCATAGAAGCCATTGGTGTTAAAGGCGTGGATTGAGGGACATTTGATGTAGACCCCACGTCACCAACATTCTTTTTCATTGCTTAACGTACTAGATGAAGGTTCTTCTTGATCACGTAACTTAGATCATTGAGATCGTAAGGATGCATGTCAAAGGAAATAGTTTTTCCATTAAAAAATTCTTGCATCTCATTCGTAATTTCCGTGACCCTATTTTCCTTTCTTACCTTAAGTAGTTTTTTCTTCAATTTCTTGATCCTTTTCTCATTGAATTCTTCTCTAGTCTCCATGTTTTTTGATCTCTCCAACGTTATTAATTATTTAAACTTTAGAAAGGTGTTGATTGCAGCTCCATGATTGGGAAACACCTTAGGTTCATCACTATAAGGACTATAGATGATGGCAGCCATTTCAATGTCACAAAGAGTACTGAGTTCTTGTGCCTTTTTCAAGAACCCTATGTGTCTTTTCTTATATGAAACTTTTCTATCAGTTTCATTTTCAATCAAAACAAGGATTACTTTGTTTATCGGCATGGCTAAAAAGGAGAAAGAAGAGGATATATGTGTTTGTTCAAAAATGACATTGTTTTTTTTGTTGTTCTTCTTGTTTTTTCTAATGATTGAGCCCTATATATATATTAAAATTTTGAATTTTGTAGAATTTTTAGTAGTTTGAATTAGAGAATTCTTTATTGTCAACAATAACTATTTTTGAGTAAATCTAAATGAGGGAGTATCATTTTGAAATATATGTAGTTTTTGGATCCGGTCTTATACTAACCAAATTTTTTGAGTCAAACTTTTCTTATTAGGAAAAGAATTAGTGTGGTATAAAAGTGAATAAGTATTATCTAAAAAACAGTCATAAGTTTATAGCAAATGTGTTTCTTATAGAATTACATTATTATTTTTTCCAAATTTAGAAGAAATTATATTTAGTAGAAACTTTATGCTACTTTCAAATATCTTAAAAACTATATCCTACTTAATTGTCTTTTTATTAATATATGATACGCACCAACATATTACTTAACCCTAAGTAAAATCTTTTTCTAAGTAGTTTTGATCTAAATCTATATGCCATAATAGTAAAAAATACTAATCAAAATAATGTGTTTACACATAATAGAAAAATAAAAAGAGAAATGTTATTCTTTTAAAGATATATTATGTCACAACCCAATTTCTCAAGTCATGATGACATCTACTATAACCCACTAGTAGGTAAGCAAACTCGTATCCTCGAACGACAAGTAATGAATTTATGGGTAGAAACAAAGTGAATGAAATAATTTAAATATAGAAACAGAAGATAAAGCGGAAGTAGGCCAAAATATATATACAATAAAAGGATCCCTCCCAGAACCTAGAAAACACAAGTTCAAAGATGATAAATAAAAGTGTACAAGTCCCAAAAGTGGACCCAAAATAAAAAAACTTGTATCAAAATGCAACAGACTAGCCAACAAAATGTAAATGGAGACAAGTAAATCCAAAATGTCATGTGCTTACCCTCACCATCAGATCTGGGAACTGTAGTCTTGAAATAAATGTTGGTAACTGGTTCTCGGACCTGTATCAAGAAACAGATGCAGAGTGTTGTTTGTGTACCCAAACAACAGGTATCAGTAGGCATCATTGGCCGACTAAGTAGGAAAAGTAAAGGCAATATGAAATGTAAAAAATAAACACATAGAGGTCAAAGAACGGGAAACAAAAAGAAATGCACACGAGTGTACTAAGAAAAGATAAGAAGTAGGTATAACTAGTTAAACCTTACTAGATCCCATTAGACTAGAAGGTACACTCGTGTGCGAGTTTAAGTAAATCCTAAACGGACCCTCATAAGCCCGTCAGCTACATGGAATAGCTAAGAACTAATAAGAGAACTTGAAGATATTCCTAGAATTTCCACAAACTCTCCTAGACTACAATTGCGATAAAGGAATTCAAGAATCCAACAAAATATCCACATTAAAACTTGAATCAGATCAAAAAGGACATCAAGATAGAATCTACCAGTCAAAACTTGAATCAGATCAAAGGGAAATATAAGATAGGACCTCCCTGTCAGAACTCAAATCTGATCGAAGAGGACTTACTATAGAGTCACCTAGATAGAACTTGAATCAGATCAAAGGAAAATATAAGATAGGACCTCCCAGTCAGAAATTAAATTGGATAAAAGGGAATAGAACCAAACAGTCAAGACTTGAAACTGATCAAAGGGGTGATACAAGCGGAGACTGAATCCGACTGAAAGAGATGCATTGGGAGCCTCAAAGCAGGAGCAATAATTGGGCAAACGGGCTCAAACCATAGAAAAAATAATCCAATGATTCCAACATTCCTTTACCATCACAACTCCCAGCCAAACAAAGGTAAATGACCACCTCATAATCATCAGGGACCCACTCCGGCACAAACTCAACAAGTCAATGCCAAATAACCGGTACACCCATAATAACCTGCATACATGCCATGTCGATCGAGAGGATTAAATAAAAATACAAAAGGGAAAGCTGAGCTAAGTATTCACCTAACTAAGGATCACACTATCAGACCCAAGTCTTCTATAGAAGTCAATAAGGAACTAAGCCATTGCAACACCCCAAAATTTCTATGCGAATACCTGAATCATTCTGTAACACCTCACAACTCTACTCTTAAAATTTGAATATTTCATCGTAAGTATATGATCTTGAAATGGATGATGCCCTACTTACTCATGTATACTAAGGTCCTTTACCAAGTGTACCAAGGGTATCGAAAGTGATCTAGGGTCATAAGGGACCTCAAACACCAATCCAAGTTCAATGCATTCCTATAGACTAAGCTTTCACATGGCTTTATATAAAGGTCTAATTCAAACGGCAATATCTCTCAACATATAAAGAGTTAGGTGGCCTATGACAAATCAAATTAAAGCTCTAGGAGTCTTATTTCCAATGCCACCAAGTTTACCTTTCTTCAACTTTAGATAAGTTATGATCATTTTATTGGAATATGTTAGGGTTGTGAAATTTTGCAAGGACACCTACTCATTTGGTGACTCGCCGAATGGGCTGGCGAATCACCAAATTAGCTCACTGAATTGTCTCGAAAACATTAAGTATATATCTATATTAGCAATCTAAAGTGCCATTTGGTGAACCACCAAATATTTCGTTCAGGGGACCTCCAGATCATCGATTTGGCCAATGGGATTCATAAAAAGGTCATTTTCTTTGATGTTTATCGCCTTCTTAAGTTCCCAGAAGGGTATTCTTGACCTTTTACCCTAAATTAACTTCCCTAATTCCATCATACAACCTAATATCATCATTATACATATTGAAACTCTAAAAATCTGTAATTCCCCTTCTTCCAAAGATCAAGAACTCCAAGAAAGGGATTTCTCCAATTTCCCAAGATCTTAAGGCTCCATGTTCAAGATTCTCTTCAAGATACCTAAGGTTTTCAATCCAAGACTCTTCTCTAAACTTCATCTTCCAAGATTATATTCAAGTTTCACCAAGAACAGTTTTCTTCCAGGTATATAAGACTTCAATGAGCGTATTCATTTCGCTTTCACGCCAAAAGTATTTTGATTCTCAAGAATTTCATGAGATTATTAGAAGTAAAGCGATGGTTTTATGAAATTATGATCTTTCTTCAATAAGCTATGTTTTCATTATTTCACTTTGGTTTTAAAACCTTATGGTACTGATTTGGCATGGTTTTTTTGGTCATTCAAACCCTTATGGAATTTAAGCATGAAAATATAACACCTAAGAATTTAGAAAGTGTAAGATGGATTTAACGGGCAGGTCCATAGACCCTAGCCCAACCATGAACCTTTCACCGAGGCCTAAATGGCCCGTGAAATGGTTCACCGCCCGTGGAGAGGGCTAGGGTTGCCATTTAAAGGAAGTCAATTTTCACCCCTCTGGTTCACGACCCCCTTCATGAACCGTGAAGGGCTTAAAGGTCCGTGAAGGCTCTCATATAGGTCTCCCATTAGCTTTTTAAGTCTAGGCTATCATTTCCTATGCGTCTAGTACCTAAGATATGTCTTTTTAACCCCGCATTCTAAGCCCTATATAAGTATTTTAAGTACTAAAACTGCCCATTCTAAAATCATTCTCCTAAATTCAAAATTCCCTCCAAGTTCCTCTCCCAAAAGTTCTCTCTAAAGCTAAGGAAGAAGAAGCTAAGGTTTCACTTCAAGATATCCAATTCACCTAGCTTTTGGGCCTTGATCACTAAGGTATGTTAGTATTCACCAATGGAGTCCTTTCCTCTATTAGGTTCCCAAGATCTTCTAATTTTACAAGTTTAAGTTCTCAAATTAAAGTTAGGATTTTCTCTAATCTTTATGGGTTTTTTTCAATTATGAGTCAGTTGCCTATTTTCTATCTTCTAATGCGTGAATTGAAGTATTTACATGATTTTGAGTTGAATTCATATGAATCCATGCATGATCCATGCTTTTTGACTATGAACACATGATAAAGCTTATGAACTATGAACTGTGATTTTTATAAAGAAATGCATGTTTTTATGAGATTGATGTTTATGACTTGAGGATGCTTTTAGATGAAAGTGTCAATGAAATTGTGAAAGGTTTTTTCACATGTTAATATGATCATGATTGTGAAAGGATTTCTCATATAAGGATTCATAAGGTTGAAAGTTTTTCTCTCCTAAGTTGAATCAAGGTTTAAGGAGCTATCCTAAATAACTTTAGCTTGGATTGGTAACCTAATGGTGACTTTACATGGATGATAAAATGAATATGATTACTAACTATTCCATGGGATTTTACTTAAATCCGAAAGGATATTGAGATGGAGGCTCTCAAGTTAGTAGAGGTCGGATCTTTAGAAGCAATCTCCTTGTCCCTAACTATGTGCTCCCGTAGGTTGTCTTAGCTAGTGGATCAATGTAACCTAGAAGTTTAAGGTTTTTGCCTTGGCAGGCAATGACATCTTTGTTCGGTGTAGGATAGATACCGAATTCCATGTTTTAGCTCACATGGTATATGTCGGTTGATGGTAAACATCCCACAATAATGAACTCGGTTACTTCTGAGTATCTCACAAAGTGTTTTAAATATGTTAAGCTTGCATTGATCATGATTATGACTTTTGTTTTCTAAACCTTTTATCCGATGATTTAGCTTGGTCATTTCTTGCCATGAAAAGTACTTTTAGCATGATTTCATACCTTTTATGAATTGCTATCATACTTAGTACATTCTATGTACTAATACATACTTGTTCCTACATTGTTTCATTAATGTAGGGTACGACGCTCCTACCTCACATACTTGTAGGCAGTTGATCTGATTGACGATACGAAGCTACAGAGTTGTTGAGTCCTCATGTTTTGAGGACCATGACACTTTTATTGCTTTCTTTACTTCAGTTTTCAGACATTTGTACGTGGTGTATAGGTTACGTCCCAACCACTTCTTTTGACGTATTAGATGGATTAGTGAGATTATGTTAGACTTTCGCTTTATCAAACTCTTTTGATGTGAGAATGTTTCTTTGAAATATTTATTACTATTATCTTGTATGATGTATGCTAAGTGGCTTGTGTAGGCCCTTTCAGGGTCCTATATGCCATGTTATGCCTAAGGTATACTTTGGGTCATAAAAACTTGGTATTCAAAGAACAAGGTTTAGAAAGGTCCTAGGATGTCTCACAAGCCACGTCAAGTAGAGTCTTGTTAATGAGTGTGAAGCGCACCACATTTATGAATAAAAGGCTATAAGATGTTTAGGAAATTCCTTTTTCTTTTATCATTCTAAAGTCGTGTGATTGAGTGTAACTCTAAATGTTTGTCTCTTAATCCTTACCTGATGCTTTTCAAGATATTGCTCATCGAAGAGCGTACGTTAGAAGGAATGCGGGTGAGAATGTGGAAAAAGAACCTCTACAAGTTTCGGCTGATTCTTTGGCTGAGGAAATGACTAATGCGGAGTTCCAAGCCGCTTTCCAAGTGTTGGCTCAAGCTATGACAGTTCAAGCCAATAGAGAGGCTAATGCTCCCATGAAACCAAATGTGGGTATGACAGTGGCAAGGATAAAGGAAATCACAAGGATGAATCCACCAGAATTTCATGATTCTAAGGTTGATGAGGATCCTCAAGAGTTCATTGATGAGGTTTATAAGATAGTGGGAATTATGGGAGTGACTACGGTTGAGAAGGAAAAGTTGGCTGCTTATCAACTCAAGGGTGTTGCTTAAGTTTGGTTTGAACAATGGAAGAGCGAGAGGACTATTGATGCGGGTCCTCTTGATTGGGAGAAGTTTAAAGTTACTTTTCTTTATAGGTTCTTTCCCCTTGAGATGAGGGAGGCAAAAGTACTTGAATTCAACAACCTTCGTCAAGGAAATATGAGTGTGAAGGAGTATGCTTTGAATTTCACTCAATTGGCTAGGTATGCTCCAACTATGGTTTCGTACTCTAGGGCAAGGATGAGTAAGTTTTTTTCACGTGTTTCTTAAATGGTGGTTAAGGAATGTCGTACCACCATGCTCATTAAGGAAATGAATTTTTCCCATTTTATGACTCATTCCAAACAAATAGAAGAGGGGAATACAAAGCAAAGACCGGTGATGGTGACTTTTCACATTCAAGATCTGATGGACATGGTCGTTCTAGATTCTGATAAAGGCTCTGCGGTCAAGGTTCCTCTAATGCTCTAGCTCCAAAGTTCAACAAAGATAGGGTGTCTAACCCTAAGCCTTAAGGAGAAAATAGTGATGGATCTTCTTTGACTAATAGCGCTAGGTGTGGAAGGAAGCATGATGGTAAATGCTTAGCCAATACGGATGTTTGCTTTATTTGTGGTATGAGTGGTCACAAGATGAGGGATCCTCCGTCACTTGCTCTTAAGAGAAGAGATGGTAGGCAATCTCGGTCGAGTGGTTCGAGTTAAAGTGCTCCAAAGAAAAACTGATTCTATGCACTTCAAACTCGATATGATAAGAGGGTTCTCCTGATGTAGTTACTTGTATGTTGAGAGACCTTCATCTTGATTTTTATGGTTTGTTTGATCTCGGTGCTACTTTTTTATTTGTGACGCCATATGTGGCTATAAGATTTGACGTTTCTCCGGATTTGATGTTATATTTTTCTATCTCTATTCTGATTGGTCAATAAATTGTGGATAAGAGAGTCTATTAAAGTGTCTCCTATCCTAATCCCATAGAGTCACTTACGTTGATCTTGTAGAGCTTGATATGTTGAATTTCAAAGTTATTCTTGTTATGGATTGGCTCCATTCTTTTTATGCTTCTATTGATTGTAGAACCCGTGTGGTTAAGTTTAAGTTTCCTAATGAGACCGTCCTAAAGTGGAAAGGGTGAAATTTTATGCCTAAGGGTCAGTTTGTTCCTTATCTAAAAACTAGGAAAATGATTTCTAAAGGTTGCATATATCATCTTGTTCGGGTTAGGGATGCAGATTTTGAAAACCCCATTCTTGAGTCGGTCCCGATTATAAATGAGCTTCCGAAAGTGTTTCCCGATGATCTACCCGATGTTCCTCCTGAAAGGGAAATAGACTTTGGAATTCACCTTCTCTTAGATACACAACCTATCTCTACTCCTCCTTACCATATGGCTCCAGCAGAACTTAAGGAATTCAAGGAGAAATGGAAAGATTTTTTTGATAAGGGTTTCATCTGACCGAGTATCGCTCCATGGGGTGCTCCAGTTTTGTTTGTTCTTAAGAAGGATGGTTCACTTCGCATGTGTATTGATTACCGACAATTGAATAAGGTTACCATTAAGAATAAGTATCCTCTTTCAAGTATTAATGATTTGTTTGATCAACTCCAAGGAGCGAGTTACTTCTCTAAGATTGACCTTCGGTCGGGTTATCACCAATTGAGGGTGAAAGAGAGTGATATTCTGAAGATGGCTTTTTTAGCTCGACAAGGTTATTATGAGTTTTGGTGATGTCTTTTGGTTTGACTAATGCTCCAGCCGCATTCATGGACTTTATGAATAGAGTACTTAGACAATATCTTGATATGTTTATGGTTTTTTATGTTTAATATTTTGATTTACTCATATAGTGAGGATGAACATGTTGAACATATGAGGATTGTATTGCAAATTCTCAAGGATCGTGAGTTGTATGCTAAGTTTAACTAATTTGAGTTTTGGTTGAGGTCAGTTGCTTTCTTTGGCCGTATTTTCTCTGATGAAGGTATTCAAGTCGATTCTATGAATATTGAGGCGAGTAAGAATTGTCCTAGACCTTTGTCTGCTTCAGAATTACAGAGTTTCTTGGGATTGGTCAGTTATTATAGAAGGTTTGGCGATGGATTTTCCTTTATTGCTTCGCCTTTGACAATATTGACTCAAAAGAATGTGAAATTCCTATGGTCGGAAGCTTGTGAGAAGAGTTTCAAAGAGTTGAAGGATAGACTCACTTCGGGTCCTATTTTGACACTATCGGAAGGATCAGATGGTTTTGTGCTGTATTGTGATACTTCACGAGTTTGTCTTGGTTGTGTTTTGATGCAACATGGGAAAGTCATTGCTTATGCTTCGAGGCAATTGAAAGTTCATGAAAAGAATTATTTTACTCATTATTTAGAGTTAGCGGTGGTGGTGTTTGCTAGAATGATTTGGAGACATTACTTTTATGGTATGCAGGTACATGTGTTCACGGAACACAAGAGTTTGAAATACATTTTTACTCAAAATGATTTCAATCTTCACCAAAGAAGGTGACTTGAGTTGCTAAAAGATTATGACATGAGTGTCCTCTATCACCCAGTAAGGCGAATGTAGTGACAAATGCTCTTAGTCGACTATCAATGGGTAATGTTGCTCATGTTGAGATTGATAAGAAGGAGTTGGTTCGTGATGTTCATAAATTGGCCTGATTAGGTGTTCGCTTACTTGATTCTAATGAAGGAGAAGTAGTCGTTAATAATGGTTCGAAATCATCTATTGATGCTAGCTTGGCAGCTAATTCCCCTGGGAGTTTATTGGATGCATGGGTGGCCCCATTATTGGTTACCTCTGGTTCGAGGCCGATGCTCATGGTTTGAGGTGGTTACTTTAAATTAGAGGCCGATGCTCACGGTTCAAGGTCGTTACTTTCAATTCAAGGCCGATGCTTGTGGTTCAAGGCTGTTACTTGGTTTGGATGGCCTATGATGGTTTTTCTACTCACTTTGCATTCATATGCATCACCAATCACTGGTATACTTGTTTGTTGGTTGCACCCTACGGGTTATGGGGGCCGATTGAGTTATGATTGTTGTTTATACCTTCCGGGCTTATGGGGGTCCGGCTAGGTCATTGTTTTGCTATATTATATTCTTTGTTATTAAATATCTGATAGCCGATAGGCTTTTCCTTTAGAATTGTGGTTGTGAGACTTCTTAACCGTGGGTAGTTAACTTGATATCTTAGTTGCTTGTGAATAGGTTGTTGACTTGCTTTCAAGGTACGTTCTTGACATAACTTCTTTCCCCTTGTATCCTGTTTCTATTCTTTATTGCCTGTCTTTTATAGTATCTCATGTTTAGCTACTTGTGCTATGCTTTCCTTATTACTTTTTGTTTATGTTGGTGTTATCTTTTGAGCTCAGTTGGCCGATGCCTATTGAGTACCATCTTTGGTACTCATACTATACTTCTGCTCCCTACAAATCTTTGTTTGAGTTATCGCTGTTGATTTGGAGTCATGTGGATCATCTTGGAGTCTCGGAGACTAGCGTGAGCTCCTAACATTTGAATTTTTTGGTTTCCATCCATTTTTGGCTAGGCTTAGTCTTTCTATTATATTCAGAGACAGTCTATACCTATCTAGTATTTGTAAAAGCCTTGTACTCTTATTTTGACTAAATGCTCAATTACTGATTGATAGCAGGTCTTGAGATGGTTCATTGTGTTGCATTTCTAAAGATTACCCTTTCTTTGTTTCATTATAAGATTTATGCTTCTTATTGTTGACTTCCACTTGGTAGTCCATTGCTTATGGCTCTGGGCAAAGGATTAGGTTTACCTACTAGTGGGGTATAGTAGGTGCCATCATGACATGAGAAATCGGGTCATGACACCCACCTTGTTGGTGAGGGTTCGATACTCCACATTGTAATCCCCTACCCCATTTTCCCTTCCCCCACCCAATATTTTTTAATTATTTTTTAAAATGTAATCTCTTTTTTTTCCTTGGATGCGAATGTAAGCTCTCTATATAAATATATTAATTAATAAAAGTTATGACATATCTACAAAAACATATTATGTGATAAATAACTATCAACATAAAATAATTCTTGTAGAAATTTTATGAAATATTAGGGACAAACATGCAACGCACATTTCTAAAAAACAGTGTATGATAGCACCAACGAATTACTTGACCCTCAATCCTTTTTGAATATTTATATCTTTCAAATGTGTCACGACCCGACTCCTCAAGTCATGATGACACCTACTATAACTCACCAGTAGGGAAGCCTAAACCATAGCCCAGAACCAAAAGCAATAGGCTATCAAGCAGAAGAGGAACCAACGAATAAAAGAGAGGAAAGAGGAATCACATAGAAATATGCAAGGAACCGTCCCCAAGACCTGGCATCAGTCAGTAATCGAGCATCTAAACAAAACAAGAGTACAAACCTTTTACAAATACAAAATAGATACAGACAGTCTTCGAAGGAAAGTAAAGACTACTCCTAGCCCAAAATTGATGGAAATCGGCAACTCCAAACGCCAGGAGCTCACCGAATCTCCGAATGCAAGCTGCTTCACACCAAGACCAATCACCGGTGACAACCCACACTATGATCTGTAGGGTGCAGAAGTGTAGATTGAGTACTAAACGAATGGTACCTAGTAGGCATAGGCCGACTGAGCTCCACAGATAAAGCAAGTATAAATGACACATAAACAAGGTAGGAACAACACAAATAACTAAATAGAAACTAACACAAGGTGAAGCAGGTAATAAGTGTAAAGAGGTAGGTAACGAGAAGAAAGGAAACAGAGTCAAGGAACACACCTGCAAACGCAAGACAAAACCTATTTACAATAAGAGTGCACTATAGGAGTCAACTAATCAAGAACGAAATACAGACTACTACCGCTAATCACCTAACAACTAATCCAACTGAACCTAGCAGGAAGTACCAATAACAAATCTAGAAAACAAACCTTGAAGATCATCTACAAATACAACACAAGGTAAAGACAAGTATAATCAAACAATAACCGACCGGATGCCCATACCCCGGAAGGTAAAAACACCAAACATACCCCCGGCCCCTATAAATTGGGGGACCAAACAACAAACAAGTATACTGGTGATAGACGATGCCAATGAATGCAAGTTTGTAGTAAAAACATTAACATCATCAGTGGCTCTCAGAGAACATCCACAACCAAGTGTATAAACCCACCCGGCCCTCGACCTGCCAGGTGGGACCCATGTAGCTTCCTCATCCAGTTCAGTCGTGCACCGGTAGGAGGGGCCCATAAGGGACGCGGGCAGTCCGTATAAACTACCTGGGCCCAAACCAGGTCTTATACATAACACATTGCATCACCGTAGTGGTACAGAGAGTGAGTGGCCAAGCCGATGTAGAAAGGGTGACACTGCGCCGGATAGTCAAGTGCAGGCTAAAGGTATTCCAGATGTAGCCAATGTAGAAAAAGGGTGACACCGCATCGGATATCCATATAAACTTAGCACATCCCTGATGCCTCTGATAGTGCCAGTATAAAAGGAGCACACCCTTGACGCCTCAAGACTTTCAAAATCAGTTTATCAAGTATTTCAGGTGGTACGACTCCCATTAAAAACCAGTTTTAGAAAAATAGTAAAAATCCAGTGAAAGTACTGGGATCGTTCCATAAATAAAGTGAAGATGCTCAATCAATGAAAGCATGCCATCACCAATATCCAAACAAGGTACACACAATCAAAATTGTAAAACCAAATCATGCCATACTACCAAGGCAAGGGAAACTAACCTGGGATCCAACCGCTCCTCGAATATGGCCTCGGGCCCAACAACAGACACTAAGGCATCACAAGGCTAACTCTAATAAAAAAATATAGTAATCGGGAGATAGCCCATAATCAAAATAGGGGGAGAAATATCTCCAGGATCGACGCCTTACCCTAAAATATGCCATCTCAACTCCCAACGAGCACAACTAAACCAAAATTACGGCTACGACGAGCCTCTAAGGTCTTAGGCACTAGCACCAGTTACACCATTTATAATGAGCCCTACCGGAAGCTACACTTAGCTATAAGGGCGGTACATCACAAGATAAATCATCTAAGGCTCAAACCCAAAATCGAGTCTAAAAGGGATTGTGGGACCCGTGCCAGGAATCATGAAATCAACTCCGTAAAAAGGTTCATTTGATCTTACTGAACTTGTGTCCAAAAATATGATACAATTCGGTGCTCGGAAACAAGGAAATCAACCCATGCAATTTAATCACCATTAAAGCTTAGGGAAAGAGAGAGGGTAGCATTAAAGCTCGAAATATAACTCAAACGAAGGTCCCCTCGACATTCCCCGAGCACTCCAATTCGAAGCCACAAACTTCCCGAGCACGCTGGACTTTGAATAATCAAAATTCAAGCTAAAACGAGGGAGAAACGGCCAAAAGAAATAATATTCCTTTGTTAAATTGCATCTGTCCTTTTAAATAAAGGACCAGACACCACAGACCTCTGTGAACGCGGCTACAAGCCCGTGACCACGGAGGAAAGGGAATCAAACCTCTGCGAATGCGGAGCCTTACTCGCGAACGCGGAGAAGAGGGAAGCAAACCTCCGCGAACGCGGAGCCTTACCCCCAAACGTGGAGAAGAGGGACCCAAACCTCCGCAAATGCAGAGAACTTTTCGCGAACACAGAGAGAAGGAAATCTGAGCTCCGCGAATGCGGCCACAATTCCGTGGATGTGAAGGCGAAAAGAGGCCTGCAACACCAGCTGTGCACCAGCTGGTTTTGGCTTTTGCCAAAACTCCGTAGGGGTGCTTGAGATTCGTTCGGAACCCCATGCACACAAACGAGATATGCTACCCAATCAAATTCGACATTCTAGACTCAATGGCGCAGTTGAAATTTCCATACGAGGGCATCTCGATGAAAATTGGGTCCCACACCCATGTACCATTTTAAGCTAAAATCCATAAAGGGCCTCGGAGTTAGACCGGAAGCCCTGGGATGCGCACGAAGGGTCGTTCTAGACCAAACTCGGCATTCCAAAACTAACCACACTGATAGAATTTTTATCTGAGGGTGTTTACCGAGAATGTTTACCAAGGTCAACCTTGAGCCAAATTTCAAAAGCTAAAGCACCAAATGGCTCCAAAGTCACACCAGAGCCTCGGGACTCGGGCCTAGCATGCTATTAGCCTAATTTGGCCGCTCCGGAGCTGATGGAAATATTAGAATTCCATTTTGTGGCCGTTTACATGAGGTTATTACCGAAATCAACCTTTCAAGTTTAAAAAGCTACAGAACAGGAAAATGGGCATAAAACCCAAATGAACGACCAGACGATCGAACAGTCTATGCCAGCAAGTCATAAACGACTTGGGGTCGCTACATAAAAGCTCTAAACGCTGAAAAGATAAGAAAACTAAGAAAATGACCTAGAGGGTAATTACAACATCCACTACTAAAAGACTTTCGTCCGCGAAAGTAGAAGGATAGTTACAATCTGAAGGCACGAAAAGATGAGGATACAGGGCCGACATACTCTGCCAGACCATCAGACACACTCACAGGTCGAACAACGCCGATATGGAACTCAGGCTTTGGGGGAAATCCTCAAATTCACTTCAAACTCCACAAGCTCTTCCAATTCCCTTCTTGGGCTCCAACTCTCGCTTAATTAACCTAGTCTTGACCGGAAACACCAGGTTCATCCGAGGAAAACCAAAAACCTTACCAAAACCACCAAAATGAGCAACACAGGACCACGACAGATGCAACTCAGCTCATAATTCAATATACTTGCCTTATGCTCCAAATCCATCTTCTTCTAGCCACCAAGTGTGTTCTGTCGGTCCTTGGCCATACTGAATACTACCAACACCACCAGTAACTTTCTTACAAAACCATACAACACCAACCTCGAAAGGGTGACATACTTTGAACATCGGGGAGCGACACCCGGCAAAATAAGAAACTCAACTCAGGGCAAGACCCAAAATTCTAATCTCCACTCTAAAACCAACAATCCCAGCTGAAACTCACCTTCTGAAACTGAACACTCCACTCCAAGGGATGATTATCCCGCGAATGACAAGATCGCCTTGAGCCCAGCTCCAGTAACTACTCTTACCATAGGAACTTCCGAAACGCCGACACCATAAGCCCACAACTACTCAGCGAGCGCAACTCTGATCCAGCGACCCTAGTCCAAGGGAAACCAAGCCAGTAGGCAGCGAATAAACATAGCCAACCGATAGATAATGGTCAAAGGGCACCAACCCCCATACACGAACACCGCAAGACACCCAATATGCTAAAACCAAACCTTTCATCCTGAACAAATTCAAAATCTCACATTTCACGAATTACTTAAAGCCCATCCCGGATGATGAACCTTCTAAGAAACCTTTAATTCTTCAACAGAAGCTAAAGTCTGAACCCGCCAATGGACACCACCCTTCCGGCTCTAGAAAACAACCAAGACCTCGAGAGCTACCAACCCAACTGCAAAGAACCAACCACAACAGTAACAAGGTGCAACAAGAGATCACACTTTCTAAATCCCAACTAGCTGTGGTCAAATGCCAAAACCCTCGAAAAGACAGCTTTAAAAGGTTGAACGAACAGACCACAACTTTGCAACTGAGAACAAGACTAAGGCAAACGGGAAGAGACGGCCAACTAGGATTACTCCAATACTACAAAAGGTGGTTCCACCTTCCTCACAACTCCAACAGCCACAATGTTCCAACCACCAATAAAACCAAACACCAAGAATGCCACAAAAAACCCAACCAGGTAGGTAAAATGGAGCAAACCTCAACTTCGTATCCTCAGGGCTGAAAATACTGATAAGGCATGGGGAAGGATCCACAAGCGGGATATACCACAACTCCAAAGATGCTATACCTCCATTCATATACTGCCTCAACAACTAACCTTTCCACTACGAACCAAACAATACCAAGCAATGAAGGTCGTCTAAGCCAAGAAAACTAGAATGGTAGGAGAGAAGTACTAATCAAGGCATCACGACAACAACAACCGTTAAGGAGACCAAAAGGGAAAGCTAACTAGCCTGGCCACAAACTCCCAAAAGAACCACAGAGGCAAAGGCACGAGGTGTTACTCAACCACCATTCCCAAATAAAGGAATCCGACCTAGTCGATCCACTACTAAAAGAAATCAACCACGGAGCTAAAAACACATACACAATCCAGATAAGGCGGCCACAACAGCCAGGAGATAAACAACAAGTCAAATAAACTCATATGGGTATGAAAACCCCCAAAACCACACAATATAAGCAATGCAAACCAAAATAAGGAAATCAAGCAAATACAATCGATACCTGGATCCTCGACCTCCGGCTGGTCTGCAGAAGCATACAACGGATCGTGACCGACCCCGGCCTGAACACCTGAAGTACTATCAGCACCACCTCATGCACTACCTTTGACTAAAGATGACGTAAACCCACGATAGTGACCCGGATGAACAAACTACGCACTGGTCCCACGTCGAGGACATTCTCTAGATCAGTGGCCAAGTTCTCCACAGATACGGCAAGGCCCAACCACCCTAGCCTGGGAAGTAGAATAAGCCATAGGTGTATGGGTGAGTAACTCCTGCCTGGGGCAATCCCTAAACCGGTGGTCTAAGTCACCATAGTCATAACAGCCCTGAGAAAAATAGGCCCTGGAATCTGAATATCTCAAACTCTGGCCCATGCTGGGACCACCCAGATGGTTCTGGCTACCCCCAAAAGCATGTAATGCTGCCTGAATAAGCCGGCTAGACTGACCCTGCTGGAACTTCTGACGAAACCTGTGTTGAGGATCCCTAGGCCTAGAACGGGGCCTCCTGTGGCTATGGCCCTGTAGCCTGACCAAAAGCTGAACCTCCAGTGGAATGTGTTGACGCTCCATCCATGCCTATCGAATACCTCGTGTTGTCCATCTAAAGAGAGAGTGGATTCCAAAGAAGCAGTTTTAGAGGTTATTCGGAATGAAAACAAACAATACAGAGTCAAAACTAAGATTTCCTAAGAATGCCCTAGAGCCTACCAAAGATAGGATACGGATGTCAACGCACCGATCCATAGGACTCTACTAGGCATTTTCTCTCATACCACCGATGCCGGTCAATCTAGAGCTCTGATACCAACTTTTCACTACCTGACTCCTCAGGTCATGATGGTGTAACACCCCAAAATCTCTTAGCTAAGACCCGAACAGTTTTTGAATTTTGTATAAGGTCGTACCGAGTGATTCTTAATTGTTATTAGGTGTTAAGTTTAATTCTTTAGTGTGGGAATGATTTCGGTAATGACTTAAGGTCACAAGAACCCCCTAGCACAAAGTTGAGTTGAAAGTGTCATTTTCGATTAAGTTTTGACATAAGAATCTACTTAGGTTAACTACAAATTGCCATATGTATCAGCTCATAAAGCATTAGGTGGCCCATGAACTATAAAATTTAAGATCCTTGAGTCCTCTTTCCAACCCTACAAAGTTTCCCTTTTTTGACCTCGGAGTAAAAAGTTATGGCTATTTTACCAGAGACTGTCATATTAGAATTCTAAGTCTGTGAACGAAGGATCTGACCTACGGTCCATCGTTTGAACGATGAACCATAGGTAGGTCTCGTAGGTGGTTCTGTCAAGTCGTTAAAAAGGTTCAATAACTCAATTTTTAGGGACCCAAGACCTACGGATGGTACCTACGATCCGTAGGTTGAAGCACGAGCTGTAGGTGACCTCGTAGGTCATTTCGGCAGTTTTAAAGAGGGGTGGTTTCATCTTTTCCCACCCTTTTATAATTAAAACCCTAATGTTTTGGGACTAAAATTAGTCCCTTATCAGTACCCAACGTGCTTTTTCTCTCATTAACACTTAGAATTATTGAGAGCAAGATTGAAGAGGAGAAAAACTAGGGTTTCAAGAGTTATCATTGAGGCCTTCGAAATTTCGACTGTAACCTTAATCTTCAAGGTATGTAAGATTATTCATAGCATTGGACTGAGTTCGTCCATGCGCCCTACATCTCAATTTCGTCATTAAATAGTCAAGTTGAGTTCTAATCCTAATTTTATTGAGTTTTCGAATGAGTTATGATTTCCATCATTGAGTTCCATGTTTATTTATTGGGATTGTGTTTATCCATGAGTCTTATTCTCGAATCGTTGTTCATGCCCAGTTTCACATGAACCCTAGTTGAGTTACTACATTGCTTCCTATAATGCATTGTTTTAATTGAATAAAGAGTATTATTTTTTTGCTATGAGTAAGAGAAAGGTTTTGAGGGAACATGAGAGTCCATGAGCGCATTCATTTGAGTTTTGAAAGTCTTGAGTCATCCATTATGATGCATTATTTTTAGAATGAGTTTTTCAAAGCTTTTGCAGTATTATTCACTATGCATGATTTTCAGAGTCTTAATGAGTTTAGAATCGAGATAAATGATGTTTTCGAGAAAAGAATTTGATGAGATGTGAGTAAGTCTTAAAAGCATATTTGAATGAGAATGAGTTGAGTCTGAGTTAAGTCTGAAAGGTTCTTAAACTTTTATTATTTTTAACATGAGAACTTTGAGTATAAATGATTGATTGAGATAGAGTCTTGAGGAGATATGAATGAGTTTGGAAGCATGTTTTAAATGAAAGAATGAATGATTGAGATGAGATTGAGTTTGATGAGAGTCCAATGAGACTAGATGCAAGATTTGAGTAAATTGATCTGATTGAGCATATGAGCACATTGAGTCTTTTGGGAGTAGTATTGAGCACCAATTTGGGTAAGAGTAAATAAAAACTCAAACCCCATAAACTACGTAGCCAGCGTAGGATAGAGGCTATGCTTCTCTAGTCCCAAAAAGAGGACTTTGATTGATTGTTGATCCAACGAGGTTGATCGTCCCTTACTCCGGCAAGGTATTGGATGGCTACAGCAACAGCAGTGCAAAGCGTTGTATCATCACTAGCTCATAAGTGATGGTTGTCGATTAGAGAAACTCCCCAAGAGTAAAATATTATATTTTATATACTGAGTTGCATTTACATATCCATTTCTTTTAAAGCATTGTTTTACATATATTTTTATGCCTTGGTGACTTGTGCTATTTCCTAGAGTTGAGTATCTTTGAGTAAGTTCACATACTCGTACATTCCATGTACATATGCCATTTGGCCTGCATCATTTTATGATGCAGACACAGATGATAGAGATCCTCAACAGGCGTACCGTTGAAGGTCAGATTCCACCCAACATTTTGGTGAGACCTCTTTGCATTCGGAGGTGCTCCTGAGTCTTTACTTTCATTATTTTGAGGTAGCCGTGGGCTTGTCTCGGCACCTACTTACGAGTCAGTTAGAGACTTCATAGATAGAGTCAGAGCTGAGTTAGAATAATTCTTTAAGAGTCTATTTTTTTAACTAAAATTGCATTATTGAATTATGATGTTGAGTTGATTTGAACTGGGTGTTTTAACTATCCTTTTATTGAGTTGTTGAATATTAGCCCACTTGAGTGTCTTCTTTGATTTATCTAAGTCTTCCACTAAGTGATTGAATGAGTGATCAGACCAAGTGGTTTGCTTGGGACAAACAAAGGTCTCCGAGTGCCGGCCACGCCTAGAGTACCCTCTCGGGGTGTGATAAACTTGGTATCAGAGCACAGAGTTCAAGTGTCCTAGGGCGTCTATGAAGCCGTGTCAGTAGGATCTTATTTATGGTTGTGAGGGCTCCACTTCTATAAATGAGGGACTATGGACATTTAAGAAAACTTTCCCTTCTTTTAAATCCTAGATCGTGATATAGAGTTTTCCCCTAAGAAACTTTTCCAGATTCGTGCGTTGCTCAAATTTGTTCGACTACCTATCATACTCAAGGTGGTTGGAACAGTAAAACTCAGATCCCTATTGATGAGTTACTCTCCGATAAAGTTTTTCGAAATGTGAAGAGACTGCACTAGGCTTGCAAGGAGCCGATTAGTGTGCATAAGTCTATTGATTTAAAAGAATTCATCCTCATTCCTATGAATCTTGCATTGAGCCAGAGCAAGATGTATTCCCCTACTCTCTTCTCTAAAACCTTTCTTTTTAGATGTCATCCTTGAGAGGGAGGTGATGTCTCTAAATGATTAGTGACACCATCCGATGGAATATGTTTTGAGGCATTGTGAGCTATAATTAGTAGGATGATCCCAGAGCTAGAAAGTGGGAGTTAGAGGAGTTGAAACCAAATAGTGAGAATGGTAGTTGATCGAGGTATGTTACTAGAGTTATGTATCCATAAGATAATTAATAGGGTTAGAAGTCAAGTTCCTTTGACTTTGACTAAAGATGTAATAAATATTGTCTAGCTTTCATGATAGAATGCAGAGGAAGAGTTGTTGCTTAGAATGAGTTAGAGTATACTTGAACCTAGCAAGGATTTTATGTTGATGTGTCTGTGTGTTAGTAAAGACCAGTTGTAGGTGGTGGATGGAAGGGAGGAGTAGTTATGAGTTGATATATCTAAGCTAGGCTTATGATTTTGAAAGGAGAGCCCTAGGATATTCATAAGGTTATGAGCTTGATTAGGCAAAGCGGTATAATGGGTGGGTAAATAGTACTTAGGTTGTGAAAGGGAATGTGATGATAGATTATACTTAGACAAACTGTGAGACAAAGATCTATTACTTGTCATGAGGTCTTGGTAGACAGTGTTTCTTAATTTCATCTAGAAGTTGTAAGTTAGTATAGTATGCGAGAAATGTGTGATATACGTGTTAGTACAAGCCCCTAAGCTTGGATTTGAGATGAGTGTTGTGAAGAAAAAGGGGATAGCATTACGAATGCGATGGTGCTAGTTTTAAGATTTGATCTAGTAGGTTTGACATAACATAGGTGAGGAATTAAGATGTTAGTTTGCAATAAATGTGGCTGGCACAAGTGTGGTATTATTTTGGAATTTGCTATAGTAGGTTTGGCATAGCGTATGTGAGAGATTTAGGTATTAACTTACGAGAAGTCTGATGTTACAAATGTGGGGTATGTGACTCATAGATGAAAATAGTGAATTGAGGCTAAGTCATTAGGTAAGAAGAGTCTTAAAATGTGTATCCGAGATAGTATAAAGTTGTATGAGGCTCTAATTTTATGATTTGCTATGGGTGACTAGTTAGTATCCTTTAGCTGACAATATGGAGAAGGCTAGATGTAAGTTTTTTTTATGGTATCCATAAGAATTGGGTCGAAGGCATTATATATAGATGATGATGAGTCTCTAGTTATAGTTGATAAGTCAAGAATATATGAACTTTGAAGATGAGTGTTAGCAGACTAAAGAAAAGAGGTTAGATCATAAGAGTTAGAGAAAGCGACTGTGTACGCCAATAAGAGCAACAAGTATAGAAAGATGCCTATAAAGATAGAAGGTAGTTAAGAGAAGTATCTCAGAAGGAAGCCCTAGTAGCCATTTTGTATCTTCGAGTATAGTATAACCGGAGAGTTTAAGTGTTCTTATGTTTAGTGATACCCTGGCCGTGTGGAGTAGTGTGCTTATATTTTAGTGTAGAGAATCAATCTGCGGGCTTAGGGTAGTGACCTTTGAGCTAAGGGGGAGATGATGAGGTAATGAACAAAAGAGGGTCTTGGGTTTTAAGAAGTGATGAGTTGACCAGGATGAGACATCAGTTTTTTTCCATCTCTTACATTCCTTATACTTCAGTCGAGGTGATACCCTACTCCTGTCTTACGTATGAGCACCATACCCATGTCCCAGACCCATGCCCTTCATGTTGATTCATGATCATGCTCAGTGAGAAGTGGTAACTTCCTTCAGCGATTCCAATCTTATTCCATGAATCTAAGAACTTCCAGCCCTGTGTTATATGAGACATGATATGTACACTCACGTTTCACAGTATGCTCAGTTCCATAAACTCATGATAGGCCTGAAAAGGCTAGTGAGATCATATTACATTATGAATGTTGTCAGATCAGATTTCTTGAATGAATCGTGCTTATGATCTTTCACTTTATGCCCTTCCAGTGATCCTTTCTTTTCAGTCTTGATAGCAATGTTGATGATAGTAGATGAGTTATGGTAGATGGGAGAGAGTGGGTGTTCCTTATTGTGATAGTTGTGGTATGCTTATTCCATTTACGGTTATAGACATGGAGGAAGAGCGAGATGGGATCTTGTAGTGTGCAATAGATAGGTAAGAGTATATTGGTGTGCCCCTTTGGTAGGAGTTAATGCAAATGTGGATGTAGAGATGCTACGATAGACATGAGAATTCTTAGGTGATGTTGACTACAAGAGGCCATAAAGTGATGAGAATGATAGGCTTGAATGTTGTGTTTGTAGGTATGTGATTAATTACATTATGTCGCTAGTGACTCTTGTTAAGAGATTCAGGTAAGGGTGGTAGAGAGGTAAGAAAAAGTAGCATCCTCTGAATGAGAGTCCCTACAAAGGTATAGAACACGAATCCTGCAGGTCAGATTTGTACAAGTATGATCATCTTATGGGTAGTACCTTGTGACTACAAGTTAGGCTTGAGCATGGTAAGAGTATGCAGTTAGAATTAGACTTTGGTGGGAGCTATATGTTTCAGTTAATGAAGTGTAGTATTCAAGAAGAAGAGCATAGTTGAGAAAAGTTGCTAAGCTCGAAAGCTATCAGTCATATCACTCGAGGCATAGTAATCATATTCTTACTTCGTGCCTGGATACCCTTGTTTCATGTCATGGCCTGTAATCTTGAAATATTATGTGAGCCTCGTGCCAAGCATGCTCGAGTCTAGTTTCAAAACTATTAGTATCAATCAGTTCCACCTATGTTAGTAGGAAAACTCAAAAATCAATAGAGATAGTGATAGTCACTCCTTTACCCTCCATTCTCAGTTAACCATCATTCGAGGACGAATGATCCCAAGGGGGAGATATTGTAACACCCCAAAAATCTATTAGCTAAGACCCGAACAATTTTTGAATTTCGTATAAGGTCGTACCAAGTGAATCTTAATTGTTCTTAGGTGTTAAGTTCAATTCTTTAGTTTGGATATGACTTAAGGTCACAAGAACACCCTAGCACAAAGTTGTGTTGAAAGCGCCATTATCGATTAAGTTTTGACATAAGAATCTACTTAGGTCAACTTCAAAAGACCATATCTCTCAGCTTATAAATAATTAGGTGGCCCGTGACCTATCAAATTGAAGGTCTTTGCATCCTATTTCAAACGTCACCAAATTTGCCTTTTTCGAGCTCTGAGTAAAACGTTATGGCCATTTTACTAGAGACTGTCCTATCAGAATTCTGAGTCTGTGAACAACGGATCTGACCTACGGTCCATCGTTTGAACGACGAACCGTAGGTAGGTCTCGTAGGTGGTTTTATTAAGTCGTTAAAAAGGTTCAAAAACTCAAATTTTGGGGACCCAAGACCTATGGATGGTGCCTATGGTCCATAGGTCAAACTACTAGCCTTAGGTGACCTCGTAGGTCATTTCGACAGTTTTAAAGAGGGGTGTTTTCATCTTTTCCCACCCTTTTATAATTAAAACCATAAAGTTTTGGGACAAAAATTAGTTCCTTATCAGTACACAATGTGCTTTTTCTCTCATTAACACTTAGAATTATTGAGAGCAAGATTGAAGAGGAAAAAACTAGGGTTTCAAGAGCTATCATTGAGGCCTTCAAAATTTCGACTGTAACCTTAATCTTCCAGGTATGTAAGGTTATTCATAGCATTGGACTGGGTTCGTCCACGTGCCCTACATCTCAATTCCGTCATTAAAGAGTCAAGTTGAGTTCTAACCCTAATGCTATTGAGTTTTCGAATGAGTTATGATTTCCATCATTGTGTTCCATGTTTATTTATTGGGATTGTGTTTATCCATATGAGTCTTATTTTCGAATTGTTGTTCATGCCTAGTTTCACATGAACCCTAGTTGAGTAACTACATTGCTCCTTATAATGCACTGTTTTAATTAAATAAAGAGTATTTTTTTATGCTATGAGTAAGAGAAAGGTTTTGAGGGAACATGAGTGTCCATGAGTGCATTCATTTGAGTTTTGAAAGTCTTGAGTCATCCATTATGATGCATTATTTTAAGAATGAGTTTTTCAAAGCTTTTGCATTATTATTCACTATGCATGATTTTCATAATCTTAATGAGTAAAGAATCGAGCATAAATGATGTTTTCGAGAAAAGAGTTTGATGAGATGTGAGTAAGTCTTAAAATCATTTTTGAATGAGAATGAGTTGAATCTGAGTTAAGTCTGAAAGGTTCTTAACCTTTTATTATTTTGAACATGAGCACTTTGAGTATAAATGATTGATTGAGATAGAGTCTTGAGGAGATATGAATGAGTTTGGAAGCATGTTTTAAATTAAAGAATTAATGATTGAGATGAGATTGAGTTTGATGAGAGTCCAATGAGACTAGATGCAAGATTCTAGTAAATTGATCTGATTGAGCATATAAGCACATTGAGTCTTTTGGAAGTAGTATTGAGCATCGATTTGGGTAAGAGTAAAAAAAACTCAAACCCCATAAACTACGTAGCCAGCGTAGGATAGAGGCTATGCTTCTCTAGTCCCAAAAAGAGGACTTTGATTGATTGTGGATCCAACGAGGTTGATCGTCACTTACTCCAGCAAGGCATTGGACGGCTTCGGCAACGACAGGGCAAAGCGTTGTATCATCACTAGCTCATAAGTGATGGTTGTCGGTTAGAGAAACTCCCCAAGAGTAAAATATTATATTTTATATACTTAGTTGCATTTATATATCCATATCTTTTAAAGCATTGTTTTACGTATATTATACGCCTTGGTGAGTTGAGCTATTTCTCAGAGTTGAGTCCTTTGAGTTGACTTGAGTATCCTTGAGTAAGTTCCTTTTTAGCTTTATTACATACTCGTACATTCTATGTAATGACGCCATTTGGCCTGTATCGTTTTATGATGCAGACATAGGTAATAGAGAACCTCAACAGGCGTACCGTTGAAGGTCAGATTCCACCCAGCGTTTTGGTGAGACCTCTTTGCATTAGGAGGTGCTCCTGAGTCTTTACTTTCATTATTATGAGGTAGCCGTGGGCTTGTCTCGGCACCTTCTTACGAGTCAGTTAGAGGCTTCATACACAGAGTCAGAGTTGAGTTAAAATGATTCTTTCGGAGTTTATTTTCTTAACTAAAATTACATTATTGAATTATGATGTTGAGTTGATTTAAACTGAGTGTTTAAACTATCATTTTATTGAGTTGTTGATTGTCAGCCTACTTGAGTGTCTTCTTTGATTTATCTAAGTCTTCCGCTGAGTGATTGAATGAGTGTTCAGACCAAGTGGTTCGCTTAGGACCAGCAATGGTCTCCGAGTGCCGGCCACGCCTAGGGTACCCTTTCGGGGCGTGACAGATGGCACCTACTATAACCCACCAGTAGGTAAGCCTAACCCATAGCTCGGAACCAGAAGCAACGGTCTATCAAGCGGAAAAGGAACCAACGAATAAAAAGAGTGGAAAGAGGAATCACATAGAAATATGCAAGGAACCGTCCCCAAGACCTAGCATCAATCAGTAATCGAGCATCTAAACAAAACAAGTGTACAAGCTTTTACAAATACAAAATAAATACAACAGTCTTTGAAAGAAAGTTAAAACTAGTCCTAGCCCAAAATAGATGGAAATCTGCAACTCCGGACGCCAGGAGCTCACCCAATCTCCAAATGCAAGTTGCTCCACACCAAGGCCAATCACCGGCGATAACCCGTACTATGATCTACAGGGTGCAGAAGTGTAGTATGAGTACCAAATGAATGGTACTCAGTAGGCATAGCCTGACTGAGCTCCACAGATAAAGCAAGTATAAATGACACATAAACAAGGTAGGAACAACACAAGTAACTAAAATAGAAACTAACACAATGTAAAGCAGTTAATAAGAGTAAACAACTAGGATACAAGAAGAAAGGAAACAGAGTCAAAGAACGCACCTGCAAACGGAAGCCACAACCTATTTACAATAAAAGTGCACTATAGGAGTCAACTAATCAAGAATGAAATACTGACTACCACCACTAATCACCTAAGAACTAATCAAACTGAACCTAGAAAGAAGTACCAATAACAAATCCAGATAACACACCTTGAAGATCATCTACAAATACAACACAAGGTAAAGACAAGTATAATCAAACAATAGCCGATCGGACGCCCATAGCTCTGGAAGGTACAAGCAATAAACATACCCGGGGACCAAATAGCAAACAAGTATACTGGTGATAGACGATGCCAATGAATGCAAGTTTGTAGTAAAAAACTTTAACATCATCGGTGGCTCTCAGAGAACATACACAACCAAGTGTATAGACCCACCCTGGCCCCTGGCCTTCCAGGTAGAACCCATGTAGCTCCCTCATCTAGTTCAGTGGAGCACTAGCCAGAGGGGCCCATAGGGGGCGCGGGTAGTCCGTATACACTGCCTGGGCCCGAACCAGGTCTTATACATAACCCATAGCATCCTCATAGTGGTACAGGAGAGTGAGTGGGCAAGCTGATATAGAAAGGGCGACGCCGCACCGGATAGTCAAGTACAGGCTAAAGGCATCCCAGATGCAGCCAATGTAGAAAAGGGGAGACGCCGCGCCAAGTATCCATAAAAACTAAGTGCATCCCTGATGCCTCTGATTCTGCCAGTATAAAATGTGCACGTCCTTGAGGCCTCAAAAGTTTCAAAATCAGTTTATCAAGTAGTCCAGGTGGTACGACTCCCGTTAAAAACCAGTTTTAGAAAAATAGTAAAAATCAAGTGAAAGTACCAGGATCATACCACAAATATAGTGAAAATGCTCAATCAATGCAAGCATGCCATCACCAACATCCAAACAAGGTACACACAATTAGAAATGTAAAACCAAATCATGCCACACTACCAAGGCAAGGGAAACTAACCTGGGATCCAACCGCTCCTCGAATATGGCCTCGGGCCCAACAACATACACTAAGGCATCACAAACCTAACTCTAATAAGAAAACATAGTAATCGGGAGATAGCTCAGAATCAAAATAGGGGGAGAAATATCTCTAGGATCGATGCCTTACCCCAAAATATTCCATCTCAACTCCCAACGAGCATAACTAAGCCAAACTTACGGCTACGACGAGCCTCTAAGGTCTCAGGCACTCGCACCAGGTACACCATCCATAACAAGCCCTACCAGAAGCTACGCCTAGCTATAAGGGCGGTACATCACAAGATAAATCATCTAAGGCTCAAACCTAGCCTAAGGCCATAAATACCAACCTTAAATAAGGATAATAACGCGAAGTCAATAACACCACCAAAGCCCAAAGCCTAATCTAAGGATTTCACAAGACTACTCTAGTCTAAGGCTCAATTGGAGTCAACAGAAGGAGATAGGAGGAGGTGAACCCTATACTCGGCAAAAATACAAATCTAAATCACATGCAATATATACTAAACAATATCTAATAAAGCTCCGTCAAAGTGGGAGACCATAGCCTACCTCGAAGCCAATCACGCGCGCTTCGAATCCACCCAATTGAAGCTCCGCCTTTATGAATAACCTCTAATCGCCACCATGTAATCAAAATATTGATCACAATTTCATTACGGACGTTTTGACACCAAAATCGAAATAATCGGAGACGGACTCAAAATCGGGTCTAAAAAGAGATTGTGGGACCCGCGCTGGGAATCTCAAAATCGACTCCGTAAAAAGGTTCATTTGAGCTTATTGAACTTTTTTCCCAAAAATATGACACAATTCAATGCTCGAAAACAAGGAGATCAGCCCATGCAATTTAATCACAAATAAAGCTTAGGGAAAGAGAGAGGGCAGCAGCTAAAGCTCGAAATATACCTCAAACGAAGGTCCCCCAAAAGTCCCCGAGTACTCCAATATGAAGCCATGAACTTCCCAAACCCGATGGATGTCGAATCACAAAAATCTGAGCTCAAACAAGGGAGAAACGGCCAAAGGAAATATTATTCCTTGGCAAAGTCGCGTCTGTCCTTTTAAATAAAAGACCAGACACCACAGACCTCCGCGAACGAGACTACAAGCCCGCAAACGCGGATGGAAGGGAAACAAACCTCCGTGAACGCAGAGCCTTACCCGTGAGCGCAGATAAGAGGGAAACAAACCTCCGCAAACACGAAGCCTTACCCGCGAACGCGAAGAAGAGGGACCCAGACCTCCGTAAACGCAGAGACCATTCCGCGAACGCGGAGAGAAGGAAACCTGAGCTCTGCGAACGCGGCCACAAGTTTGCGGATGCGAAGGACAAAAGAGGCCTGCAACACCAGCTGTGCACCAGCGGGTTTTGGCTTTGGCCAAAACTTCGACGAGGTGCTCGGGATTCGTTCGGAACCTCCTGTACGCAAACGAGATATGCTACCCCATCAAATTTGACATTCTGGATTCAATGTCGCAATTGAAATTTCCATACAAGGTAATCTCGATGAAAAGTGGGTCCCACACCCATGAGCCATTTTAAGCCAAAATCCATAAAGGGCCTCGGAATTAGACTAGAATCCCCGGGAAGTGCACAAAGGGTCGTTCTAGACCAAACTCGACATTCCAAAACCAACCACACTGACAGAATTTTCATCCGAGTGCATTTATCAAGAATGTTGACGAAGGTCAACCTTGGGCCGAATTTCGAAGGCTAAAGAGCAAAATGACCCCAAAGTCACACTGGAAGCCTGGGAACTCGGGCCGAGCATGCTACTAGCCCAATTTTGCCACTCCGGAGCTGATGGAACCGTCAGAATTCCATTCAGAAGCCGTTTACATGAGGTTATGACCGAAATCAACCTTTCAAGTTTCAAAAGCTCCAGAACAGGAAAATGGGCATAAAACCTAAACAAATGACGAGGTGACCGAACAGTCAGTGCCAGCAACTCATAAATGACTTGGGGTCGCTACAGAAAAGCTTTAAACAATGAAAAGATTGAAAATAGAGAAAATGACTTAGAGGGTCATTACAAAATATTAAGTAAACTAGAAAAAATATTTTTTGATGTAGGGGATACATTAATTATTTCCATTAGATTTACGTGTGGAACAAATTTCTTGCATAATGAAGAGAGAACAACAAAATGAGAAAAATTTAACCAATGAACAAATGTGGTGATACAATTATAAATTTTTGGATTATAAAAATTAATTATATACAATTAAATTAAACCAGAAGACATTAAATTTTTTCCAAAAAATTAATGAATCATTTACTTCACCTTATTATTTCAAACTGGATATTTTATAGGTCTTCTGGATAATTTTCTTTAAATTTTAAATTCATATTCAATTTTAGATGTGTTATTATTTCACCCTAAAATGTTCAGAGTGAAAATTTATTCAATGCATAAATCAATTTGTTTAACTTTTGAAATGCGGGATTTTTTTTTGGAAATTGTTCCAACAACATTTGAATAATAACAACAATAAAAGCGTAAATAAACAAATAAATGACAAACTATAAACATGTAAATTGTTCATATATTTAATAAATGAGTGAAATAACAAACTTTGAAAAATTATTCATGAAACACGACATACGGAAACTTAATAGAAGGACAAAGATAATGAGATGTGAAGAGTACTATGACATACATGGACATGCAAAATAGTTAAAGACACAAATTGTCCATAGGACAACATGTACATATAAAACAATACCAATAAAAAGACACACACACTAGTCCAAAGACTTTATATATTATTTGTGTGAATTGGATCTTGATCATTAATACTGTTTAGTGATAGGTCATCCAGCAAAGTCACTACATCATCATTATTCCAATTGAATAACTCAGTCAATGAAGGACTTTGTGGAATGTCAGTAGAGTAGTTTTGGTAATCATTTATTTGCATTGATGCACCACTTGGGGAGATCTCTATTGAAGGGTCCATTTGTGGTGTCATTGGAGATGGCACTGAAGAAGACAATGGAGGATCTATAATTGGTGAAGGCATCATTGAAGTCATTGGTGTTAAAGGCGTGGATTGAGGGACATTTTATGTAGACCCTCGTCACCAACATTCTTTTTCATTGCTTCACGTACTAGATGAAGGTTCTTCTTGATCGCGTAACTTAGATAGTTGAGATCGTAAGGATGCATGTCAAAGGAAATAGTTTTTCCATTCAATACTTCATGCATCTCATTCGTAATTTCCTTGACCCTATTTTTCTTTCTTACCTTAAGTAGTTTTTTCTTCAACTTCTTGATCCTTTTCTCAGTGAATTCTTCTCTTGCCTCCATGTTTTTTTATCTCTCCAACGATGTCAATTCTTTAAATTTTAGAAAGGTGTTAATTGCAGCACCATGATTGGGAAACACCTTAGGTTCATCACTATAAGGACTATATATGATGGCAGCCATTTTAATGTCACAGAGTACTGAGTTCTTGTGCTTATTTCAAGAACCCTATGTGTCTTTTCTTGTATGAAACTTTTCTATCAGTTTTATTTTCAATCAAAGCAAGGATTAGTTTGTTTCTTAGCATGGCTAAAGAGGAGAAAGAAGAGGATATACGTGTTTCTTCCAAAATGACATTGTTGTTTTATTTGTTGTTCTTGTCTTTGCCTAAGATTGAGCCCTATATATATGAAAATTTTTTATTCTGTAAAATTTTGAGTAGTTTGAATTAGAGAATTCTTTATTGTCAACATTAACAATTTTGGAACAAATCTAAATTAGGGCGTATCATCTTGACGTATATGTAGTTTTTGGATCCGGTCTTATACTAGCCAAATTTTTTGAGTCAAACTTTTCTTATTAGGAAAAGAATTAGTGTGGTTTAAAAATGAATAAGTATTATCCAAAAAATATGGTCATAAGTTTATGGCAAATGTGTTTCTTATAGAATTACATTATTATTTTTTCAAAATTTTGAAGAAATTATATTTAGTAGAAACTTTATGCTACTTTCAAATATCTTAAAAACAAAATCCTACTTAATTTTGTTTTTATTAATATATGATACACACCGACCTATTACTTGACCCTCAGTAAAATCTTTTTCTAAATTAGTTTTGATTTAAATCTATATGCCATAATTGTAAAAAATACTAATCAAAATAATGTGTTTACACATAATAGAAAAATAAAAAGAGAAATGTTATTCTTTTAAAGATATATTATGTCACAACCCATTTTCTCGAGTCATGATGACATCTACTATATCTACTATAACCCACCAGTAGGTAGCTAACCTGTATTCTGGAACGACAAGTAATGGGTTTAAGGGTAGAAACAAAGTGAAAGCAATAATTTAAATATAGAAACAGAAGATAAAGTAGAAGCAAGCCAAAATATATATACAATAAAAGGATCCCTCCCAGAACCTTAAAAACACAAGTACAGAGACGCTAAATAAAAGTATACAAGTCACAAAAGTGGACCCAAAATAAAAAGACTTGTCTCAAAATACAAAAGACTAGCCAACAAAATACAAATAGAGACAAGTAAATTCCAGAATGTCATGTGCTTACCCTCACATTCGGATCTAGGAACTGTAGTCTCGATATCAATGTTGGTAACTGGTGCTCGGACCTGTATCACGAAACAGATGCAGAGTGCAGTATGAATACCCAAACAACAGGTACTCAGTATGCATCATAGGCCAACTAAGTAAGAAAAGTAAAGGCAATATGAAATGTAGAAATTAAACATATAGAGGTCAAAGAACGGGAAACAAAAAGAAATGCACACGAGTGTACTAAGAACAGATAAGAAGTAAGTATAACTAGTTAAACCTAACTAGACCTTATAAGCCCAGAAGGTACACTCATGTGCAAGTTTAAGTAAAACCTGAACGGACCCCCATAAGCCCGTCAGCCATCTGGAATAGCTAAGAACTAATAAGAGAACTAGAAAATATTACCAGAATTTCCATAACCTCTCCTAGACTACAATCGCGTTAAAGGAATCCTAGAATCCAACAAAATCACTTAGTTAAAACTTGAATCGGATCAAAAGGGACATCAAGATAGAATCTCCCAGTTAAAACTTGAATCAGATCATAGGGAAATATAAGATAGGATCTCCCTGTCACAACTCTAATCGGATCGAAGGGGACTTACAATAGAGTCAACTAGATAGAACTTTAATCATATCATAGGGAAATATAAGATAGGACCTCCCAGTCAAAACTTGAATTGGATCAAAGGGAATAGAATCACCCAGTCCAGACTTGAAACTAACAAAAGAGGTGATACAAGAGGGGACTGAACCCGGCTAAAAGAGATGCACTAGGAGCCTCAAAACAGGAGAAATAATAAGGTAAATGGGATCGAACCATAGAAAATATAATCCAATGACTCCAAGACCCCTTTACCATCAGGACTCCCATCCAAACAAATGCAAAGGACCACCTTATAATCTTCAGGGACCAACTCCAACTCATACTCCACAAGTTGATGCTGAATCACCGGTACGTCCATAATAACTCGCGTACATGCCATGTCGATCGAGAGGATCAAACAAAAAATCTAAAGGGCAAGCTGAGCTGAGTAGTCACCTAACTAAGGATCACACTATCAAACCCAAGTCTTCTTTATCAATCTATAAGGAACTAACCCATTGTAACACCCCAAAATTTCTAAGCGAATACGAATCATTCTGTAATACCTCACAACTCTACTCTTAAAATCTTAATCGTTCATCATAAGTACATGAGCTTGAAACAGGTGATGCCCTACTTACTTATGTATATTAAGGTCCTTTACCAAGTTTATCAAGGGTATCGAAAGTGATCTAGGGTCATAAGGTGTAACAGCTCGGACTTGGAAAAGAAGAAAAACACAGATTTTGGGTTGCAGGCATGACCAACGGCTCCCACCTACAGTTGGTAGAAGCATCTATGGACCGTAGATAGCATCCGTAGGTGAAGGGGAAATAATTTTCTAAAACTCAAGTCTCAGAACCCTTTTTTATGATTCAACAGGACGGTCCGTCATTCCTTTTACGGGTCGGAGATAGGTCTCTTAGGTCACTCCAAGACTTAGTGAAATTTTAAGGCCTTAAGTTGGTTTCTATAGTTGGCATGTACGGTTCGTAAATCAGCCTACCAACCATACATGGTTTCCGTTGTTCAAAGGTCAAAAATAATAGTTTTGGAATCTTTCTACGGACTATAGGTCTGAATCGTAGGTCGAGCCGATAGTTACAATTTTAAGGGCTTTTTAGTCTTTTCCCTAGTTGATTAATACCTAAAGTAAGTCGGTTTAATCCTAATTGTAGACCCTCTATAAGTCTTCTAGGCCTAAAATCTAACTATTCTAAATCCTTCTTCCAATTCCCCCAAACCCCTCCAAAGTTCATCCTCTCAAATATTTCTCTCTCTAAAGCTTTAAAGAAGAAAAAGACTAGGGTTTCAAGATCAAGCCTCCAAATTCACTATTTGATTGTGGGCTTTTGATATCAAGGTATGATGACATTCACCTATGGAGTCCTTTCCTCCATAGAGTTCCTAAATTCTCCAATTTTACAAGTTAGAATCTCCAAATTGAAATTAGGGTTTTATTCAATCTCATGGGTTCCTTCAATTATGATTCAATTGATTGTTTTGTATCTTCTTATGCATGAATTGAAGTAACTACATGTATTTGAGTTAAATTCACATGAACCCATGTATGATCCATGATTTTTACTAGGAACCCATAATGAAGCTTATGAACAATGATCCATGAATTTATGAAGATATGCATGCTTTTTATGAAATTGATGTAAATGAATTTGAGGATGCTTTATGAATATATTTTATGAAAATTATGCATTTTTTATGAAATCAATGTTTATGACTCAAGTAAGCTTATAGATGAAGGTATCTACATGTCCTATAAAGCTAGGCCACATGACATGAATGCCATCTAGATTTGTCATCAATGCTTTTTGAGCTACTTTTCGAAGTTAGGTCTTGATTAGTAAGGTAGCCGATTATGCCATCAATGATCATAGATCACACTTTCAAAACTATTTTCATTAGTAGTATGACACTTTTAGTATAATTTTTTAATGACTATGGGCCTTATAAAGCTTTTATGAAAAGATCATGGATGGTGAAAGATTTTCACACGCATGGTCTAAGGAGCTACTCTATGATGTTTCTAGCCTGGATTAGTATCTTAATTGTAATTTTCCATGGATGATAATATGAATATGATTTATGACTATTCCGTGGGATTTATACTTAGCACCGAGTGGACTAGCGGTGATTACCCATGTCCTATAAACTATGTGCCACCATATGTCTTAGATAAGACACTAGCTAGTGGATCCACTTTAGCTCAAGTTCATGGTCCTAACCTTGGCAAGTAGGACAACCCCTTTTCGGTGTGCCCCACACCGAATTCCATGTTATATCTTACATAATCTATGTCGGTTAATGGTAAACTTCCCACAATAATGACCTAACTACTTTCAAAGGATCTCACAAGTGTTTTAAATTTTAAGTTTGCATTGCATTGACCATTATTATGATTTATGTTTTCTAACCCTTTTTATCTTATGATTTAGTTTGGTCATTGCATGCCATATAAAGTCATTTTTAGCATGATTTCATAACTCTTATGCATTTCTATCATACTTGGTACAATCCATGTACTAACGCATACTTGTGCCTACATTGTCTCAGTTATGTAGGGCTTGACGACTCTTCTCCTTCTATTCGTGGCTAGTGAGTACTTAGAGATTTTGATGACTTGGTGAGTCCTTATACTTCGAGGACAATATCACATTTATAACTTTATGTCATTTCAATTTTCAGATGTTGTATAGATTACGTCCTAGATTTCTTTGTACTGATATAGTAGATGGCTTATTGAGACTTATGTTAAGACTTCTGCCTTTGTCAAACATTTCGTATGAAATGCTACTTTCAGACTCTTTAACTCTATTATCTTGTATAATGTATGTTAAGTGGCTTGTATTAGGCCTCTCGGGGTCTTATACGTCATGTCACGTCTAGGGGGTACTTTAGATCGTGACAAACTTGGTATTCAGAGTCCAAGGTTTTAGAAAGGTCCTAGGATGTCTCATGAGCCACGTCAAGTAGATTCTTGTTCACGAGTGTGAAGCGTACCACACTTATGAATGAGAGGCTATAAGATGTTTAAGAAACTCCACTTCTTTTATTACTCAAAAATCATACCATAGAGTCTATCTCCACTTCTTTCATTACTCAAAATTCATACCATAGAGTCTATCTCTAGAAAGATCCTTCTCCTAAATCGTGTTCAATCCTTTTCAGGATATGGCCTCTCAAAGAGCATACATTAGAAGAAATATTGGTGCAAATGTGAGACAAGAGGTTCCCCAAGTGCCAATCGACCCTTTGGCCGAGCAAGTGTCTAATGATGAGTTTCGAGCTGCATTTCACGCATTGTCCCAAGCTATGACGGCTCAAGCAAGTGAGGAGATTATGGGTCCCATAAACCCAAGGATGGATACGTCGACAACTAGAGTAAGGGACTTCACTAGGATGAATCCCCCGGAGTTTTATGGTTCCAAGGTTGAGGAAGATCCTCAAGATTTCATCGACAAGATTCATAAGGTTGTAGAGATTATGGGTATCACTCTGGTAGAGAAGGCAGAATTGGTCGCTTACCAACTCAAAGGTGTTGCTCAATTGTGGTTTGAACAATGGAAGAGTGAGAGGGAGGTTGATATGGGTCCTCTTGATTGGGAGAAATTTATGGTTGCTTTTCTTGATAGGTTCTTTCCCCTTGAGATGAGGGAGGCAAATGTACTTGAGTTCATTAACCTTCATCAAGGAAATATGAGTGTCAAGGAGTATGCTTTGAAGTTCACGCAATTATCCAAGTATGATCCAACTATGGTTGCCGATCCAAGGGCAATGATGAGTTAATTTGTGTCGGGTGCTTCTGACTTGGTGGTATAGAATGCCTAAACGCCATGGTTGTTAAGGAGATGGATGTCTCCCATTTGATGGTTCATGCCTAACAAATTGAAGAGGAGAAACTTAAGGAGAACTCTAGGGAGGCAAAGAGGGCAAGAAAGGATAATGGTGAATTCTCACATTCAAAGTCCGGTGGAAGTAATCGTTCCCAAGGAAATGGTTCCAGTGAGCAAATGGTATCCGAGTGTCAAAAGTGTGGAAAAAGCCATAGAGGTGATTGTCTAGCCGATACAGATGCATACTTTGGTTGTGGAAAAATGGGTCATAAGATAAGAGATTGTCCTTCGATTGCTAGGAATGAGGGAGACAAACGTCGGCAGGCTCAACCTTATCCTTCTAATGGTGGTCAGCGACAAGGTAGGTCATATGCACTTCGTGCTCAACAAGATCATGAAGGTTCTCCAGATGTAGCGATTGGTAAGTTATGGTTCCGATGATGGTGACTTTTCACATTTGAGATTCGATAGACATGGTCGTTCTAGATTCTGATAAAGGTTCTCTGGTTAAGGTTTCTCTAATGCTCTAGCTCCTAAGTTCAGCAAAGATAAGGTGTCTAACCCTAAGCCTCAAGGAGGAAATGGTAGTGGATCTTCTTTGACTAATAGCGCTAGGTGTGGAAAGAATCATATTGGTAAATGCTTAGCCGGTACAGATGTTTGCTTTAATTGTGGTAAGAGTGGTCACAAGATGAGGGATTGTTTGTCACTTGCTACTAGGGGAAGAGATGGTAGGCAATCTCTGCCTAGTGGTTCGGATTCGAGTGCTCCAAAGCAAAACTTATTCTATGCACTTTAAACTCAACATGATCAAGAGGGTTCTCCCGATGTGGTTACTGGTATGTTGAAAGTCTTTTATCTTGATATTTATGCTTTGATTTATCCCAGTGCTACTTTGTCATTTTTTGATGCCATATGTGGCTATGAGATTTGATTTTTCTCTAGATGTGTTGTTAGACCCTTTTTCTGTCTCTACTCCTATTGGTAAATCAATTGTGGCTAAGAGGGTCTGTAGAAAGTATCTCGTCTCCTAATCCCATAGAGTCACTTATGTTGATCTTGTAGAGCTTGATATGTTGGATTTCGATGTTATTCTTGGTATGTTTTGGCTCCATTCTTGTTATGCTTCTATTCATTGTAGAACTCATTTGGTTAAGTTTCAGTTTCCTAATGAGCCCGTCCTAAAGTGGAAAAGGGGAAATTTTATGCCTAAGGGTCAGTTTGTTTCTTGTCTAAAAGCCAGGAAAATGATTTCTAAAGGTTGCATATATCATCTTGTTCGGGTTAGGGATGCAGATTCTGAAACCCCCATTCTTGAGTCGGTCCCCATTGTAAATGAGTTTTTGATAGTATTTCTCGATGATCTACCCGATGTTTCTCCCGAAAGAGAAATAGACTTTGGAATTCACCTTCTCCCAGATACGCAACCTATCTCTATTCCTCCTTACCGTATGTCTCTATTAGAACTTAAGGAATTAAAGAAGAGATTGAAAGATTTATTAGATAAGGATTTCATCCGACCAAATATCTCAACATGGGGTGCTCTAGTTTTGTTTGTTCGTAAGAAGGATGGTTCACTTTGCGTGTGTATTGATTACCGATAATTGAATAAGGTTACCATTAATAATAAGTATGCTCTTCCAAGGATTGATGATTTTTTTGATCAACTCCAAGGAGCGAGCTACTTCTCTAAGATTGACCTCTGATCGGGTTATCACCAATTGAGAGTGAAAGAGAGAGACATTCTGAAGACGGCTTTTCAAACTCGATATGGTCATTATGAGTTTTTGGTGATGTCATTTGGTTTGAATAATGCTCCGTCCGCATTCATGGACTTGATGAATAGAGTATTTAGACAATATCTTGATATGTTTATGATCGTTTTTATTGATGATATTTTGATTTACTCATGGACTAAGGATGAACATGTTGAACATTTGAGGTTTGTGTTGCAAATTCTCAAGGATCGAGAGTTGTATGCTAATTTTAACAAGTGTGAGATTTTGTTGAGGTCTTTTGCTTTCTTTGGCCATATTGTCTCCAGTTAAAGTATTCTAGTCAATCCTAAGAAAACTGAGGTGGTTAAGAATTGGCCTAGAACTTTGTCCGCTTCAGATATACGGAGTTTCTTAGGTTTGGCCGGTTATTATAGAAGGTTTGTGGAAGGATTTTCCTCTATTTCTTCACCTTTGACAAAATTGACTCAAAAGAAGGTGAAATTCCTATGGTCGAAATCTTGTAAGAAGAGTTTCCAAGAGTTGAAGGATAGACTCACTTCGGCTCCTATTTTGACACTACCGGAAAGATTGAATGGTTTGTGGTGTATTGTGATGCTTCACGGGTTGGTCTTGGTTGTGTTTTGATGCAACATGGGAAATTCATTGCTTATGCTTTGAGGCAGTTGAAAGTTCATGAAAGGAATTATCTGACTCATGATTTGGAGTTAAAGGCAGTGGTGTTTGCTCTAATGATTTGGAGACATTACTTGTATGGTGTGCATATACATGTGTTCACGGACCACAAGTGTTTGAAATATGTGTTCACTCAAAAGAATTTGAATCTTCACCAAAGGAGGTGGATGGCTTGAGTTGCTAAAACATTATGACATGAGTGTCCTCTATCACCCCGATAAGGTGAATGTAGTGGTAAATACTATTAGTCCATTATCAGTGGATAGTGTTGCTCATGTTGAGGATAATAAGAAGGAGTTGGTTCGTGATGTACATAGATTGGTCTGATTATGTGTTCGCTAAGTTGATTCTAATGGAGGAGGAGTAGTCATTAAAAACGGTTTGAAATTGTCTTATGATGCTAGCTTGGAGGCTAATGCCCCTGGGAGTTTACTGGATGGCTGGGCAGCTCCATTATTGGTTACTTCTGGTTCGAGGCCGATATTCACGGTTTGAGGTCGTTACTTCTGATTCAAGGCCGATGCTCATGGTTCGAGGCCATTACTTTCAATTCAAGGTCGATGCTTACGGTTCAAGGCTGTTACTTGGTTTGGATGGTTAGTGATGGTTCTGCTACTCACCTTGCATTCATATGCATCACCTATCACTAGTATACTTGTTTGTTGGTTGCACCCTCTGATTTATGGGGGTCGATTGAGTTATGATTGTTGTTTGTATCTTTCGGGCTTATAGGGGTCCAATTAGGTTATTATTTTGCTATATTTTGTTCTCTAACTTTTAAATATTTGATAGCTGATAGGCTTTGCCTTTAGAATTGCGGTTGTGAGTCCTCCTGACCCTGGGTAGTTGACTTGGTATCTTAGTTGCTTGTGAATAAGTTGTTGGCTTGCTTTCAAGGTACGTTCTTGACACAGCTTCTTTCCCCTTGTATTTATTGCCTATCTACTTTAGTAACTCATGTTTAGTTACTTGTGCTATGCTTTCCTTATTACTTGTTGTTTATGCTGGTGTTATCTTTTGAGATCAGTTGGCCGATGCCTACTGAGTTCCGTCTTTGGTACTCATACTATACTTCTGCTCCCTGCAGATCTTGGTTTGAGTTATCACCGTTGATTTGGAGTCATGTGTCTCATCTTTGAGTCTTAGAGACTAGAGTGAGCTCCTAGCATTTGGATTTGTCGATTTCTATCCATTTTTGGGTAGGCTTAGTCTTTCTATTGTTTCAGAGACAACCTGTACCTATCTAGTATTTGTAAAAATGTTATACTCTTATTTTGATTAGATGCTCAATTACTGACTGATGGTCGGCCTTGAGATGGTTCCTTGTGTTGCATTTTTATTGATTACCCTTTCTTCGCTTCATTATAAGCTTTATGCTTCTTATTGTTGACTTCCGGTTAGTTGTCCCTTGCTTATGGATCTGCGCTAAGGATTAAGCTTACCTACTAGTGGGGTATAATAGGTGTCATCATGACTTGAGAAATCGGGTCGTGACACCCACCTTGTTGGTGAGGGTTCGATTCTCCACATTATAATCCCCTCTCCCATTTTCCCTTCCCCCACACCAATATTTTTTAATTAATTTTTAAACGTAATCTACAAAAACATATTATGTGATAAATAACTATCAACATAAAATTATGCTTGTAGAAATTTTATGAAATATTAGGGACAAACGTGCAACTTACATTTCTTAAAAAACTAGTATATGATAGCACCAACGAATTACTTGACCCTCAATCTTTTTTGAATATTTATATCTTTCAAATTTAAGTAAACAAGAAAAAATAATTTTTGATGTAGGGGATATGTTAATTATTTCCATTAGATTTGCGTGTGGAACAAATTTCTTGACATTACGAGGAGAGAACAACAAAATGAGAATAATTTAACCAATGAACAAACGTGGTGATACAATTATAAATTTTTGGATTACAAAAATTAATTATATACAACTAAATTAAACCGAAAGAAATGAAATTTTTTCCAAAAAATTAAGGAATCTTTTACTTCACCTTTTTATTTTAAAATGGATATTTTATAGGTCTTCTTGATAATTTTGTTTAATGTTTAAATTCATATTCAACTTTAGATGTGTTATTATTTCACCCTAAAATGTTCAGAGTGAAAATTTATTCAATACATAAATCAATTTGTTTAACTTTTGAAGTGCAAGATGTTTTTTTTGGAAACTGTACCAACAATAACATTCGAATAACAACAATAATAAAAGCGCAAATAAATAAATAAACGAAAAACTAGTAAACATGTGACTTGTTCATATATTTAATAAGTGAGTGAAATAACAAAGTTTTAAAAATAATTCATGAAACACAACATATGAACACTTAATATAACGACAAAGAAAAAGAGATGTGGAGAATTCTATGACACACTTAGACATGCAGAACAATTAAAGATAGAAATTATCCATGGGACAACATGGACATATAAAATAATACTAATAAAAAGACACACACACTAGTCCAAAGACTTTATATATTATTGGTGCGATTTGGATCTTGATCATTAATACTGTTTAGTGATAGGTCATCCAGCAAAGTCACTACATCATCATTATTCCAATTGAATAACTCAATCATTGAAGGAATTTGTCAAATGTCAGTAGAGTAGTTCTGGTAATCATTTATTTGCATTGATGCACCCATTGGAGGGATATCTATTGAAGGGTCCATTTGTGGTGTCATTGGAGAAGGCACTGGAAAAGACAATGGAGGATCTATAATTGGTGAAGGCATCATAGAAGTCATTGGTGTTAAAGGTGTGGATTGAGGGACATTTGATGTAGACCCCTCGTCACCAACATTCTTTTTCATTGCTTCACGTACTAGATAAAGTTTCTTCTTGATCACGTAACTTAGATCGTTGAGATCGTAAGGATGCATGTCAAAGGAAATAGTTTTTCCATTCAATACTTCATGCATCTCATTCGTAATTCCCTTGACTCTATTTTCCTTTCTTACCTTTAGTAGTTTTTTCTTCAACTTCTTGATCCTTTTCTCGATGAATTCTACTCTTGTCACCATGTTTTTTTATCTCTCCAATGCTGTCAATTCTTTAAACTTTAGAAAGGTGTTGATTGCAGCACCATGATTGGGAAACACCTTAGGTTCATCACCAAAAGGACTATAGATGATGGTAGTCATTTCAATGTCACAAAGAGTACTGAGTTCTTGTGGCTTTTTCACGAACCCTATGTGTCTTTTCTTGTATGAAACTTTTCTATCAGTTTCATTTTCAATCAAAGCAAGGATTACTTTGTTTCTAGTTATGGCTAAAGAGGAGAAAGAAGAGGATATATGTTTTTGTTCAAAAATGACATTGTTGTTTTATTTGTTGTTCTTGTCTTTGCCTAAGATCGAGCCCTATATATATGAAAATTTTGGATTCTGTAAATTTTTGAGTAGTTTGAATTAGAGAATTCTTTAAAGTCAACAATAACTATTTTGGAATAAATCTAAATGAGGGTGTATCATCCTGAAATATATGTAGTTTTTGGATCTGGTCTTATACTAACAAAAAATTTTGAGTCAAACTTTTCTAATTAGGAAAAGAATTAGTGTGGTTTAAATCTGAATAAGTATTTTCCACAAAACATGGTCATAAGGTTATAGCAAATGTGTTTCTTATAGAATTACATTATTATTTTTTCCAAATTTGGAAGAAATTATATTTAGTAGAAACTTTATGCTACTTTCAAATATCTTAAAAACTAAATCCTACTTAATTTTCTTTTTATTAATATATGATATGCACCAACCTATTACTTGACCCTCAGTGAAATCTTTTTCTAAATTAGTTTTGAGTTAAATCAATATGCCATAATTGTAAAAAATACTAATCAAAATAATGTGTTTACACATAATAGAAAAATAAAAAGAGAATGTTATTCACTTAAAGATATATTATGTCACAACCCAATTTCTCGAGTCATGATGACACCTACTATAATCCACCAGTAGGTAAACTAACCCGTAACCTGGAACGACCAATAATGGGTTTAAGGCTAGAAACATAGTGAAAGCAATAATTTAAATACAGAAACAGAAGATAAAGTGGAAACAAGATAAAATATCTATACAATAAAAGGATCCCTCCCAGAACCTAGAAAACACAAGTACAAAGATGCTAAATAACAGTGTACAAGTCTCAAAAGTGGACCCAAAATAAAAATACTTGTCTCAAAATATAAAAGACTAGCCAACAAAATTCAAATAGAGACAAGTAAATTCCAGAATGCCATGTGCTTACCCTCACCTTCGGATCTAGGAACTATAGTCTCGATATCAATGCTGGTAACTGGTGCTCGGACCTGTATCATGAAACAGATGCAGAGTGTAGTATTAGTACCCAAACAACAGGTACTCAGTAGGAATCATAGGTCGACGAAGTAAGAAAAGTAAAGGTTATATGAAATGTAAAAATTAAACACAGATGTCAAAGAACAGGAAACAAAAAGGAATGCACACGAGTATGCTAAGAACAGATGAGAAGTAAGTATAACTAGTTCAACCTAACTAGACCCCATAAGCCGAGAAGGTACACTCGTGTGCAAGTTTAAGTAAACCCTGAAAGGACCCCCATAAGCCCGCCAGCTACACGAAATAGCTATGAACTAATAAGAGAGCTTGAAGATATTACCGGAATTTCCCCAACCTCTCCTAGACTACAATCGTGGTAAAGGAATCCAAGAATCCATCAAAACATCAAGATAGAATCTCCCAGTCAGAGCTTGAATTGGATCAAACAGAAATATAAGATAGGACCTCCCTGTAAGAACTCTAATCGGATCGAAGGGGATTTACAATTGAGTCACCTAGATAGAACTTGAATCAGATCAAAGGGAAATATAAGATAGGACTTCCCAGTCAGAAGTTAAATTGGATCAAAGGGAATAGAATCATTAAGTCAAGACTTGAAACTGACCAAAGGGGTGATACAAGCAGGGACTGAATCCGGCTGAAAGAGATGCACTGGGAGCCTCAAAACAGGAGCAATAATAGGGTAAATGGGCTCGAACCATAGAAAACATAACCTAATGATTCCAAGATCCCTTTACCATCACAACTCCCATCTAAGCAAAGGAACAGGACCACCTCAGAATCGTCAGGGACCCAGTCCAGGTCATACTCCACAAGTCAATGTCGAATTACCGATACGCCCATAATAACCTACGTACATGCCATGTCGATCGAGAGGGTTAAACAAAAATACTAAAGGGAAAGCTGAGCTGAGTAGTCGCCTAACTAAGGATTAAACTATCAGACCCAAGTCTTCTATATAAGTCTACAAGGAACTAAGCTATTGTAACACCCCAAAATTTCTAAGCTAATACCTGAATCATTCTGTAACACCTCAAAACTCTACTCTTAAAATCTGAATCGTTCATCGTAAGTATATGAGCTTAAAACGGGTGATGCCTTACTTACTCATGTATATTAAGGTCCTTTACCAAGTGTATCAAGGGTATCAAAAGTGATCTAGGGTCATAAGGGACCTCAAACACCAAGCCAAGTTCAATACATTCCTATAGACTAAGTTTTCACAAGACTTCATATAAAGGTCCAATTCAAACGACCATATCTCTCAACATATAAAGAGTTAGGTGGCCTATGACCTATCAAATTAAAATTCTAAGAATCTTATATCAAGTGCCACCAAGTTTGCCTTACTTCGAGTTTAGAGTAGTATCTTATGGTCATTTTACTGGAATATGTCCGGGTTGAGAAATTCGGCAAGGACACTTCCTCATTTGGTGACTCACCGAATGGGTTGGTGAACAACCAAATTAGCTCACCAAATTGTCCTGAAAACCTTAAGTATCTATCTATTTTGGCGATCTAAAGTGTCATTTGGTGAACTGCCAAATATTTTGTTAAGGAGACCTCCAGATTACCGATTTGGCCAACAGGATTCATAATAAGGTCATTTTCTTTGATTTTTATGGCCTTCTTACATTCTCTGAAGGATATTCTTGACATTTTACCCTAAATTAACTTCCCTAATTCCATCTTATAACCTAATATCATTATTATACATATAGAAACTCTAAAATCATGTAATTCTCCTTCTTTCAAAGATCAAGAACTCCAAGAAAGAGATTTCTCCAATTTCCCAAGATCTAAAGGCTTTCATGTTAAAGATTCTCTTAAAGATACCTAAGGTTTTCAATCCAAGTCTCTTCTTCACACTTCATATTCCAAGATTATATTCAAGTTTCTCAAAGAATATTGTTCTTCCGGGTATGTAAGACTTCAATAAGAGCATTCATTTCGCTCTCATGTCTAAAGTATTTTGATTCTCAAGAATTTCACAAGATTATTAGAAGTAAAGCTAGGGTTTTATGAAATTATGATCTTTCTTCAATAAGTTATGTTTTCATTATTTCACTTTGTTTTTAAAACCTTATGGTACCGATTTAGCATGGTTTTTTGGTCATTCAAACCCTTATGGATTTTAAGCATGAAAATATAACACAATAGAATTTAGAAAGTGTAAGATGGGTTTAACGTGCAGGTCCACAGACCCTATCCCAATCGTGTACCTTTCACGGAGGCCTAAAAGGCCCATGGAAGGATTCACCACCCATGGAGAGGACTAGGGTGGCTGTTTAAAGAAAGTCATTTTTTTCCCCTCTGGTTCACGACCCCCTTCACGAACCGTGAAGGGCTAAACAGTCCGTGAAGGGTCCCATATAGGCCTTCCGTCAGCTTTTTAAGTCGAGGCTATCATTTCCTATGCATCTAGTATCTAAGATATGTCTTTTAACCCCTATTCTAAGCCCTATATAAGTATTTTAAGTCCT
The DNA here is from genome assembly GCA_018342035.1 of Solanum appendiculatum. NCBI lineage: Eukaryota > Viridiplantae > Streptophyta > Magnoliopsida > Solanales > Solanaceae > Solanum > Solanum appendiculatum. Next base: position 794,481 of record JAGDQO010000917.1, on the reverse strand, counting down.
AAAACTATTTATTGTAAAATAATTCTCCTAAATTCCAAATTCCCTCCAAGTTCCTCTCCCAAAAGTTCTCTCTAAAGCTAAGGAAGAAGAAGCTAGGGTTTCACATCAATATCTCCAATTCACCATACCTTTTGGGCCTTGATAACTAAGGTATGTGAGTATTCACTGATGGATTCCTTTCCTCCATTGGGTTCCCAAGATCTTCCAATTTTACAAGTTCAAATCCTCAAATTAAAGTTAGGATTTTCTCTAATCTTCATGGGTTTTTCAATTATGATTCAATTTCCTATTTTCTATCCCCTAATGCATGAATTGAAGTATTTACATGATTTTTAGTTGAATTCATATGAACCCATGCATGATCCATGATTTTTTACTACGAACACATGATTAAGCTTATGAACTATGAATTATGATTTTTATGAAGATATGCATGTTTCTATGAGATTGTTGTTTATGACTTGAGGATGCTTCTAGATGAAAGTGTCAATGAAATTGTATAACATTTTCTCATATGTTAATATGATCATGATTGTGAAAGGATTTCTCACATAAGGATTCATAAGGTTGAAAGATTTTCTCACCTAAGTTGAATCAAGATTTAAGGAGTTATCCTAAATAACTTTAGATTGGATTGGTAACCTAATGGTGACTTTCCATGAATGTTAAAATGAATATGATTAATGACTATTTCATGGGATTTTACTTAGAACCGAGAGGAAATTAAGACGGATGCTCTCCCGTTAGTAAAGGTCGGATCTCTAGTAGCAATCTCGTTGTCCCTAACTAAGTGCCTCCATAGGATGTCTTAGCTAGTGGATCCACGTAAGCTAGAAGTTTAAGGTTGTTGCCTTGGCAAGTAATGACATCTCTTTTAAGTGTGGTATAGACATTGGATTCCATGTTTTAGCTCACATGGTCTTTGTCAGTTACTGGTAAACATCCCACAATAATGAACTAGGTTACTTCTGAGTATCTCACAAAGTGTTTTAAATATGTTAAGCTTGCATTGACCATGATTATGACTTGTGTTTTCTAACCATTTTATCTGATGATTTAGTTTGGTCATTGCATGTCATGAAAAGTCTTTTTAGCATGATTTCATACCTTTTTATGCATTGGTATCATACTTAGTACATTCTATATACTAATGCATACTTGTGCCTAGATTGTTTCACTAATGTAGGGTCCGATGCTCCTACCTCACATACTTGTGGCTAGTTGATCTCATTGACGATTCAAAGATTAAGAGTTGGTGAGTCCTCATGTTTTGAGGACCATGACACTTTTACTACTTTCTTTACTTCAAGTTTTGGACATTTGTACGTGGTCTATGGGTTATGGCCCTACCACTTCTTTTGATGTATTAGATGGTTTGTTGAGACTATGTTAGACTTCTGCTTTGTCAAACTCTTTTGATATAAGAATGTTTCTTTGAAATTTTTATATCTATTATCTTGTATGATGTCTGATAAGTGGCTTATGTAGGCCCTTTCGGGGTCCTATATCCCATGTTATGCCTAGGGTATACTTTGGGTCATGACAAACTTGGTATTCAGAACACAAGGTTTAGAAAGGTCCTAGGATGTCTCACAAGCCACGTCAAGTAGAGTCTTGTTAATGAGTGTAAAACGCACCACATTTATGAATAAGAGGCTATAAGATGTTTAGAAAATTCCACTTCTTTGATCATTCTAAAGTCGTGCGATAGTGTGTAACTCTAAATGTCTCTCTTCTAATCCTTACATGATGCTTTTCAAGATATGGCCCCTCGAAGAGCATACTTTAGAAGGAATAAGGTGACAATGTGTAACAAAAAGCTTCACAAGTTTCAGCCGGTCCTTTGGCTGAGGAAATGACTAATGCGGGGTTCCGAGCAGCTTTTTAAGTGTTGGCTCAAGCTATGACAACTCAAGTAATGTTCCCGTGAACCCAAATGTGGGTATGGCAGTGGCAAGGATAAGGCACTTCACTAGGATGAATCCTCCAGAATTTCATGGTTCTAAGGTTGATGAGGATCCTCAATAGTTCATTGATGACGTTTACAAGATAGTGGGAATTGTGGGAGTGAATACGGTTGAGAAGGCAGAGTTGGCCACTTATCAACTAAAGGGTGTTGCTCGAGTTTAGTTTGAACAATGGAAGAGCGAAAGGACTATTGATGCGGGTTCTCTTGATTGGGAGAAGTTTAAGGTTGCTTTTCTTGATAGGTTCTTTCCCCTTGAGATGAGAGAGGCAAAAGTACTTGGCTTCATCAACCTTCATCAAGGAAATATGAGTGTGAAAGAGTATGCTTTGAAGTTCACTCAATTGGATAGGTATGCTCCAACTATGGTTGCTAACTCTAGGGCAAGGATGAGTAAGTTTGTTTTGGGTGTGCCTGAAATAGTGGTTTAGGAATATCGTACCACCATGCTTATTAAGGAAATGGATATTTCCCGTTTGATGACTTATTCCCAACAAATAGAAGAGGGGAAGATGAAGGAAAGATCTATGGAGGTAAAGAGGGCAAAGACCGGTGATGGTAAATTTTCACATTCGAGATCCGATGGACATGGTCATCCTAGATTCCGATAAAGGTTCTCCAGTCAACAAATATAGGGTGTCTAACACTAAGCCTCAAAGAGGAAATGGTGTCGAATCTTCTTTTACTAATAGCGCTAGGTATGGAAAGAGTCATGATGGTAAATGCATAGCTAGTACGGATGTTTACTTTAATTGTGGTAAGAGTGGTCACAACATGAGGGATTGTCTGTCACTTGCTACTTAGGGAAGAGATGGTAGGCAATATATTCCTAGTGCTTCAGGTTCAAGTGCTCCAAAGCAAAATCGATTCTATGCACTTCAAACTCGACATGATTAACAAAGTTCTTCCGATGTGGTTACTGGTATGTTGAGAATCTTTCATCTTGATGTTTATTCTTTTCTTGATCCCGGTGTTACTTTTTCATTTGTGATGCCATATGTGGCTATGAGATTTGATGTTTCTCCGGATGTGTTGTTAGACCCTTTTTTTCATGACCTAAAGTACACCTTAGAATTGACATGATGTATAGGACCTCGAGAGGCCCCACACAAACTACTTCGCATACATCATACAAGATAATAGAAACAAAAGAGTTTAAAAGTAGCATTTCATATAGAAGAGTTTGACAAAAAATGAAAGTCTAAACATAGGTCTCAATAAGGCATCTACTACATCAATAGAAGGAATCTGGAACGTAACCCATACAAAGTCTGAAAACTGAAATGACATAATCATTTTCTGTATATGTTACAAAAAATCATGATGTTGATATGGACACCCAAACGACTTTTCACAAAGCAACAAAAGAAAAGGGTGAAAGTTATGATTGGCAACTTGGTCAATCTTCTGCCAGAATTCATTGTACAAGATGATGATCTTGTACCTTTTGTGAAATACATTATGAGTATTAACAAGTTAATTCAAGAAGTTGTTTGGGCCGGGGGTTTATTAAGAATGAAAGAGAAATACAAGGCTCTATGATTTGCATTGCCCAATGATTCTTGTAAAGAATTTCTTGACAAATCTTGGCATAAGACGGATCACCAAATATCAAGATCTTACAAGATGTTAGTTCAAGATCTTGTGGATAGATTCACAAATTTAATGGTTCAGAAGACTTTGTGTCGTTCTCATGGACTGCATATAAAAATAACTATAAGACAAACTTAGTTAAGTCTATATTTTCTAGAGGAAAATATTTATTGCCTAAGGACTTGCATCTAGATCTTGTTAAATCTATTCCTATACACATGAAAAAAGTAATGTGACAATGTGTATTTAGTTTGTACAATGATTGTTTATATGTGACATGATTTGTATGAATTTATCATTTAATTGTTTATGTTAATTATTATTATTAAATGTTTCTATATCTATTATAGAATTTATGCTTATTAAATCTTGAATTTATGTGATTTAAGATAAGTGATTCTTAGATGACTGATTGAGTTAGATTTATGACATATTAAAATTCGGATGATCATTGGGAACTTAGTGAACTTTCGAATCTAAATATGATATGAAAGGAATATTAACATAGTTGATTATTTTAAGAATTATTATGTATATGAATTTAGGCTACTATTATGTACATAGTTGTCTCCTTTTACTTTACACTTGTTTAAATCAGTATGTCAACTTCTACAAATATTATTATTGCTGAGCTTCACAAATATGATAAGCTTAATGGTGATTACTATAAGTATGTTCTGGAAGAGCAAGAAACTCTTGAAGCTCTACATGTGTCAAAACACTTTTGAAAAATGGTAATACACTCCAAACATGTGAAAGTCTCGAAAAGGCCTAAGGTTAATCAACAAGAAGAGAAAAATGTTTCTGCTCCTAAGAAAAATAAAAATATGGCTAAGCTTAAGTGCTATAATTGTAAGAACAAGGGACATTTTGCTCGTGATTGTCCTGAGCCCAAAAAGGTACATGACCTTATGAACAATTTACATAGTGTTGTAAATGTTTCTTGATCTGCTTTTTGAACTAAATCACTTCCTATGTGAATTGTAGATTCGGGAGCTACCAAACATATAGTAATGGAAAGAGACGCTTTCATAGATTACCGATGAATCCCATGAGGATCCAAATGGGTATATGTAGGATATAACTCCAAAGAGGAGGTTAAAGGAATTGGTACCTACAAACTTGAAATGTGTGATGGCCGAACTCTATTTCTACATGATGTACTATTTTCCCCATCAATTCATCGTAATCTAGTCTCTGTTCGAATGTTGATAAAGTTAGAATTTAATTTTTCCTTTCATGAACATGGTATGGATATGTATTTGGCCAAGACAAAATATGGAATTGGTTATTTTTATGATCAATTTTTTTGTATTGGATATTGTTCACAGTCCCAATAATAATGATATTAGTTTCTCCTTATTTATGTCTTCTAATTGTTACAATGATGTAAGTACATGGCATGCTAGGGTTGGTCATATTGGTCAGCAAAGAATGAATCGCTTAGATAAAGAAGGTATGCCTGGCACAATAGATAAAGTAAAATTATCTACTTGTGAATCTTGCCTAGCTAGAAAAACTACAAGAAAACTATTTGGAAAAGGCACAAGAGCTGATACTCCATTGCAATTAATTCATTCTGACATACGTGATCCAATGAATGTAAGGGCAAGACATGGTGCTATTTACTTCATCACTTTTATTAATGATTTTACTCGATTCGGTTATGTGTATTTGATTTCTCACAAATCTGAATCTTTAAGTTGCTTCATTAAGTTTATGAACTTAGTTGAGAATCAATTGGATAGAAAAATAAAAGCTCTAAGAACCGATCAAGGAAGAGAGAATTTGTTTGATGAGTTCAAACAACTATGTGAAAAAAAGAAATTCAAAGACAATTAACTACTCCTTATACTCCACAACAAAATGGTGTTGCGAAACGATGAAATAGAACCTTGTTAGAAATGGTTAGGTCGATGATGGCATATACAAAATTGCCAATCACCTATTGGGGTGATTCTTTGCTCGCAGCTACATTTGTACTTAATCGTGTCCTTTCAAAATCAGTTAGGACTATGCCATATTGGTTATGGACTAAACGAAAACCAGATTTAGGGCTTTTGAAGCCTTGGAGTTGTGCTGCTCTTAGGTCCAAGGGGAAAGAAATGTATCTTTATAAGATACTCTGAACAATCTAAGGGTTATGTGTTCATTGGTGAACAAAATAGTGGCACTGTAACTGAAGTTGAGTCACATGATGTTACATTAATAGAGAATGATTTTTCTATGCAGGGTGAGATAGGTCAAGACTTATCTCTTTATGAAACTACGGACCAGACCGTTTTCGCTGCTGAAGTTAAAATAGATTTGAGTGGGAGTCATTTTAATGATAACAGATCAGTTTCTATTCCCACAGATACACCATCTGAATTGAATCCTATTGATATTGATGGTCTAAGTGGGAGTAACTCACTAACTGATAAATCAATTTGTCAGTCTCAATCTCAATGAACAATTCGTCCACATATTCCACGTTGTCGATTTGAGATCGAAGGGGAATCATTTATAGTTACTCCGGATGATGAAGAGCCAAGAAATATAAATGAGGCTCTTACACATCCTGCTAAAGAAAAATGGTTAAAAGCAATGGATGAGGAGATGGAGTCAATGAAATCTAACCAACTACAGAAATTGATTGATCTACCTATAGGCCGAAAAGCTATTAGGAATAAGTGGATTCTCAAAATTAAGCGTAAGTCAGGTGGTAGTATCTAAATATTTAAAGCTTGCTTGGTACCTAAGGGTACACACAACATGAAAGAATTGATTATGAAGAAACTTTTTCACCTGTTGTACATTTTAATTCAATAAGACTAATTTTATCTATAGTGACTAAGTTGGATCTTGAATTGCATCAAATAAATGTCTAAACTGCATTTCTCAATGGAAAACTAGAAGAACAACCTTTTCATGAAAAAAGATGAAGAAAATAAAGTATGTCGACTTCAAAGGTCGATTTATGGCCTTAAACAATCTTCTAAATTATGGTACTTACGATTCTAAAATGCGATCATATCGTATTGATTTGTTATGATTCATGAAGACTATTATATGTACACCAAAATAATCAAAGATAAGTTTGTGATCATATCATTGTATGTAGACGACATACTAATAGTTGCAGGTGACATTGGTTTTGTAAAAGAAATAAAGGAGTGGTTATCATCTACTTTTGAGATGAAAGATATGGGTGAAGCAGCATACATCCTTGGAGTTAAGATTTCAAGAGATCGTTTGAAGAGATTGTTATCTCTCTCAGAGGAACCTTACACTAAGAAAGTTCTTGAATGCTTTAATATGCAAGATTGCAAACCCATAAACACTCCAGTTTCTAAAAGTGAATCTTTGAGCTGAATGATGTGCCCTTACACTCCATATGAAAAGGAACAAATGAGAAAAGTTTCTTATGCTAATGCAGTCGGAAGTCTTATGTATGCTATGATGTATACGAGACCAGATATTTGTTATGCCGTTGGGTTAGTTAGCAGATATCAATTTGACCTAGGACCATAACATTGGAAAGCAGTTAAAAGGATATTGAGGTATCTTAAAGGCACAGCCGACTATTTCTTATGTTATCGAGGAAAGGATTTGCAACTTAGAGGCTACATTGATGCTGATTAGGGAGGAGATTTGAATGAGAGAAAATCCACCTCCGGATATGTATTCTTGCTTAATGATGGCGCCATATCATGAAGTAGCAAGAAGCAGTCGTGTATAGCCTTATCTACAATGGAAGCTGAATTCGTAGCACTTTCATCTGATGTGCAACAAACTGTTTGGCTTAAACATTTTCTGGTTCATTTGGGTGTGTATAACAATGTTGTTGAGCCTGTCATAATCAATTATTATAGTCAGGTTGTAATAGCCTACACAAAGTATACAAAGTACCATGGGAAGACGAAATATATTGACATAAAGTATAATTTTGTAAGAGTCATGGTAATACTAAAGGAAGTAAATGTAAAATACATATCTACGCATCAAATGATAGCAGATCCCTTAATGAAACCCATAGCATGTGATGCTTATGAGAGACATGCGAAGTCATTGGGTTTACGTAGATATTAATATATTTATACTTTATTTTTCCCAAGCATGTTCCTGTAAATTCACATAATTGAAGTTAATGTTGGTTTATGTCTAATTTTCCATTCTTGTTGATTTATATACATATATCATTTTTTATGTAGTGTACATAAAATTCTGAGGATAAAAAGTATGTCTAACAGATAAAAAGATTGGCCTATTCGCACAGGCAATCGCCTCTATTGTCTAAGTGACAAGTGGAGATGAGACAGTTATAAACTAATTATTATCAGAAGTGGTGATAATAGTGAGTTGAAAGTTTATAATCATAATGTCGTTTGTTAGTTTGTGTTTAATCATATGTGATTAAAATGAGTTAGTCTGTTTATAATGCCAGATGTGTGTTTTGAAGAACAAAATGATTAGTAGATTTGTGAACTCAAAGTTAGACATGAGTTGTCTGAACTATCATCTGCACAATATTAAATTAATAAAAGAAATACGCTCCATGGGAAAGGAGTCAGTAATGTGGTACATGTTTCATACCATGTATGCATATAGTGATACGTAGGGCGGTACAAGTTTAGTCTCTACTTGCTATCGTGTGAAGCCTTGAAAATTATAAGTAATTTTCACGTTGTACCCTCATGACTTTAATCAGTTTCTTGAGATTCAATTTGGTGTTTGCTAACTTATTATGTTGCCAAGAGATCATGTTTGATTCGGTCTGGTGGGACATTTTTAGAAAAGTATATCACGTAGAGATTAAGAGATTCATGAGATGAGAAAGATCATTGGATATTATCACATCAATTGTGTTCATTGACGTCCTTTAGGTTTGTCTATATGAGACAAGTACATAATGATGAACTCAAAATTAAGAAAAGAGATGGTGAGAAATATGAATATGATAAATGATCTAGGGTACTGCATACTATAATCTACTCTAAGTTTCATTGATCGAGATGTTGTAAATTCCTAATAGATATATAGCAACAAAGCTCTCGAAGTATGCACTTGTCACGCCCCGAGACTACCCCCTAGGCGTAACACGGTGCTTAGTGTCACGAGTCACCCCAAGCTAACCCATGGCATGACATATCTATACAAACCCAATTAAAACAATACTGTGCGGAAGCTAAAAACAGTTTAATGTCTTAATCTGGGAAAAAGCCCAACATGTCTGAATGCATATATAATATTCGAAGAGTTTAGTGATGACTAAAGACAACACCAATAACTCAAGCTGAATCTAATCTATGTCTGAAAGCCTCTAACTGACTTGAGTTGCTGGGACATGCCCCCAGCTAACTGTAAGTAGACTGAAACTGAAAGTAAAGTATGTCTACTATCCTCGAACTACGAGGACTCACCACTGAAGCTGCTGAGTATGGACTAGAAGTCGAGCTAAGCGCGGTCTGGATACTGAGTGCCTAAACCTACATCATCAAACGATGTAGCGCAAGAGTATGCGTCAGTACTTTGAATGTACTGAGCATCCAGGATATAGATACTAAGCTGAACAATATAAACTGAACGATATAACCTGGACAATATAATTGAACATGGAATAGACTGTACTGAAGTATAACTGAAAACTGGACTAGATGCAATGACCAAGTACTAATCATGAAGATAACATGTTGAACTGTATACTGAAGTAAATGCTGATAACATGGGCAATGCAATAAGAGTATGATTGTGGGAGCTACTGTTAACCGACATAAACCACGTAAGCTAAATATGGAGTCCGATGTATATGGCCCATCGAGAAGACCCAATATACATTGCCAGGGTATAAAGGCATGATTGTGGCGTGATCACTAAAACTTAGCCTTTTTCAAATCCGAGATGTTACAATATCTCCCCCTTGGGATCATTCGTCCTCGAATACAGACTAAGCAAGCTAAATTTGGAAGGAAAGAGTTGTAATCCCTACCAACGGAGTACTAGAAATTGATATCTAATTGAACTGAGTTTCACGAACATGCAAATATGCTAAAATGGATGGATAACTGAGGGAACAAGATACTGAGACTGAGTTACACAAGAGTAAACTGAGAGGCTGGAGAGGAACTATTACCTCAAGTTGAAACTGAATCGGAAGGAAAAAGATGGGGGTACTTGGCCTTCATAGCTGCTTCTGCTTCCCAAGTAGCTCCCTCTATGGACTGATTCCTCCACAAAACCTTTACTAAAGCGACTTCCTTATTTCTCAACCTACGAACCTGACGGTCAAGAATCTCAACTGGAATCTACTCATAGGTGAGGCTATCCTTCACAACCACACTCTCTAAAGGTACTATCGATGCCGGATCACCCACACACTTCTTCAACAAGGAAATGTGAAAGACTAGATGTACCGCTGCTAGTTTTTCTGGCAACTCTAACTCATAAGCGATATTACCAACCTTTTTCAGGATTCTGTAAGGACCTACATACCTAAGACTAAGCTTTCCTTTCTTGCCAAATCTCATCACCCCCTTCATGGGTGACACCTTCAGGAAAACCTAATTGTCGATTTCAAACTCTAAGTCCCTTCTCCTCACTTCTGGATAGGACCTCTGACGACTCTTATCTGTCTTTACCCTTTGATGAGCTGAACTTTCTCCATAGCCTTATGAACCGAATCTGGCCCAACCAAGGTTGCTTCACCTACTTTGAACCAACCAATCGGAGACCTACATCTATGCCCATATAGTGCCTCATAAGGGGCCATCTGAATACTGAAATGGAAACTGTTATTATAGGCAAACTCTATGAGAGGTAAGTGATCATCCTAACTACCCTTGAAATTGATCACGCAAGCTCTCAACATGTCCTCTAAGGTCTTAATGGTACTCTCTGCCTGACCATCCGTCTGCGGATGAAATGTTGTACTGAGATTTACCTGAGTACCAAGACCTTTTTTAAATGATCTCAAGAAATGAGAGGTAAACTGAGGGCCTCTATCTGAAATGATAGACAAAGGAACACTATGCAACCTGACTATTTTGTTGATGTAAAGTCTGGCGTAGTTCTCTGCTGAATCTGTAGTCTTGACTGCCAAGAAGTGAGATGACTTAATGACTCTGTCCACTATCACCCATATGGAGTCATGTTGTCTGCGAGTACGAGGCAAACCCGTAATGAAATCTATTTTTACCACTTACCACTTCCAAGTAGGAATGCTAATCTCTTTAGGCACACCTCCTGGTTTTTGATGTTCTACCTAAACTTGCTGGCAGTTGGGACACTTAGCCACAAAATCTGCGATGTCTCTCTTTATGTCGTTCCACCAATAGACTTTTCGTAGATCACGGTACATCTTAGTAGCACTCGGATGAATAGAATATCTGGAATTATGAGCTTTTGTAAGGATTTTCTGCCTCAAATCACCCACATTATGGACACATAAGCGACCTTGGTAACGAAGCACACCATCTCCCCCTTGGGAGAAAACCTCGACTCTTTGCTGATGAACTGCGCTTTTCAACTGAAGTAATATAGGATCACTATCTTGTTTCTCCTTAACCTCCACTACCAATGAAGATTCTGACCCATTTTGAACTATCACACCACCATATGACGTGTCCATATAACTCCTAAGCGAGCAAGCCAGTGAACATCTTTGGCAAATTTTTTCTTCTCTTCCTCAAGATGTGCTACACTACCCATGGATAGTCTGCTGAGGGAGTCAGCCACTACATTGGCCTTACCCGGATGGTAGAGCACATTCATGTCAAAGTCTTTGAGGAATTCAAGCCATCTTCTTTGGTGAAGATTCAACTCTTTCTGGGTGAACACATACTAGAGGCTCTTATGATCTGTGAAAACATCAACATGAATACCATACAAGTAGTGTCTCCAAATCTTTAGGTCAAACACGACGGCTGCAAGCTCGAGGTCATGAGTCGGGTAGTTCTTCTCATGGACCTTAAACTGTCTAGTAGCATAAGCTATGACCTTACCCTACTGCATCAACACACAACCCAAGCCGACCTTGGATGCATCACAGTATAGCACATAACCGTCTAAACCCTCTGGTAGAGTCAAGACAGGAGTTGTAGTCAACCTGGTCTTTAGTTCTAAGAATCTTTTCTCACACTCATCTGACCACTGAAACTTGACCTTCTTCTGAGTCAACCTAGTCAATGGGGAAGTTATAGATGAAAATCCTTCTACAAACCTTCTGTAGTAACCGGCCAAACCCAAGAAACTTCTGATATCAGTCGGAGAGGTGGGTCTGGGTCAGTGCTTTACTGCATCAATTTTTTGAGAATCCACTCGGATCCCTTCGCTGGATACCACATGACCAAGGAAAGCGACCGACTGTAACCAAAATTCACATTTACTGAACTTGGCAAATAGCTAGCGATCTTTGAGGGTCTGTAGAACCACTCTCAGTGCTCTTCTTCATTCCGAGAATAAACGAGGATATCATCAATAAAGACGATCATGAACATGTCCAAATACTACTTGAACACCCTGTTCATTAAGTCCATAAATGCTGCAGGAGCATTTGTTAGTCCAAAAGACATAACTACAAATTCATAGTGACCATACCCAGTCCTGAAGGCTGTCTTTGGGATGTCACTATCTCTGACTCTGAGCTGATGATAGCCGGATTTGAGGTCTATCTTAGAAAAGCAACTAGCACCCTGAAGCTGGTCGAACAAGTTATCAATCCTTGGGATGTGATATTTGTTCTTGATTGTGATTTTGTTCAACTGACGATAGTCAATGCACATCCTGAGAGAACTGTATTTCTTACATATGAATAACAATGGAGCGCCCCATGGAGAGATGTTGGGTCTGATGAAATCCTTATCGAGAAGGTCTTTCAACTGCTCTTTCAATTCCTTAAGCTCAGCTGGAGCCATTCTGTAAGGAGGAATTGAGATAGGCTGGGTATCTGGAAGGAGATCTATTCCGAAGTCAATCTCCCTTTCGGGAGGAACTCCAGGAAGATCTTCTGGAAACTCACTCACCACTGGGACTGACTCAAGATTTGGGGTTTCATAGTTTGAGTCCTTAACCCGAACAAGATAGATAAATATACCCCTTGAAAATCATTTTTCTTGCCTTAAGGTAAGAGATAAATCGACCTGCAGGCACTGAGTTACTACCCTTCCACTCTAAGACTGGCTCGTTTGGAAACTGAAATCGAACGATCCTGGTTCTACAATCGATTGAGGCATAACATGAATGTAACCAATCCATGCCTAGGATGATATCAAAGTCCATCATTACTAGCTCTACAAGGTCTGCTGAGGTGACTTTCTGGGAAACTGTGACATGGCAATTTCTATATACCCGTCTAGCTATAATTGGGTCACCAACTGGAGTAGAGACTGAGAAGGGTTCTTGGAGAGTTTCTACTGGAGTGACACTCACAATGTCTGTTGCTTTCTTGATGTCGTCTAGAAACTCTTGTGGATCCTCTTTTGACTTAGACCCAAGAAACTTCGGAGGGTTCATCCGAATGAAGTTCCGAATTCTTACTACAACAATGTTAGTCTGTGGCGGAGCTAGGGCCACAGCCTGTTGATTGACATGGGCGATCATCGCCTAAGCAAGCACTTGGAAAGCAGCCCTAAACTCGGCATGCGTGACTTGCTCATTCAATGGGTCTACTAGAGCTGCTGGCTGATTCTCTGCATTAGCTCTTCTGAGAGGCATTTTCTGAAATGCGAAGAGTAGGAGTTTGCAGGAGATTAAATAGAGCTTATACTCTATAGCACGAGTTGGAAAAGAAAGAAGGGAAGTTTTTCTTAGATCACCTAGTAGCCTCTCCCTCATAGATAGCGCGCTTCATACTCATGAAAGAGACTCTACTTAGTGCGGCTTTCAGACACCCTAAGACTCTTGAACCTGATGCTCTGATACCAAGTTTGTCACGCCTTGAGGCTACTCCCTAGGCATAACACGGTGATTAGTGTCACGAGTCAGCCCAAGCTAACCCATGGCATGACATATCTATACAAACCCAATTAAAACAATATTGTGCGGAAGCTAACAATAGTTTAATGTCTTAATCTAGGAAAAATCCCAACATGTCTGAATGCATATATAATATTCAAAGAGTTTAGTGATGATTAAAGAAAGCACCAATGACTCAAGTTGAATCTAATCTATGTCTGAAAGCCTTTAACTGACTTGAGTTGCTGGGACTTGCCCCCAGCTAACTCTATGAAGACTAAAACTGAAAGTAAAGACTGAAAGGTAAAGCATGTCTACTGTCCTCGAACTATGAGGACTCACCACTGAAGCTGCTGAGTATGGACTAGAAGTCGAGCTAAGCACGGTCTGGATGCTGAGCGCCTAAACCTACATCATGAAATGATGTAGCGCAAGAGTATGCGCCAATACTTTGAATATACTAAGCATGCAAGATATAGATACTAAGCTGAATAATATAAACTGAACGATATAAACTGGACAATATAAACTGAACGATAAAAATTGGACAATATAACTGAACATGGAATAGACTGTACTGAAGTATAACTGAAAATTAGACTAGATGCAATGACCAAGTACTAACCATGAAGATAACATGTTGAACTGTTTACAGAAGTAAATGTTGATAACATGGTCAATGCAATAAGAGTATGACTGTGGGAGCTACTGTTAACCGACATAAACCACGTAAGCTAAACGTGGAGTCTAATGTATACTCCCCATCGAGAGGACCCAATATACCTTGCCAGGGTATAAAGGCATGAATGTGGCGTGATCACTAAAATTGATGCCTAACAGAGGGGACTTTTGAACCTACGTTGGCACGTAGTTCTAGGACTTTATGGGTACGTTGAACCCATCCAACTCGGTGCTAAGTCTACTCCCAACTGAATATACAAAGCTAAAATGTAGCTGATATACTGAGTAGCTCAAAATACTGACATGCTATCTGGGAATGCACATAATTATACTGAAAGATATGGCATTCAAATACTGGAGTATGATTTTCTGACTGATCTGTCTAGCAAGTATAATTCATGAAATGCTGACTATGCACGTATACACGTGACTATGCAGATTTTCCAAGAAAGCATGGTATTTAGACCATGGAAACTATAGCAGCTAAAATCACAATGAATATCCAAGATTATGGAAACCCTAGGTCTGAACAATTTATGAGAAATTGAACTGACTGAATTCTACGGACCTAATGGGTGAAAGGAACCCACTAGTAAAATCCCACATACCTGGTGACGAAAACTACGGAGAAATCCTTTCGATTTGGGGGCTGAACTTGAAAAACACCTCTGCTTGTTCTTGGGAGAAAACTATCGCTTCTTTCTTCTCTTTTCTTTTTGAGTTAGATGATTTTGGAGAATGAGGGTTCTAGGTAGTTTCTGACTAGGTTATTAGGCTTAAAATGAGTAAAACTACGTATTTTAGGCATCAAACGACGTAGTTTAAGTGCTCAACGCATAGGAAAAAAGACCAATATGACCCTGACTTAAAGCTGTAGAAATGACTTCAAGACAGGCTCCACGAGTCGTACAATGCTTCACGGCTCGTACAGTGGGTCGTGAAGATTTCTCAGCCTGACATTGCTCCACTAAAACGGGCATAACATTTTACTCCAAACTTCAAATGAAGAAAACTTGGTGCGTTGGAAAGAGGACTCAAAGAAATTTAATTTTATAGGTCATGGGCCACCTAATTAATTTTTTGCTAAAAGATATGATCGTTTGAAGTTGACCCTAAACTCAATGCACCACGGGCCGTTTAGTGGCTCGTGGTGAGTGACTTTACCTTGGCTGCCTTGGGCAGTCCTTCACGATTTCCTATACGGGTCGTGGTCCCCTCCACGAGCCGTCTAAGGTCTCATGAAGGGTCCATGGTCTATTTTGGATTCGTGGACCTTTCCCATTTCCCCTTTTTAGCCTTTTTCAAATCCGAGATGTTACAGCACTGGTCATACGGTCTAGTCGTTAAGTATGAAAGTTACATAATAGGAATGAGAATTGACCCACTATTTGTAAGTAGGCGATGAAGGAAATTGGATCGGGTCACTCATGTGGGTCAACCCGGATCCATGTGAAGAGAAATAGATATATATAATTATGTATTATATATTAATAAATATAAGGGAAGAGATGAAACTATTTGAATAGTTGTGTCCCTTCAAAAGAGACATAACTATTTGAATAGTTGTGTCCCTTCAAAATTATAAAAAAAGTTTCTCACGGGAGAAGAAGAAAAAAAAGAAAATCTTTTCATTCTCTGAAAATTCAAAAGAACAGACACTTCTTTTGTTTCTTCTCCTTCTTCCTTCTCCAATTCCATAAAGTTTGTGTGAAGATTTTTGGAAGGTTTCTTCACCAAAAAGTATTGGAACGAATAACTGTAACCTGAATGATTTTAGACTATGGCTTTATATGGTATAGCTCGTATTTATTTACATATGATTGTACTTTCTGAGTAGTGAAACAATGTTCAATGATTCTATAAACTAAGTGTTTGATTAGATTCTTTAGATATGATTTAGATTAAGAGCTTAACTCAACCTCATTTTACCTTACAGACAGTTACACTATATTCACACATCATAGCAGGGACATAATTTTATAATGCTTACTTGATCAACTAATGACTTGTTATTACTCATATGAACCTAATTCATGGGATCTCTAATCACATAGGTTGGGTTACCATCATTGTTGATCTTCTCAAATGACAAAAAGTCTTACTCCCTTCGATGTTTCATTTAGTCAGTGAATTGATCAGATTCACCTTCGACTACACAATTTATTTACGTAAATAATTCATCTCACTGCAGTATTTTCATCACATTGTGTTTCAAACACATGTATCTAATTTAGCCACATAAAATATTTGTTTTATTCCATTTGGAATACACACTAAGAGTTATCTTAACCACTTAGTCTCATCACCAATCAACTCCACAACAATTAACTCTAATTAGTTGCTTTTTATATCATGGCACCACCACCAATAATAACTCATAATTACTAGTGAATTTTGAGATTCACATTGCATCATTATACCCTTATAGTACAACAAAATACTCAAATTATTTATATTTGTGGTACCTCTCATGCATCACCAATAATTTCTTTCCAAAATAACATATCAAGAAACAATATAATTTTCAACAAGAACATGTGGAATATAATCACTTTAAAAGAACTCAACAATATTTTTTTCTAACGTTGCATTCAATCACATCATAATTGATTATCACAAATATTTATATGTAAAATTTATTAGCATACAATTAAAAACTTAGATCAGGTTTTTCTTTCTTAGGATCATATAGCACAATCTTAGCAACATACCCCTACACTTTCAAATATTTCATAATAGAGGAATAACTTTTTTCCACATTCATGTATAATAATCAAGTAAATATAAGAACTATCATTTTCATCTTTAAAATATTAGCCACAAATTAATTATGCTTACTCATCGCCCATAACACATTTCTTACACATTATCAAGTTCAAATAAAACATTCATTAAATCTTTTCACAATTCCACAAAAATCAACTTGCACAAATGTTGATATCATGCACCTCTGCAAATGATGCCAATATTTTCATATGTGAGTTTAATAAGAAGGACTTTCTCATTCTAAGAACTTGAGTAGTTCTTTTTTTTTTAATCAAAGATGGGCTCAAAGGCCCTATTATTAAAAATCAACAGCTTCTATTTACAAGGGTCTGGTCCAAAAGTGAAACAGCCCAAAACAAAGAAAGAAAGAAACAACAATCAGCTAAGAATAATTAGGAAAATGGAAATGGAAACTATCCATGGAATTGAAGGGGCAAAGCTTGGATGAAATTCTTAAAAAAGCTCAAATGCTTCCATCCACCCTCGATTCAGAAGCCAGCCCACCAAGTTGAACTTCATCTAATCACTGATCGAAAGTATCAATGATCGACTTTGGGGTTCATCTCCTCAGACAATCAAAGGTCTTTGGTTTGAAGCTGTAGAAAAAGCTCCACATGTGAGATCTGTTCATATGGAGGTTTGAGAGATGGATCTACCTCTTCTATAGCCAATAGGTACTAACACTGATTAGAAATCCCAAAAAGATTTCATCATTAAAACGGTGTCTTCTTGGTGACCCAGGTCAAAAACATGAAAAATGGCGCTTGTAGCTGACCCACAATCAACTTACTAATGCCAGGTAAACTCCAAATAGTAGAAATTATTTTCAATATTAATATTTGTACTCCACTGGACTGAATTCCACAGTTGGAATTAATACCACCAGTAAAATTTTAGATATTTCCATCGATAATACTTCAAAACTGTTTCGATCAGTGACATAAGTAACCTGAATCTAGCTAAGCTTATCGAAACTTAACTATTAGAAAGTTTAAAGTCCTGATTTAGTACCATATGAACACCTGAAAGCTCTCACCAGGTGCAAGTACCGTCAACCAAACGAAATTGCTTTAGACTTAAAGCATTCCCAATAATTTTAACACCTATAGCTGCACTTACGATTCATATAGTATCATTATAAGAGTAATCCTAAAAAATCAGTCTCCTATCGAGCATAATTGTTGATCTGTTTTGTCCTAATTAAGTAGTGTTTCCCTTGTCCATTATGATAATTTTCCTTCCTTCACTAGGAACATCTTGATCTGAATTAAATTCATATGTACTTGCAAAACTAAAAATCAAGTCAGCAAAAAAATCAACAAGAGTATTTCCCTCCCTTAAGGAGTTTTGTACTCATACTGGGATGAGATTTCTTATTTTGTGAATTGAGCCAACCTCAATACTCACACTCCAAGGAATTTCCCAGACTCTATTAATGATGTTAACCATTGCCAAAGAATCAGTCTCAATAATAATGTTAGAGTAATGATTCTCTAAACAATATTGTAAACCTTCACTTTTAGCCCTAGCTTCAGCCACTAAAATTGTGGAATCAATAATTTTCACCCCTTAGCCCCCAACAATCTACACTAGAATTTTGGAATCAATAATTTTCACCCCTTAGCCCCCAACAATCTACCTTCATGATTTCTTAAGCAAAAAGAAGAAGCACTGGGACCTAGTTCCCTTTAGAGGCCCCATCGGTGTTACATTTCAGCCAACCTATAGGAGGAGGAACCCATCTAACAATTTTGGAATGAACCATAGGTCTGAACCTTTCAGTAGAGCTACTATATGAGGCCAAGTATTAGGAATATGATCGTAGTGAAAATGAAACCTAATAAACTTGTGGATAGTAGCATTGATATTCCAAATCACCTTGTTTCTATTATAGACCCCTCCATGTAAGATAGTATTCCTCCTCTTCCATAGAAACCACAGAATAATGTTAGTAACTACTTGAAAAACCATTCCCAACCTAGTATTTTCTTATGCCACCAACCACTTTTTCATGGTATATTTAACTTGTACCCAAGGACCTAGTATACCAGCAACCCTTGCATAATGATCCCAAATATAAGTTGCCACTTCACCTGAAAGAAAAAGATGCCCTATAGTTTCTCTTACAGGACCTGCAACATTGACATAAGGGAGAAATGTTAGGATTCTATGAAGGCATGATAACAACAACAAGAACTTGATAAGTCAATACCCTCCAACCAAAGAAATAAATTTTGAAAGGTAACCCCTTCACCCAAATCCTCTTAAATTCTTCAGAAACTTCATCCCTATTTCTAAGAATCTCCCAGGCAGACTTTACAGTGAACTTGCCAGTATTAAATTTTATCCACCAAGGTTTATCCATTTGATTTGATTGTCTCACACTGCTCATACTTTGTCTCACATGATCCACAATATTATTTGGTAAATGCTCCTGCATAATATCATAATCCCATTCAGAATTCTTTTAAAAAAACCTCAATACCATCCAAAGAGTGGCAACCTTGCACTTCTGTAGGACGGAGAAACAAAGGACCAAGACTGGTCCAATTGTCAAACCAAATACTATAGGTTCCTCCTTTAGGTTCCCACCACAAGTTTTGCTCTTTAACTTCTCTATTTTCTAACATATGTTTCCACACTTGTGAGCCACCTTTCCACTCAACAAGGGTGGGAATTTTCTTCTTACAATCCTTATTCTACATTAACCCATAGTGAATTTTGAGTTCTAAATTTCCATCAAAGCTTAGCATACATAGCTTTAGATACATCAATTATAGATCTAAAACCCAAACCTCCTTCATTTTTTGGCAAGCAAACCTTTTCCCATGCAGCCCAGTGTTTGCTTCTACCTATAAGCTTGTTACTGCAATAAAATTTTGCAAAAATTCTATGAAGCTCTTTCATCACATAATTAGCAGGAACAATAGCAGAAAGTACATGTATAGAAATGCTTTGTAAAATACTAGACAACAAAACTTCTTTACCGCCAAAAGAAAGCATGTTACATTTCCAAGCTTGAAGCTTATCTTTCACCCTTCTGATGAGATCTGCATAATGCTCTTTTCTTTTCCTAGCATGAGTTATTGGACAACCTAGGTATTTTAAATGGAAATGTCCCCTAGACATACTTGTACATTCCTCCACTACCACTCTCATGTTTGTGGCAGCACTTTGATGAAGATAAAAGGCACTTTTCTCTTTATTAATCTGCTGTCTAAATTCCCCTTCATATTCTTGCAAAGTTTCAACTATCCTATTCAATGAGTAATTATCGATAGAGGTAAAAATGATGGTATCATCAACATAAGCCAGGTGGTTAATTTGTGCACTCCATTTTGGTAAACCATACCCTACATATTGCACATCATCAAACAAAGCATTCAAATACCTAGATAAAACTTCAGGTAATAGAATAAATAATGCTGGAGATAGAGGATCTCCTTGTTTCACTCCTCTGGTTGAATGAAAGAAGCCTTGTGATTGTCCATTAATCAATATAGAGTACCAATTATTGGAAATCAGTCTCAAAATTATGTCAACAAAATCATTTGAGAAGCCCATCTTTCTGAATACTTTCATCAGAAAAAACCAAGATACTCTATCATTGTAATGACCCTCCAGGTCATTTGTGTGTTAATGCCTTCTTTCCGTCGTTTAGAGAGTTCATATAGTTACCCCAAGTCATTTATGACTTGTTGGCAGTGACTATCTGGTCGCCTAGTCGTTTGTTTGGGTTTTATGCCCGTTTCCCTATTTTGGAGCTTTTGAAACATAAAAAGTTGATTTCGGTCATTACCTCAAGTAAACGACCTCAGAATGAGATTCTGACAGTTCCATCTGCTCCGAAACGGCCAAATTAGGCTAGAAGCATGGTTGGCCTGAGTCTCGGGGCTTTCGATGTGACTTTAGGGCCATTTGGTGCTTTAGCCTTTGAAATTTGGCATAACTTTGACTTTGATCAACATTCCTGGTAAACGCACCCAGATGAGAATTTCGTCAGCGCGGTTAGTTCTGGAATACTGAGTTTGGTCTAGAATGACCCTTCGTGTGCTTCCTGGGGCTTTCGATCTGATTCCGAGGCCTTTGGTGGAATTTGGCTAAAATGGCGCTTTGGGTGTGGAACCTAGTTTTAGTCGAAATGACCTCATATGGAAATTTCGACTGTGCCATTGAGTCTGGAACGTCGAATTTGATGGGGTAGCATATCTCGTTTGCGTGCACAGGGTTCCGAACGAATCCTGAGCACCCCGTCGGAGTCCTTGGAAAAGCCAAAAACCAGCTGGTGCAATAGTTGATGCTACAGACCCATTCCTTCTCGGCGTTCGCGGTCCTGGCTCTACGTTCGCGGAGGTGTGTGTTTCTCTTCTCCACGTTCACGGATAGGCCTCTGTATTCGCGGAGGTGTTGATACTTTTCCCTCCGCATTCGCGGGCCTCTGGCCACATTCGCGGAGGTCTGCGAGGCTAGCAGTTAAGTATAAAAGGGGTAGTCGGGTTCATTGTTGTTGAAACTTTGAAAATTGTGTTCTCCTTCGTTTTAAGTCAAAACTTTGTGATTCAAAGTCCGGTGTGTTTGGGATTGCGTTGGCTACGTGGGTAACTATTCGGAACATATTGGGTGATCTCCAATTTTCATGAATTTGAGGCGTAAGTGGCTGCCATAGGTTTGTTTTGTAAAGTTCTGCATATTTTGGTTTCTTGAATTGTCGGTTGTTTCAAGCCCCGAATTGTGTTCTGTTTTGGAACACAAGTTCGGGGGAGGATTTAGGACCTGTTCACGGAGTCAATTACGAGATTTCTAGAGCGGATCCCACATTTTTCGATTGACTCCGAAATTGGTCTATCTCTGATTTTGATGATTTTAGTGTCTAAACGACCGTGCTGATGTTGTGATTCTATTTTTGATAGCGTGGCAGCGATCCGAGGCCGTTCAGAAGGGAAAAGCTCCGGCAGAGTTATTTGGAGCGCGCGCGGTCAGTCTTCTGGTAGGTTACTGCTTTCCTTCTTTTTAGATTGAGCTGAATTGTGTGAATGCTTGTTGATTTGTGTGAATCTGGGGTGGGGTAAAAGTATTTCTTCCCTTCTTCTCAGAAACCATGTTTTAGGCTTGATTTTCGGGCTGTATTGGGGGCAGTATCATGCTACCGGAGGTGTTGTTATATGCTGTTGCATGCGGACTATCTAGTTGGTTGTTTATTTATGTTGGAGCATGTTTTCAGCCTTAGACTAGGTTAGGCTAGTATTGTCTTAGACCCATGCACCTATTTGACTTCGGTATGTATCAGACGTCGATTTGGAAAGAATAGGTCCTTGTACACCGGAATAGCAGACTTGGGTCCGATAGTATGAGCCTAGCTTGGCTTTGTATTGTTATGATCTTCTGGCTTCTCTCCCCATTTCTGTGGTGCCGAATCGGAGGCGTGGTATTTTCCTGGGATTTTGGGTATTTCGAGAGCAGTTTTGCGGTGATGTAGTTGGTGGTGGACGGTGATCCATATTCATTTGGTATTTGAGATCCTCTACGGAGTTGATATGCCTCACGCACTCGTCTGGCTAGGGCAGGTCCCTCGAAGTGTTAGCAGGCTCACTCGTCTGGCTAGGGCATGGCCCCCGGAGTGTTAGTCGGCTGGGCAATTGGATATAAGTTATTTAAGGTCCTCTT
Source organism: Solanum appendiculatum (assembly GCA_018342035.1). NCBI lineage: Eukaryota > Viridiplantae > Streptophyta > Magnoliopsida > Solanales > Solanaceae > Solanum > Solanum appendiculatum. Next base: position 771,881 of record JAGDQO010000917.1, on the reverse strand, counting down.
CAGAGTCGACATACCCTGCGCACTCATCTGGCTAGGGCAGGGCCCCCGGAGTATTAGTTGATTGGGCGATTAGATATTAGGGCCTTTGGAGGAATCGTTATGCCCCTTGGCACTCTACTTGCAAGGCAGGGCCCTCAGGAGTTGCTATCAGGATGGGTGGCTCGATTTGAAAGTCAGGCTTTTGACTGGGTTGGAGTTGGCTGATTGTTTCGGTTGAGTTGGTTGGTGGTTTCAGTTCGTAGTTGAGTTTTCCTTTAGTCTCGTAGTTTTAGCTTTTTTGTGTACCTGCCGGGCTTATGGGATCTGTTCGGGGTTTGTTTGTCTTTGCTTGAGTGTACCTTTTGGGTCTTATGGGGGGCCCAGTTAGGTTTAGTTTAGGTATTCCTAGATTTGTTGTCGGTTAGTTTTGTGCTTATTTCCTTTTACCTCTGTTATTGTAGATTCTATCCTTTCAGTCTGTTTTTACCTTTCTTGCTCAGTCGGCCTATGATGCCTATTGGGTACCTGTTGTATTGGTACTCATGCTACACTCTGCATCTGTTTTTGTGATGCAGGTCTGAGCACCAGTTATCAGCGTTGCGTTCGAGCATGCTATAGTCTGTTCCTGAGGCGAGGTTGAGCACATGGCGTCGTGAGATTACCTGCCTCCTTCTGTACTTATATTTTGGCTTGTCTTTTGCTTTTGAGACAGTCTTGTTTTGGTGGTCCACTTTTGGGACTTGTACTCATTTTGTAGTAGCTCTGTACATGTGACTTCCAGGCTATGGGAGGTATCTTTTGTTAGTATATAGTTGTTGGGTTCGCTTCCGCCTTTCCCTTATGTGTTCCTTTTATTATGCTTTCACTTAATTGAGGCTAGTTTCCACCCTCAGTCCCGTTACTCTCAAGTTTCGGGATAGGGTTTTGCTTGCCTACTGGAGGGTTGGTAGGCGTCATCATGATTCGAGGAATCAGGTCGTGACAATCATAAGCTTTGGCCATATCAAGCTTAATTACCACATTATCGGGCGTACCTCTTTTTCTAATATTTGTAACAATGTTTTGAGTCAGCAGAACATTTTCAATGATACTTCTCCCTTTCACAAAACTAGATTGATTAATTGAAATCAACCTTGGAAGCAGAGACTCAAGTCTATCATGAACAATTCTAGAGATGACCTTATTAATGAAATTACTCAAACTAATTGGCCTCAAATTTGAAAAATGATTGTACATTATCTTTCTTAGGAAAAAGAATTAAGTTGGTAGAAGTAATGGACTTAGGTAAAGAATTACCTTGAAAGAAATCATGTACCATTACTAGAATATCAACGCCAACAATGTCCCAGCAACTCTGGTAAAATCTCCCTTCCAAACCATCAGGACCACTAGCACTGTCTCCATTAAGCTTGAATACAACATTATTTACCTCTTCTAATTCGGGCATTCTGCATAAAACTGAGTTTTCCTCTGCATTAATCAAAGAGGGAATATGCATCAGTAAAGGAAAATCAGTAGCATCCCTCTCTTGTGTGAATTGCTTTTGATAAAAGTCAATGGATTCAACAGTTATAGCCTCTTCTTCTTCTAACCATACCTCATGTCTGTTTTGAATTCTCTACAAGTGTAGCCTTTTTCTTCTACCCTTCACTATACTATGGAAGAATTTGGTATTTCTGTCCCCATTATTAAACCATTCATAACCAGCTTTTTGTTGCCAATAGATTTCTTCAAAGTGAAGATATCTTTTAAATTCAGCTTCAGCCCTCTGCAAAACTGCTCTATTAATGTCACTTGGCACATCTTCAAACAATTTCTCTTTGATTCTCATTATATCCTCCTTGATGATTAACTGTTTGTAAATGTCTCTATATGTATCCTTGCTCCATCTAGTTAGAGAGGTTTTAACCCTTTTAATGTTCTCCTTAAAAACTATAAAAGGATTAATAGTATTAGTAACCCAATTCTGTCTCACGGCCTCCTTAAAATCTTTATGCTCTATCCAGAATTTTCGGAACCTAAATGACTTCTTCTTGATAGAGTTAGTTTTTCACAAGTAATAAACATAGGGGCATGGTCTGATCCAGTCCTTGGTAAATGTTCCACCTCAATGTGATTGAACCAATTACTCATCTCGTGATTGATGAGTATTCTGTCCAGCTTCTCAAATATACAATCATTACCTACTGTATCATTCCACCATGTAAAGGGACTCCCTTTATATTGAACTTTTGATAGTTCACAAGTTTCAATACAACAATCAAAATCCTCATGATCAATATCTTCTACAGGCAGACCCCCTATCTTTTCTTCAGCATTCAACACAACATTAAAATCTCCTCCAATAAGCCAAGAGCTATTCATGTCTTCTGCCAAGTGATATATATCCTCCCACAATGATACTCTTTCATCAGCACTACACTTGGCATACAAAATAGTGATATAAAAATTGTGTTGTTGAGTCTAGTGCTTTAAATTAAGAGTCAACTGTTGATCTGTGTTACTAACAACTATAATGTCAAAATCATGATTTGTAAAGATCCATATTTTTCCGTTACAATTGGAAGTAGCAAAAGGCATTCTCAACCTCCTTCTATACTTGTTGATATGTTTACTGTCTTGAAAAGGCTCCAGGAGAGCAAAAAAGGAGAACTTGTGAAAATTGTGTAACATATGAACCCTTAGAAAAGCTTGTTGTGACTTCACTGACCTCATATTCCAAATAAATAATTTCATCATCTATTATAAGCTTTATATCTCTTTGATTGTATTCTGATGGGTTGAGCACTATCTCCATTCCCTTGTTTCTTCCCTTTCCTTGCAACCTTCAAAATTCTAGGAGATAAATCTGCCTCCTTATCAATGTGAGCCAAAATATCATCATCATCATCTTCTTCCTTGTTTGCTTTAGTAGTCACTCTTGGGCCTTCTATCTCCAACAATGCATTCTCCTCCACATTATGAGTAATAATATCATGGAGAACTTTATTTGGAGACTCTCTTATTGCAAGGATTTGTGCTTCTTCGATTTGACAATCTATAGGATCGACTACTACTGCCAAATTATTATCAATATTCCCTGTATCTTCACTACTCTTTTCATTGCATATTTGAGGACTTCGTTGCTTGTCCTCCAAAGGTGTTACCATATGCATTTCCCTGTTGCCTTTGTTATAAACTACCACTGCCCAACCCTCTCTACAGGTTTGTTGTTTATCTTCCATGTTAAATGATTCATGATTTGCATTGCCATGCTTCTTATCATGTGTATTGTGTTGCCGATTTTGATCCATATTGTCATGCTGCACAGAAATTGTAGACGTCGAGGCTGCTCCTGCACAACCTATCCAAAGGAACTGGTCACCCATTTTTTTGCTGAAATGGGCTACTCCTTTTCTACCCCCTTGTCTTGCTTTGTATTAATATTGGAATTGTTGTCTATGTTTAAATCTGCCTGTGTGATCTCCTCTTGCGTGAGAGCATCAAAAGAGTTCTCTGTTGTGAATGTCATTTGATTATCATGTTTCTCCTTATTGTTTCTATTCTTTCTTTTATCTCTCACCACATTCCAGTATCCAGGATCCCCAACTACTTTGCCGCTTGAGAGAACTTTAGCTTTTCCTTTGGAAATGTGTGAACTGGACAAAGTTTCTCTTGAGCTACTTCTTTTGGCTGCTGCTCATTATTTTCTATTTTCTGCTTTGAATTATTTGTACTTCTACATTCATCTCTGTTATGGCCCTGCATCTTGCATTGTATACAATATTGCGGATCGTAACATAATTTATAGTAACCATATTAGTCCTTATTTCTCCAGTGACTTGATTTTCTATCTGCATCTACACTGCCTTTGGAAACTCAACTTTTAAATCCACCATCACCTTCGCACGCGCACAATCTTGTCTCTTCTTATTAATGGTTGCTTGATCTAGTTGGATCGATTTACCCACTGCTGATGCTAAAGAAAATAAATATTCTTTGACAAAAAAGGTGGGTAATAGGTTAGGAAACGAGATCCATGCCATTGCCATTGATGTTTCCTCATTAACCTTAAACCTAGAGTCATAGATTAGTGTACGCATAAGATATGAATATCCATCTCTACTTGTGATGTAGAAGGCTCCCTTTGATACCATATTAATAAAATCTTCTTCTTGAGTCAGACGTATAAGAATATGTTTGCTGCGGAATAATCCAATTTGACATCCTCCCCTAACTTCACATTGTTGATGAATAATTCTCCTCAATTCCTCCAAGTCAGACCATTCATATGTAAACTTTCCTATCACTGCAAATTGTAGATCTTCAATTTGATTCATCCTTTCTACTTCTTCTTCAGTCCATTTTACTTGCGGTATTCCTTCAACTACTGAAACTTCTTTGCGCAATGCTGCTCTGTTTGATTGAGAGAATTGGCAAAAGACTTCTCTACAGACAAGTTAGAGTTTGTGGGATCAATACTAGTAGATTTTTTTAGTGCGGGGAAATTTGTAATTGAAAAAGGAATACCACCCACTGGAGGTGGATGGCCGTCGTTCGGATGCACCATTCGCTAGGGTTTTTCTTGATGATTTCTTTATCCAGATTATTAGATTTGATAAGTCTTCCATAAAATAACAAAGGCTTATATGAATATTAATTGGGTAGTTCTACAATCACCAACATATATAAAATTTTCTTCTTCTCCAATTTGGGTGTAGAATACAAAATAATTTTAATTAGCACAAATGTGCTCAACAACACCAAAGTCTAACACCCAATTTCTCACTTTCATATATTAGCCACATAATTCACTTGAGAAATAACCACAACAATTTATATCATCCGCTTAGTAACTTTAACTTCGCGGGATTATCATTTCTCCGAATATATTTCTAAATTGAGGAGTATATTGACAATTTGCCACACATAAATATATTAAAATTGTAGCCATCACATACCTTATAGTTGTAATTTTTCGATATACATGACAAACACATAGTTTCAATAGTGGCCGCCACTGAGAAGAAAGTAACGGAATATCACCTATGATATGCATTATGGTCCATCATCTCTAATACTTGAACCTCCCCAAAATGCTCCATTGCACTCAACGCAGAGACCTTTCCAAATGCTAATCTCTTAAGACTCATCTCACTGATACTAGCTATTTCTCTTCTTGCACTTACATATCCAATAACATTGTCAACTAGTACGCCAAGTGAAATTGCTTGTGTCTGAAGATGTTGACGGTAACATGAAACTTTTGAAATTACTTGATGAGCTATCCATCTCACCTTCTCTGTTACGACTCTTGTATAATAAGAATTCACTAATTATCATATTTGTTTATTCAAAATATAATTTTCAGTATTTTCCATAAGAATATAGAAAAATGAAATATCCTTAAGATTGTTGGAAATCTAACAGAAAATACTTTATCACGAACACTTGTGGGAATTCTCATAGCTTAAGGCGTGTCAAAGGACATTGTCCTTAAGGATATTTCACCCGATATAGGTGTATCCCCCATGATTCAACAAGTTCTTCAAGTATAAAACTAGGAGCCAGAAACTAACAAAGATTCAATAATATAAACCCAACAAAAGAATAAGAAGAAGAAGGACTGCTCTCTTTTTTTCATCCCCTCACCATTAGTATAGAAGAACATTTATATAGGAAATAATGACCACTTTCTAATCCTCTCCCAACTATTGCCAACGGTTGAAATAACAAAGCCTTAAAGGCATTGAAGACATAATGAATTGAAGGCAATTCATTTCAAGAAATTGATGCTGGCCACGACTATATTTTGACCAAAAAAAATATTAAGTTATAAGACAGTTAGAAAAACATTAACACCCATTTAATATAAAGAATATAGATAATAATATGAATACTTCTTTTTGAGTTACTAAAATCATTTTTCCAACAATTACTTACCAATTCCCAACGTATATCGTTTTGGCTCTTTGCACTCTAGTATGCAATGAGCCACTATTTTCTTCCTTCATGATCTTCTTTGCTTGCTCAAACTTATATTTAAACTAGTGTACTTGTCCGTACTTCGTGCGAGCATAAGAAAATATTAAATATATTTTTAAATAATTAATGTCACTATTTGATAAATATTCTAAAAATGATATAATAAAAGGGAGAAATACAAATTAAGTTACTATTCTGATATTATCTATTCAAAAAAATTGCTAAAAAAATTTCATGCTGCATTTTCAATTTAAAATTGCTGATAAAAAGATGAAAACATAAAAGTTGATATGAAAAGCTTCAGTTAAGTAATAATCTAATTATCATAGTTTCATACTAAATTCAATAATTCTTATGGCAATATTATTGGTTCAACCAACAATAATAAATCTACTCGATCATAAATGTCACACCCCGAGCTTACACCCTGGACGTGGCCGGCACTCGAGAATCATTTCTGATCCCCAAGCGAACCCTTGGCTTGGCTGACTACTTAGCTGAAGACTACTCAAGCGATAAAAAGCTTAAAAACATAATTTATCTCAATGTAACTCAACTGGAATATCTTAAAATACTTATTTGCAGTAATCATAATAGTTTACAAAACAACTTAACAATAACTCCGAGGACATCTCAAATCTAACTATTTATGAAGCCTCTAAGTTCAACATGAACGTCGGGACAAGACCCTCGAGGCCCCAAAATAAATACTTAAATGAAAAGAATGTGGCCCTCCGAAATGCAAGGAGGACTCACCAAAACTCTCAAAGGGAAATTACAAAGAGATCTCAACGAAGCGCCTATTGATGATCCTGAACACCTGTAGCTGCATCATAAAACAAGATGACGGTCGAAATACATCAGTACATTGATTGTACGAGTATGTAATATAGCTGAATGAATAAATAACTGAACTAATAAGGCTAGGAGAATACTCACCTCATCTTCCAAGATTATATTCAAGTTTCTCCAAAAACATTTTTCTTCCAGGTATGTAAGACTTCAATGAGAATATTCATTTCGCTTTCATGCCGAAAGTATTTTGATTATCAAGAATTTCCCAAGATTATTAGAAGTAAAGTGATGGTTTTATGAAATTATGATCTTACTTCAATAAGCTATGTTTTCATTATTTCACTTTGGTTTTGAAACCTTATGGTATTGATTTAGCATGGTTTTTTTGGTCATTCAAACCCTTATGGATGTTAAGCATGAAAATATAACACCTAAGAATTTAGAAAGTGTAAGATGGATTTAACGGGCAGGTCCAAAGACCCTAGCCCAATCGTGAACCTTTCACCAAGGCCTAAACGGCCCATGAAATGGTTCACCGCCCGTGGAGAGGGCTAGGGTGGCCATTTAAAGGAAGTAAATTTTCACCCTTCTAGTTCACGACCCCCTTTATGGACCGTGAAGGACTTAAAAGTCCTTGAAGGCTCTCTTATTGGTCTCCCATCAGCTTTTTAAGTCTAGGCTATCGTTTCCTATGCATCTAGTACCTAAGATATGTCTTTTTAACCCCCCCCCCCATTCTAAGCCCTATATAAGTACGTTCTTGACACAACTTCTTCCCCTTTGTATTCTGTTTCTATTCTTTATTGCCTATCTACTTTAGTATCTCATGTCTAGTTACTTGTGCTATGCTTTCCTTATTACTTGTTGTTTATGTTGGTGTAATCATTTGAGCTCAGTTGGCCGATGCCTACTGAGTACCGTTTTTGGTACTCATACTATACTTCTGCTGCTCCATGCAGATCTTGGTTTGAGTTATCGCCGTTGATTTGGAGTCATGCGGATCATCTTGGAGTCTCGGAGACTAGGTTGAGCTCCTAGCATTTGGAGTTGTCGGTTTCCATCCATTTTTTTGTAGGCTTAGTCTTTCTATTGTATTCAGAGACAGCCTGTACCTATCTAGTATTTGTATTAGCCTTTTACTCTTATTTTGACTAGATGCTCAATTATTGACTGATGGCAGGTCTTGAGATGGTTCCTTGTGTTGCATTTCTATTGATTACCCCTTCTTCGCTTCATTATAAGCTTTATGCTTTTTATTGTTGACTTCGTCTTGGTAGTCCGTTGTTTATGGCTCCGGGCTAAGGACTAGGTTTACCTACTAGTGGGGTATAATAGGTGTCATCATGACCTGAGAAATCGGATCGTGACCCCCACCTTGTTGGTGAGGATTCAATTCTCCACATTGTAATCCCCTCCCCCATTTTCCCTTCTCCCCCCAATATTTTTTAATTATTTTTTTAATTGTAATCTCTTTTTTTTCCTTAGATGCGAATGTAAGCTCTATATATAAATATATTAATTAATAGAAGTTATGACATGTTTACAAAACATATTATGTGAGAAAAAATTATCAACATAAAATTATGTTTGTAGAAATTTTATGAAATATTAGGGACAAATGTACAACGCATATTTCCAAAAAACTAGTATGTGATAGCACCAAAAAATTACTTGACCCTCAGTCTTTTTTGAATATTTATATCTTTCCAATGTTAAGTAAACAAGAAAAAATAATTTCTGATGTAGGGGATGCGTTAATTATTTCCAATAAATTTGCGTGTGGAACAAATTTCTTGACATAACGAAGAGAGAACAACAAAATGAGAAAAATTTAACCAATGAACAAATGTGGTGATGTAATTATAAATTTTTGAATTACAAAAATTAATTATAAACAATTAAATTAAACTAGAAGACATGAAATTTTTTCCAAAAAATTAATGAATCTTTTACTTCACCTTATTATTTCAAAATGGATATTTTACAGGTCTTCTTGATAATTTTCTTTAAATTTTAAATTCATATTCAATTTTAGATGTGTTATTATTTCACCCTAAAATGTTCAGAGTGAAAATTTATTCAATGCATAAATCAATTTGTTTAACTTTTGAAGTGCAAGATGTTTCTTTTCAAAACTGTACCAACAACAACATTTGAATAACAACAATAATACAAGCGCAAATAAACAAATAAATGACAAACTAGTAAACATGTAAATTGTTCATATCTTTAATAAGTGAGTGAAATAACAAACACGACTAACAAACACTTAATAGAAGGACAAAGAAAACGAGATGTGGAGAGTCCTCTGACATACTTGGTCATGCAAAACAATTAAAGACACAAATTGTCCATGGGACAACATGGACATATAAAACAATACTAATAAAAAGACACACGCATACAAGTCCAAAGACTTTATATATTATTGGAGCGATTTGGATCTTAATCATTAATATTGTTTAGTGATAGGTCATCCAGCAAAGTCAGTACATCATTATTATTCCAATTGAATAATTCAGTCAATGAAGGACTTTGTGGAATGTCATTAGAGTAGTTCTGGTAATCATTCATTTGCATTGTTGCACCCATTGGGGGATCTCTATTGAAGGGTCCATTTGTGGTGTCATTGGAGAAGGCACTGGAGAAGACAATGGAGGATCTATAATTGGTGAAGGCATCATAGAAGTCATTGGTGTAAAAGGCGTGGATTGAGGGACATTTTATGTAGACCCCACGTCACCAACATTCTTTTTCATTGCTTCGCGTACTAGATAAAGGTTCTTCTTGATCACGTAACTTAGATTGTTGAGATGGTAAGGATACATGTCAAAGGAAATAGTTTTTCCATTCAATACTTCATGCATCTCATTCGTAATTTCCTTGACCCTATTTTCCTTTCTTACCTTAAGTAGTTTTTTCTTCAACTTCTTGATCCTTTTCTCATTGAATTCTTCTCTTGTCTCCATGTTTTTTGATCTCTCCAACGTGTTCAATTCTTTAAACTTTAGAAAGGTGTTCATTGCACCACCATGATTGGGAAACACCTTAGGTTCATCACTATAAGGACTATAGATGATGACAGTTATTTCAATGTCACAAAGAGTACTGAGTTCTTGTGCCTTTTTCAAAAGCCCTATGTGTCTTTCCTTGTATGAAACTTTTCTATCAGTTTCATTTTAATCAAAGAAAGGATTACTTTGTTTCTCGGCATGGCTAAAAAGGAGAAAGAAGAGGATATATGTGTTTGATCAAAAATGACTTTGTTGTTTTTTTTTATTGTTCTTGTTTTTTCCAATGATTGAGCCCTATATATATTAAAATTTTGGATTCTGTAGAATTTTGAGTAGTTTGAATTAGAGAATTCTATATTTTCAACAATAACTATTTTGGAATAAATCTAAATGAGGGTGTATCATCTTGAAATATATGTAGGTTTTAGATCCGGTCTTATACTAACCAAATTTTTTGAGTCAAACTTTTCTTATTAGGAAAAGAATTAGTGTGGTTTAAAAGTGAATAAGTATTATCCAAAAAACATGGTCATAAGTTTATAGCAAATGTGTTTCTTATAGAATTACATTATTATTTTTCCAAATTTAGAAGAAATTATATTTAGTAGAAACTTTATGCTACTTTCAAATTTCTTAAAAACTAAATCCTACTTAATTGTCTTTTTATAAATATATGATATGCACCAACCTATTACTTGACTCTCAGTGAAATCTTTTTCTAAATTAGTTTTGATTTAAATCTATATGCCATAATTGTAAAAAATACTAATCAAAATAATTTGTTTACACATAATAGAAAAATAAAAAGAGAAATGTTATTCTTTTAAAGATATATTATGTCACAACCCAATTTCTCGAGTCATAATGACATCTACTATAACCCACTAGTAGGTAAGCTAACTCGTATCCTCGAACGACAAGTAATGAGTTTAAGGGTAGAAACAAAGTGAAAGCAATAATTTAAATATAGAAACAGAAGATAAAGCTGAAGCAAGCCAATATATATATATACAATAAAAGGATCCCTCCCAGAACCTACAAAACACAAGTACAGAGATGCTAAATAAAAGTGTACAAGTCCCAAAAGTAGACCCAAAATGAAAAGACTTGTATCAAAATGCAAAAGACTAGCCAACAAAATACAAATGGAGATAAGTAAATCCAGAATGTCATGTGCTTACCCTCACCATCGGATCTGGGAACTGTAGTCTTGAAATCAATGTTGGTAACTGGTGCTCGGACCTGTATCAAGAAACAGATGCAGAGTGTAGTTTGTGTACCTAAACAACAGGTACTCAGTAGGCATCATTGGCCGACTAAGTAAGAAAACTAAAGGCAATATGAAATGTAAAAATTAAACACATAGAGGTCAAAGAACGGGAAACAAAAAGAAATGCACATGAGTGTCCTAAGAACAGATAAGAAGTAAATATAACTAGTTAAACCTAACTAGACCCCACAAGACCAGAAGGTACACTCGTATGCGAGTTTAAGTAAATCCTGAACGGACCCCCATAAGCCCGTCAGCTACATGGAATATCTAAGAACTAATAATAGAACTTGAAGATATTACCAGAATTTCCACAACCTCTCCTAGACTACAATTGTGATAAAGGAATCTAAGAATCCAACAAAATATCCCCGTTAAAACTTGAATCAGATCAAAAGGGACATCAAGATAGAATCTACCAATCAAAACTTTAATCGAATCAAAGGGAAATATAAGATAGGATCTCCCTGTCAGAACTCTAATCGGATCGAAGGGGACTTACAATAGAGTCACCTAGACAGAACTTGAATCAGATCAAAGGGAATAGAATCAACCAGTCAAGACTTGAAACTGGTCAAAGAGGTGATACAAGTGGAGACTCAACCCGGCTGAGAGAGATGCATTGGGAGCCTCAAAATAGGAGCAATAATAGGGTAAACAGGCTCAAACCATAGAAAACATAATCCAATGACTCCAACATCCCTTTACCATCCCAACTCCCATCCAAACAAAGGCAAATGACCACGTCATAATCGTCAAGGACCCACTCCAGCACAAACTCAACAAGTCGATGCCGAATAACCGATACACCCATAATAACCCACATACATGCCATGTCGATCGATAGGATTAAATAAAAATACAAAAGGAAAAGCTGAGCTGAGTATTCACCTAACTAAGGATCGCACTATCAGACCCAAGTCTTATATAGAAGTCAATAAGGAACTAAGCCGTTGCAACACCCCAAATTTTCTAAGCGAATACCTGAATCATTCTGTAACACCTCACAACTCTACTCTTAAAATCTGAATCGTTCATCGTAAGTATATAATCTTGAAACGGATGATGCCCTACTTACTCGTGTATATTAAGGTCCTTTACCAAGGGTATAGAAAGTGATCTAGGGTCATAAGGGACCTCAAACACCAATCCAAGTTCAATGCATTCCTATAGACTAAGTTTTCACATGACTTCATATAAAGGTCTAATTCAAACGATCATATCTCTCAACATATAAAGAGTTAGGTGGCGTATGACAAATCAAATTAAACCTCTAGGAGAATTATTTCCAATGCCACCAAGTTTTCCTTACTACGAGTTTAGATAAGTTATGATCATTTTATTGGAATATGTTAGGGTTGAGAAATTTTGTAAGGACACCTGCTCATTTGGTGACTCGCTGAATGGGCTGGCGAATCACCAAATTAGCTCACTGAATTGTCTCAAAAACATTAAGTATATATCTATTTTAGCAATCTAAAGTGCCATTTGGTGAACCACCAAATATTTCGCTCAGGGGACCTCCAAATCATCGATTTGGCCAATAGGATTCATAAAAAGGTCATTTTCTTTGATGTTTATGGCCTTCTTAAGTTCCCAAAAGGGTATTCTTGACCTTTTACCCTAAATTAACTTCCTTAATTCCATCATATAACCTAATATCATAATTATACATATTGAAACTCTAAAAATCCGTAATTCCCCTTCTTCCAAAGATCAAGAACTCCACGAAAGGGATTCAGAGACTCAATTTTTGGGGTCCCTTTTTTATGGATCCATTCTATGGGCCATAGGAACTTCTATGGGCCATAGATTGGACCCGTAAATGAACTTTTGAGCCTGAAATTTAGTATTAAGTCTACGGATTGGATCTACGGTCCGTAGAACCTTTAACGGGACGTAGATTGGACCCGTAGGATGAAGTTTTGAGATGAAAATTTGCAATATCAATTCCACGAATGGGATCTACGATCCGTAGATCAAACCACGAATCGTAGATGGTCCCGTTGACAGTTTTTATCAACTTTTAAAGAAGGGTAGTTCAGTCTTTTCCAACCCCTTCAAAGCCTAACCCACGACCTATTTTCACCTAATTAAGGGTCTAAGTGGTGTTATAATATTATTTTACATTCTTTAACACTTCAACGACTTAGAGCAAGGATTCAAGCGGAGAAAAGTTAGGGTTTTCAATCGTCCTTCCGATTTCACCAAGAACTTTGTTCTTCCCAGGTATGTAAGGCTATCATAGTGATGGATTGAGTTTGTCCTCACGCCCTACTACTCTCTATCAATAAGAATAATCTAGGGTTACATCCTTAGTTTTGATAATTCCTGAGATGAGTTTATTGTTGAATTCTGAGTTGTTATTCCTAAATTTTGAGTTGCTATATATTATGCATTGAGGTTCTTGAGTTGATTGTTCATGTCTATTTTTTTCAGCATGAACCCTATATTTGAGTATTCACAGAGTTATTGATGAGAATCTTTTTAACTGAACAATTATCTTAAATTGATTTTCTGAGAAAGTAAAGATGAGTTTTGAGAAAAGTTTAAAGAGACATTTTGAGTAAAGTTTAAGAGAACAATTGATTTCTAAATTTATCATTATTACATTGAGAAAAGAGAAACTTTGATTTCTAAACGAGTAATGAGTTCGGAGTAAATTCATAGTTGTTACCTCTTTTAAGAGATTATTTTGAGTAATTACCTCAAAACAGAGATAGAGTATGTTTTATACATTTGAGCACGAGTATATTATTGGGAGTAGTATTGAGCACCGATATGAGGATGAGTTCAGATAACTCAAATTCCTCATAAACCAAGTATGCCAACATGGGTAAAGGATTCATACTTTTTAGATGATTTCCTTATGCCTTCGGGAAGAGCTAAGTGGATCCACTTAGTTGAGGTGTTCTACACCACGGCAAGGTATAGGACAGTTCTGGCAATGTGGGTGAGACGTTGTATCATCACATAGCTCATAGTGATGGTTGTCGGTTAGAGAATCTCCCAAATAAGAGTAAAGAGTAATCTATTATATTTTTATATACATCCTTGAGTTAGTATATTTTATTTACAAAGCTTTAAATATGTCGTCTGACATTAATAGAGCAGTTTTGCAGAGGGCTGAAGCTGAATTTAAAAGATATCTTCACTTTGGAGAAATCTATTGGCACCAAAAAGATTGTTATGAATGGTTTAATAATGGGGACAAAAATCCCAGATTCTTCCATAGTATAGTTAAGGGTAGAAGAAAAGGGCTACACTTGCACAGAATTCAAAACAGACATAGGGTATGGTTAGAAGAAGAAGAGGCTATAACTGTTGAATCCATTGACTTTTATCAAAAGAAATTCACACAAGAGAGGGATGCTACCGATTTTCCTTTACTGAGGCATATTCCCTCTTTGATTAATGCAGAGGAAAACTCAGTTTTATGTAGAATGCCCGAATTAGAAGAGGTAAAGAATGTTGTATTCAAGCTTAATGGAGACAGTACTAGTGGTCCTGATGGTTTGGCAGGGAGATTTTACCAGAGTTGCTGGGACATTGTTGGCGTTGATATTCTAGTAATGGTACATGATTTCTTTCAAGGTAATTCTTTACCTGAGTCAATTACTCATACCAACTTAATTCTTTTTCCTAAGAAAGATAATGTACAGTCTTTTTTCGAATTTGAGGCCAATTAGTTTGAGTTATTTCATTAATAAGGTCGTCTCTAGAATTGTTCATGATAGACTTGAGTCTCTACTTCCAAGGTTGATTTCAAGTAATCAATCTAGTTTTGTGAAAGGGAGAAGTATCATTGAAAATGTTCTGCTGACTCAAGAAATTGTTACAAATATTAGAAAGAGCGGTAAGCCCGATAATGTGGTAATTAAGCTTGATATGGCCAAAGCTTATGATTGTCACGACCCGATTCCTTGAGTCATGATGGCACCTACCAACCCGGGACAGGGTTTGGCTTATGATTGTCACGACCCGATTCCTCGAGTCATGATGGCGCCTACCAACCCACCAGTAGGCAAGCCAAACCCTGTCTAGAAACTTGACAGTAATGGGACTGAGGGTGGAAACTAGCCTCAACTAAGTGAAAGCATAAATAAAAGGAACACATAAGAGAAAGGCGGAAGCGAACCCATCAACTACATACAAACAAAAGATACCTCCCAGAACCTAGAAGTCACATGTACAGAGCTACTACAAAATGAGTACAAGTCAAAAAAGTGGACCACCAAAATAAGACTGTCTCAAAAGCAAAAGACAAGCCAAAATATTAGTACAGAAAGAGGCAGGTAATCTCAGGACGCCATGTGCTCAACCTCGCCTCCGGAACAGAAACTCAATGCTAATAACTGGTGCTCGGACCTGCATCACGAAAAAAGATGCAGAGTGTAGCATGAGTACCAGTACAATAGGTACCCAGTAGGCATCATAGGCCAACTGAGCAAGAAAGGTAAAAATAGACTGAAAGGATATAATCTACAATAACAGAGGTAAAAGGAAATAAGCACAAAACTAACCGACAGCAAATCTAGGAATACCTAAACTAAACCTAACTGGGCCCCCTATAATACCCAGAAGGTACACTCAAGCACAGACAAACAAAACCCGAACGGATCCCATAAGCCCAACAGGTACACGGAAAAGCTAAAACTACGAGACCAAAGGAAAACCTAACTGTGAACTGAAACCACAAACCAACTCAACCAAAATAATCAGCCAACTCCAACCCAGTCAAAAGCCTGACTTTCAAATCGAGCTGCCCATCCTGATAGCAACTCCCGAAAACAACAAGTAATAAGGAAAGCATAGCACAAGTAATTAAACATGAGATACTAAAGTAGATAGGCAATAAAGAATAAAAACAGAATACAAGGGGGAAGAAGTGTGTCAAGAACGTACCCTGAAAGCAAGCCAACAACCTATTTGCAAGCAACTAAGATACCAAGTCAACTACCCAGGGACAGGAGGACTCACAACCACAATTCTAAAGGCAAAGCCTATCAGCTATTAGATATTTAAAAAAAGAAAACATAATATAGAAAAACAATAACCTAACCGGACCCCATAAGCTCGGAAGGTACAAACAACTATCATAACTCAACCGGCCCCCATAAACTGGAGGGTGCATCCAACAAACAAGTGTACTAGTGATAGGCAATGCATATGAATGCAAGGTGAGTAGCAGAACAATCCTTGACAATCCAAACCAAGTAACAACCTCGAACCGTAAGCATCAGCCTTGAATTGAAAGTAACAGCCTCGAACCGTAAGCATCGGCCTTGAATTGAAAGTAATAGCCTCAAACTGTGAGCATCAACCTCGAATTGGAAGTAACGGCCTCGAACTGTGAGCATCAATCTTAAACTAGAATTAACTAATAATGGGGCCGTCCAGCCAGCTAGTAAACTCCCAGGGGCATTAGCCGCCCAGCTTGCATCAAAAGATGATTTCGAACCATTATTAACTATCTGGTAAAATGGTCATAACTTTTTACTCCAAACTCAAAAAAAGGCAAACTTGGTGACGTTGGAAAGAGGACTCAAAGACCTTTAATTGGATCGGTCATGGGCCACCTAGTTCATTATGTTCTGGGAGATATGATTGTTTGAAGTTGACCTAAGTAGAATTTTATGTCAAAACTTAGTCGAAAATGAAGTTTTCAACTCAACGTAGTGCTAGGAGGTCCTTGTGACCTTAAGTCATATCCAAATCCATTCGAACACAAAAGAAACGAGCTTTACACATATGAGCAATTTAAGAATCACCTGATATGATTTTACATGCAAATAAAGAGTGGTTTGGGCCTTAGTTTAGAAATTTTCAAGGTGTTGCAATAAATTATGTGACTTTCTTTTTGTATAAGTGACTCTACAATAAAAATAAACAAATCAAAATAAATTTGTGCTAAATCACGATTAGAAAAAAAAATACTTGAATTATATTTGAATATAGTTATGCACGAAATTCAAAAGTTAGAGAGATTTTTTTAAATTTTTTCGATATTCGATGCTCGTACTGGCACTCATTTAATACATATTTGTGTCGCATAAGATCCATTAATATTTAAAAAAATTATATTTAAATTTTCATTCTTATAGTGTGCATTGCAAGAAGAGAAAATTAAGTTGCTATAGTGAAACATTACCGTTGAGGTTTTACTTTTATAATAAAAATAAAATTAAATTAAACACATAATTTGGTCGTATAGAGATTATCAGAGAGTGACGAAGAAATAATTTTAAAAAAAGAATACATGTATGCAGCGTTGAAGATGTAGAAAAGTACTAAAAGTTGGATAATTTTTTACAACATTAATACAATTATTCCTATTATTACAATATTATTGTGGTAATTATTATAAATAAATTGGAGCAATTACTCTCTAAAATATAACTCCATTTTTAATGTGGGAAAAATAAAAAGAAATATTTTTTTACTTGCAATAATAATAAATTTAATACACATTAATCATATATTCACATTTATTATGGTAAAAAGGGGGAAAATATGACTCTTTGTTATCTTTATTCACACTTCATTTACGTTGCTAGAAAGAAGATTAGTTTTTATGTATGACTTCACATGTAAATTTGATTATTTTTATGATAAAATTTTATAATGCCTCTATTTATAAGAAACAATATGAAATATCAAATGATATCATGAACATGACTATTAATATAATTTAGGAGTTATGCTTATCAAAAATCATGAAAGTAAGGAAAATAAAGATAATTAAATATCAAATGATATCATGAACATGACTATTAATATAATTTAGGAGTTACGATCATCAAAAGTCATGAAAGTAAGGAAAATTAAAATTTTCTATTAAGGAATATGAATAAATGAAGGTGTAGTAATTGACATATTAATTTTTGTACAATAATAAGAAATATATAAACATGAAAAATTGTCAAAAAAGGAGAAGAAAAAAAGATAAATATGATTCTTGGCCGAAACAAGGTGTCACATCACTTTTCTTTTATCTAGATAATTAATCTGTTGTTAAAGAAAGTAGATTGAGAGAGAAACAATTTTACTAAATCATTTTTTTATCTAAACCTAATATTGTTGCATTTTGAGTTCGGACCCAACAAATCATAGTAGTAATCTCTGAAAATCTCAAAAACTCGAGAACTTATAACAATAATAATTTTAAAAAATTAAAATATGAAGACTACAAAGTAACATATTAATAATTAATTTTTCTATGAATTAAACTGTATTTTAAAATTTACAAACTAACTTTACATTCTCATGTTCTATCATTATAATTAATAAAAATTGATCTACATAACTACAAAATTATATCTACATACTTTCTTGAGTAGCATACATGTATATGTTAACTCCCTTTTCTACTTTTATTTTCAAAAATATCCAGACCTGAAAATATGATAAGTTAAGCTTACAACAACAACAAAAAAAAACATAAAAATAAAGTTAACTAATCAAGTAAAAACTTTAAAGAATATTTAGTTATGAGTTGAAGAGGAAAGAAGGACCCGATTATCAACACAACATAATTCAATTCTCCAAAAAATACAAAGAGAAGAAGAATAAAAATAATCAAATTCTTTAGAAACTATAAAAATAAGCAAAAAAAAAAACTCAAGAAACTACAAAGAAAAGCAAAAGAGAAAAAAATCAAATCAGTTTTTCTTTAAAAAAATCATGATATGTATCTTCAAGAATTTTAAAAAATAATATATTAAATGTATATTTACAATAGAAAATATGATAATTATATTAGACATGCCAAATCATTTTACTTTGTAAAATCAAACTATGCAAGAATGTCTAACAATAATATTCTCTAGAAACTACAAAGAGAAGCAAAGAGAAAAAATCAAATCATTTTTTCTAAAAATAAAACTCATGATTGTATAATCAAGAATTTAAAAAATAACTAAATATATAATTGCAATAGAAAAAAAAAGTGATAATTATATTATGCATGTCAAATTATTCTACCTCGTAAAATCAAACTATACAAGAATGTCTAGCATTCTTCATTATACATCTCTCTCCTGCAAAATCAGATCAAAGAAGACAAAAAATTAATCAATCATAAGAGACAAAAGATGAAGAGTAAGAAAAATGAAAATAAAATAATCATCATACATGTCTCAAAATAGGTTTTTATAAGTGTGATTTTAAGGAATTATAAATTTGTATATTAAATAATTTGAAGGTTATGAATATGAAAGTTAGGAGTTATAGACATTACTAAATTAATTAAGAGTTGAATTTATGTAATTGAAGAGGTATGAATTAAGTAGATGATTTTATAAAATAAAATAATTAAGAAAAATTAGAGAAAATGTCATATATATATATATATATAGAGAGAGAGAGAGAGAGAGATTTTGGATTCCTTCAATAAGCCTGAAGTTCCTAACTTGTACATTTTTATGACATAACTTAGTGTGGCTGCGATTTAAGTACTCAAAGAATCAAATTTCTTGAGCAACTATGTAAGAAGATTAATTGCAGAATAATAAATAAACACAAGTACTTAACGTGAAAAACTCCATACTAAAGGAAGTCGAAATTGATATATGCGATTTAAGTACTCAAAGAATCAAAAGTCTCGACCTCTACCATCTCTACTCTTCTTCTTCAGTGACTCTACCCTGTCAATGAAGTCCCTTACATATATAAAACAATACCTACTACAATTACCTAAGAAGGTAATCAATACATTATTTTGGAATCGACACAAGAAACTAACTATTAAAACTTGAAGAACCATATGGATAAATAGAATTCATTCAAGTCTCTCCATAACTCCAATCCTAGTTTGACTTGGTTTCTTCTTTCACGTGTCTGGATTCTCCCATTTTCAAGCTAATTCCATGTCCATAATGTATGGTAATTTTCCTTGTATAGAGTTTCAATTCCATGTCGAATTGAATTCTCTCATATTACAATTCTCTAAAGAATCCTGATGCACATGTGAAACAACTTTATTTTGACAGTCTCCTATTCTACCCAGATGAACAGGTTCTAGAATAAGTTCCTCTAGTAGTGTTGCTAACTTTTTCATTTTTTCTGTGAGCACCTGCTTCTTGAATCTTCAATCCTCATTCTCCAGTCCTTTCTTCTTCATATATATTCTCTCTTATACATAATTTATCAATCATCAAAACACCACATGATCTTAAATGTAGATTCAGAGATCATAGTTATTTCAATTTGCGGTGGAAAATAATAGAGTTTCTATACAACTCCTTCTGGAAAAATGAAAAAATGTCAAATAGGATAAGTTTTGACGCTCCAATTCCGAGAAAAAAATAATATTGCTTAGCAATTCTCTTTGCAATAATTCTTTTTCACATTTTGCACGATTTTATATTCCCAATCTTTGCAGAATCATTAAATTTATACACAGATTTTTCTTTTTCTTTTTCTTTTTTTGGACCAATTTTATGTGGGGCCCAGAAGAAGAAAGAAAATACTAGGTAACTATACTAGTAGATAAAAAATTGGGTTTGGTGGATGATGTTAAGGATAGAAAAGTTTGGCGAATAAAAGCTCATTCCATGTATCTTGAAGACCAGGCAAGCACCAATGTACACAATCAGCATAGCTAACTGGATTTGCTAATTGCTCTGCTGTTAATGGACTCCATTGCTTCTTGTAAATTGATGTGTGTGCATCTTTTCTGTAACTCGAGAGTTGTGTTATGTTGAGAAATGTAATCGGCACCTTTGATCTACGAAACACTTGTCCAATCACCTCCATTATACTTTTTCTGCTATCTGATCCCCAGTAATTTGGATCGTCTATCATTTTTGTTTCGTTGTAACAATTCTGATTTGGTTCTCCTCCCCAATCTATGCTCCTGCAAGAAATGATATTCATAAATTTTATTTTTTACTCTCAAATTTTAACATGAGACATAATTTTTCGTAGAAAATTGAAGTGTTACTTTTGATGGGAAGGTGACATGCTAGTGAAAAAGACTCTTGTTTTCTGTTGGTCCATGTTCTTTTTCACCCATCTTAGCATACTCTTCATTCCCATTCGATATGCATCCTCTGTCGATACCATTGCTATATCCTTCACTTCATCGTCAAAAGACCCTTGCCTGTGTCAATTTCATGTCTCTATTCATTAGTAAATAGAAGAAAGAAACAAAATCGAAAGAAATGAGAGGGGATAGATAATTACAAAATCTTGAATTCTAGGCCAGTCATCCACCAAAGGTAAGTATTGAAAACGACTATATCAGCGCCTTTCCAATTCTTTCCGTGCTTATTGATTGAGCCTTTTCGTACTACTCTATCAGCTATTCTATGTACAACTGCATCATCAGAATTTGATTCTAGAAGAAATGGTGCCCAGTAGAACTCAATCGTCGCGTTGTAATCCTGCAGTGTTGATTTAATTCAAGCTAGGAAACATTCAATAAATCGACTTAGATAGTCATAAAAATTTATATGTAACTTTATAATGACAGCACCTTAGCAGTGAAAACAGTGAGGGAACCAAAAGTTTCCATGGACTTGGCATTCTCAGGTATGAGTCTATGGAGAAGACAAACCATCGAAACATATTGTCCTCTGTTTAACGAATCTCCCACGTATAACATCCTCTTCCCACGAAGGGTTTCCAACATTAGTGTCGCGTTGAAACTGCAATATTATGGAAATTCTTAGTCTAGCTAAATCATTGATAATATTATGGAAATAACAAAATCTTAGCCTTTTAAATCAGAATATAAAACAGAGAAATTGAACTACACAATAAACCAACATTATCAAATAAAGACGAAGAGTACAATGTAGAAATTAACCAGATTAACTAGCTATAATCATTCCTCATAACCAAAAATAGCTAGAACAGCAAGTCACTAGCAATCTACTCAGGGTTTTCTCCGTGGCCTCGCTCTTTATGCTATATGTTTGTGACGGATCCAGAACTTAGAGGTTATGTGTTACGTGTTGAGAGTTTGGATTCTAAAATACGTTAACAATATACGTAAGTACTTATTTTTCACTCTCATGTACTGTAATAGTAACTACAGAATGCTTAGATCTTATCTTACATCATCCTGAGCAAGAGCCAGCTTGGGGCTAGGGGTTTCGTCTGAATCCCTCTTCAACGGAAAATTAAGTTATTTATATATGATTAAAATTATTATTTATGTATATATAGTATATGTTGAACACCCGTCGACTAGTTGGTGTGTTTATTTCTTCATATTTTGAACTCCATGAAAATCCTGGCTCCGCCACTAATCCTAATCCATCAACTTGATCAAGTAAAAGAATTATATTGCAAGTGTCACTTATTTGTAACTAATAACTAATGTCCAATGATATGTTGGTTAATGATAAGTAGATAGCAAATATGAGAAAAATAGAGTTAAAACTAAACGTGCCTTGGAAGAGAGCAGCCATGAGGTTGCCATCTCCATTGTCGATAATCTTTATCTGGCCGGCCTTGTTTTTGGCAAGTCAATTGTGGCTGTATGTAAGGACACTCTTCTTCCTCGTACAGTGGCCGACTATCATCATGAACCCACCTACCACTGAACACGTCGCAGCCATCCTCTGTCTCTCCAATGGCAAATGGCAACTTCTTGTTCTTCTCTACAAAAATTATTCACAACAACCTCAACATCCAATTTTAATAAGCCTAAATTTTTATGTCCACAAGTACAATTGTGCTCATAGTGGATATAAGTTAGTAACTCTTTTGAATAATGTTTGTGCATTCAAATCGATACAACAAAAAAAAAATGTATGGAATTTGACGAATGTATTAATTACTCACTGATTCTTGAGATTGAATTGGGAGGAGCAGATTGACTAGAATACTCAGGCTGGCTAAAAATGCAGCTAAAATCCTCACTATAAAGAATGGTGACAAAAACAATGAAGGCTAATAGAGTGAATAGAAATGGAGAAAGGCGATTCTTTCGGAGAATTGAAGAAGAAGAGGGAGGTGGCTTCATTGCTTTGAAGCCTTTGGCAGAGTGACTCTGTTTTTGTTTATGTTTTTTGTTCTTCGTTATAGTTTGGTAGTCTATGGCTGATTAAATACAAGAAACAATATTGGTTACGTTTGAAGGACCTTGACAAGAGGTTTCTTTCCAGCAATTAAATAGTACTCCCTCCGACTCATTTTATATTAGTTAGTTTGATTTGCACGGAATTTAAGAAAGAAAGAAAGAAAAACTTTTGAAACTTTTTTTCTTTTGTGGTCTAAAATAAGTTATACATATTTCTATGACTATAAATCATTTCTTTAAGGATAAAATGAGCATTTTAAAGTTAAGTAATAGAAATGTGTCATTCTTTTTAAGACTGACTAAAAAGAAAAGTAAGTCTTATAAATTGGGACACAGAAAGTATATTATTACTGTTTGAAATCTCTTAATTTATTAAATTGGTTACTTACTACCATTCTCGTTATTATTATTATTGTGGTATAATCATTGTTATATTAGGTTTGAAGGAAAATTGATAAAAAGTAAAGGGCATGAGGAAAAATATATGGGATTATACACTATTTAAGCAACGTAGTTAGTAGTTGAGTTCATTTTATATATTCAGTTTAGGTAATAATAATATGATTGAACCAAACACAGACAAGGGCAGCTATATTTCATCAATAAAATAGCCTTCATTTTAAACCATGCATTGATCTTTTGTCTTTTTTAATTTCCTACCGTCACTACATTATTGTTTTCGTAATTCTTGGTGTCACATTTCCTTTTACATAACTATTTCTAAAGTGAGTCAAAATGATGGTTAGTAATTTAATAACATAATACATAAATGTGTTATTTAACTTGGTCTCAACTAATATTTATGCCTTTTAGCTTTGGGTGTACACAAGTAGACACTTAAACT
This sequence comes from Solanum appendiculatum, assembly GCA_018342035.1. Taxonomy (NCBI): domain Eukaryota; kingdom Viridiplantae; phylum Streptophyta; class Magnoliopsida; order Solanales; family Solanaceae; genus Solanum; species Solanum appendiculatum. The sequence continues at coordinate 747,984 of JAGDQO010000917.1, read as the reverse complement.
TGTATAAAATCGAACAAATAGACACATTCGTTCTACGTGACATCCTACATGACAATTTTATGTCCTACGTAGCGTCCTATGTATATTATGTCACATAAGATGCATGTGTCTACTTGTTCAATTTTATACAAGTTTAAGTGTCTACTTATGGACACCAAAAGTTGAAGAATATAAATATGAGTTGAAGTCAAGTTAAAGAAATATTTATGCATTGCGCCTAATTTAATTATTGATGGCACATAATCATCAAAACTTATGAGATTTGCAGAACTTAGAGTGATGTTTAAATTGTCTATTTTTTTACTTTACAACCTAATAGTTTGAGGTAAAGTAACGTGGTAATTTGATGGATGATAGGATTTCCAACAGCAATGATTTTCCCTTAGCTTCTAAGTTAAGGGTAGAGGGGTAGTGTTAAAGATGTGAAATCATTTTCTACACTTTGTATTGGTGAATTTAAGAAATTTGGGAAAACAATTATTTAAGTAGCAGCCTAGCTATGATTGTTTAATCAAAGGGTTTAGTTAGAGAGTGATTGAGTTTCTCGTAACATTTCATATTCATTTTAGTTGGCAAGATCGTCTATCTCTACACTCTACACAAATCTTTCACATGGGGCAGGTGATCCCCGTTGACAAGCTAAGGTTTAAGAACTTTTTATTTTTTATATAAATAAGACTCTATATTATTAAAAGCAGAATCTATTGGCAACCTCTTAAGTTAGCAGCAACTTTTACTTAGACACTTTAAGTATGCCTTATCCATTTTAAACACTTATAGTAGGGCTTCGTTGTGTCATTTTGACAGTACTTTTTCTGACATGACAAAGTGAATAGATACATTATACACTCACTAAAGGTGCGCGAGAACTTATTATTAGCCATTTTGTATTTTATTTTTCTCTTCTTCATTTCTCAAGCTACTATCTCATCGTTTTTCCAATCTTAAACTTCTTTAAGGGAGGTCCAATTTTTCGATTCATATTTATTCTCAAGCCAATTTTTTTTTTTTAATGTTTGATCTTCTTCTTCATTATATTTCTTTTCTAGAGTGCCCTCCACCTTTTTCACAAAAAAAAAAGAATTATATATCAATACCTATATTTTTTTTCTCTCTTTATCCTCCCTCTCCTCCTTCCCACAAAACAACGGTAAAAGAAAAAGAAAAAAGATTGATCTGAAACAACTTTTAAAAAGTAGATTTGGAAAGAAAAATACAAACTTAAAATGGAAATGAGAAAAAAATATATATAATGAAAGAAAGATGGTGAATTTATACTTAATACAGTTAATGACTCCATTTTTCCTAATCAAATTCATTTTTTTATTATTATTAGATGAAAATACCAATTCTTTGATTATAATGATCAGTCAATTTTTTATGTTATAAAAATTTGTACTTTTTTGTCAAATGAATTTTTCTATAAGAGATAGAGAGAGTTTAGAGGTATATAGACAATGTGGTGAGAGGTGGGAGGGCTACTTCTGCGAAAGAGATTTTTGGATGTGATTTTTGGGTGTGGTAGAAAAGATGACTCCAAAAGGGTATGTGAAGTATTCTTTTTTAACACATTATTTAGATTTTGCTTATCAAAATATTTAAAATATTTGTTTAAACTTAAAATATCACATGCAATCATTTAATTAGGTGTTTGCCACATCATTAATGATGTATTATAGTACTTGTCTTAAATTTTTTGTTGATTGTCAAAAAAGTGTCTAAATGACTCAACAAACCCCTATTACGGGTGTTTAAAATGGACAAAATCTACTTAAGGTGTCTAAGTGAAAGTTGACATTGTAACACCTCAAAATTTTCTAAGTTAAGATCCGAACTATTCTTCATTTACATCTTAGGTCATATCGGGTAATTCTTAAATTGCTCATATGTGAAAGGGTCAATTCTTTAGTGTGGGAATGGATTTGGACATGAATTAAGGTTACAAGAATCCCCTAGCACAAAGTTGAGTTGAAAGCTTCCTTACCAATTAAGTTTTGATATAAGATTCTACTTGGGTCAACTTCAAACGTTCATATCTCTTAGCACATAATGAATTAGGTGGCCCATCCCTATCAAATTAAAGGTCTTTGAGTCATCTTTCCAACGCCACCAAGTTTGATTTATTTCGAGTTTGGAGTAAAGAGATATGCCCATTTTAGTGAGCCTTTCTCTTAAGGCACCTCGTCAATTTTTCTAGAGGGGTAGTTTGGTCTTTTTCCACCCATTCTAAGTCTAAGCCACATTTTTTTAAACCTAATTAAGGGTCTAAACAGTGTCAAAACATCTTTTCACGTTCTTTAATACTTAGAAGAATTACAGTAAGGTTCCAAGAGGTGAAAAGGCTAGGGTTCAAGCGTTCTTCAAGTTTACATCGATTTCGCCAAGAACCTGTAATAACCCTGAGGGGCATTTTTGGTAATTTTTGCAAAATAACCGTTTTTCCCCTCTCGAGAGTTGCCCCGAGTCATGTTTGATATGTTCTGAGTTTGGTTTTGTGAAAGTTTGAGTTAAAATGAAGTTTTTGAAAAGTTTTGAACTTTAAAGGCTTAAGTTACCAAATTGTGATTTTTGAGGTCATTCGGAGTTTCGAAGCTCGGATGGAAATTCTGTTGATTCCATCAGTTCCGGAATGTGGATTTTGGCCTAGCAAAGTCAACGGAATTAGTTTTGGGGCTGTATCGTGGATTTGAGGTCCTAAGTTGGAAAATTGTGGAATTTTGATCATAGGGTTGACTTTGGTCAACATTCAGAGATCCGATGCTCGAATGTCGATTCCGACAACTCCGTTGGATTTGGGGGATGATTTAAGGCCTAGGGGTGGCCTTGGTTGAACTTTTAGAGGTCCTATGTTTGTTTTGAGATTTTGATGTTGGAGTTAGTGTTGTTGCGTTTTATCGGGTTCTGGGTCAAGGAGACCTCGAATCCAAAATTCAAAGGTTCCATTATGTCCGGAACGTCGAATTTAGTAGGGTTGCATATCTAGTTTTTATGCACGGGGTTCCGAACGAATCCCGAGGGTTCATTCGGTGAATTTGTGTTTTGCTGTTTTTGCTGCTATCTGGTGCCAGTCCTTTGGCCTCCGCATTCGCGGAGGGTTGTTGCCCGCGTTTGTGGAGCGTAAGGCTGGTGGCCTCCACGTTCGCGCAGTAGTGCCCGCGTTAGCGGAGGGTCTGGGTTTTGTTCTCTGCGTTCGCGGAGGGATTCCCGCATTTGCGGAGTACGGTATTGCTGGTCTCCGCGTTCGCGAAATTAGTGGACCACGTTCGCGGAGGTCATTTTTATGCCTGAACAGTGTAAATTGGAGAAATGTCCCATTTTCAACATTTTGGAGCTCTCTTGAGCGATTTTTGAAGAGAATTTTCTTGGGAATCAATGTGGGTAAGTGATCTTAACCCTTGGCCTTGATTACCCAATGCTTTAAACATGATTTTGGATTGGAATTTGGGATTTTAAAGTGTGTTTTTGGTGATTTTGAAAGAACTCCGAAAAGTTGTTAAAATGGGAATTGGGGGCTGTTTTGAGCTTCCTTTTCAAATGGGGTTTTCACCATTCAGTCCCTATTGTATTGAGGATGATTTTTATGAAAGAAATCCTGGATTCAAACCCCGTTTTTGAAATCGGATTTTTTGATTGTTTTACCTTTTCTTTTCGAATTTTATGTCCTTGGCATTGTTAGGCCTGGATTGTGATTGCGTTTCATTATTTGGATAGATTGTGTTGCTTTGGATTGCTTACGGAAGGGAAAAGCTCCGATTGTTGATTGATTTCGATTCAGTTAAGGCAAGTGAACTCTTAAAACCTTGTAAATCTGTTAGAATTTCAACTTCCTTACTTGATTGTGTTGAGGAGTAATAAGATTGAGGTATGGATGAGTTCTTGCATGAATCAATCTAATAATGACCGGCGGGGTTAAGAAAATGGCAATGTGAGCTAATGTGATAGGCCAACTTGTGATTGGGCAATGGACTTGATATTGATGTGTGCTCTATGTGTTGCTATGATAGCCTCAATGTGATTATGAACGTGTTGGTTATGTCTTTTGCTCATCGTGGATTATTGGACTAGACTTGAGAACTTTTGCTTAGCAATTGATCCTACTTATGATGAAAGAAGTAGTGAAATGGAGAATAGGCAATTGACATCATTGGTATGTTGTGGACATTGAGTTTTGACTATTGTTGTTGATATATTGTTGATAGTGTGGCGTGATTTGCATTGATATGAATTCCGTGGTGATTGTGAACACTATCATTTTCTCATTGTTTGTGTGAACATGCTTGTGTGCATTAGTTCTGAAACACTATGATGAGACACTTTGATGATTTATGCCAATGGGAAATGGTTCCGGCGGATATATGGTCCATGTGAGGCTAGTGATGATTTATGCCGATAGGATATGGTTCTGGCGAGTGATGATTTATGCCAATGGGAAATGGTTCCGGCAAGTGATGATTATGCCGATGGGAAATGGTTCCGGCAGATACATGATCCCTGTGTGGCCCCCATAGGTACCGGTCTGAGATTCAGCGGTTGTGTATCTTAGGGCAGACATGCATTCTCTACATGGCATTGCATTGCATTGTATTGTTTGATCCTTGTTATTGTGGTGTTCTAATTATGCCTTAAGACTCTGATTCATTTGTTGATATTTGAAATGAGTTCCTTTGTTGTTGTTGTTGAACTGTTGTTGTCTTGTATCATTTAAACTGTGGTTTGGAATTCTGTTAAGTTGGGCTGAGTTTCTGTGTAGGTTGTAGTTATCGGAGGTTCGGTTGGAAGTCAGGGTTTCGTGATTCTTTTAGATTTGCTTCGTTTTATTAGTTGATTTGCTGGGTACCGTGTTGTTTGGTACTCACCCTTGCTTTTACACTTTTGTCGATTCCGAGCCAGGACAGTGATCTAGTTCTCTCTCTTCTCTTTCTCCGAGGCTCGTTGAGGACACTTGAGAGGTAGTTGTTTGATGCTGGCGATCTCTCTCGGCCTTTTTTTTCTTTTGCTTTGTTTCTGTTTGAGATACAAAGATTTTGAGACTTGTACCTTTCTATTTAAGTACTGTATTAGAGGCTTGTACATGTGACAACCAATCTTGGGTTGGTTTTTAAGTTGAAGTCTTCCGCTTTAGTTCTCTCCTTCGTTATTTGTGTTATTTCTTCCGCTTGTTGGGTTTTAGGCTGAATTGTTCTGTTGGGATAGGACAAGTGCCATCACACCCGGTTTTGGGTCGTGACAAATGGTATCAGAGCCCAGGTTTTCATAGGTCTCACATGTACAAGCCAAGTCTGAGTAGAGTTTAGAGGATCGGTACGGAGACGTCTGTACTTATCTTCGAGAGGCTATAAAGACTGTTAGGATACTTCTTTCATTTCATTCTCTCTTATCGTGTGTGGTTCTATCATTTGTGCTGAGTGTCGCGTGTTATTTTGGCAGATGCCGAGAACTAGAGCTTCAGTTTCGAGCGATGGGGGGGAGGCAGTCCCCGAGGCAGCAGTTGAGGCCCCAGTCAGAGGTCGGGGTAGAGCCCGAGTTTGGAGCCATGCTTGTGGAGCAGCACGTGGTAGAGGTCGTGCCCGAGGAGCGGCACCTGCTAGAGGCCATGGTAGAGAGGCTTCCCCGGAGCCACAGATTGAGGTTGGCCAGGGTCAGGCCCCTCCAGGATTCTCAACGCCGTTCTTTCAGGAGACCTTATTGAAGATGTTGGGAGTGATGGAGAGTTTTACTCAGGGTGCTGCAGGCACGCCTCAGGGTTCACAGACCAGAGTAGGGGCATAGACCCCAGAGCAGCTTCAGGGTCCGGTTTTTCAGGATCCGGTGGGTCAGCCCCGCTGGTTCCGCACCAGCTCTAGTTGCACAGGATGATCAGGATGTAGTTCTGACACTGGAGGACCAGAACTGTTATGAGAGGTTTCAGAGGATGAAACCACCCTAGTTTCAGGGTGGTAAGAGTATGGATGCTCATGAGTTTCTGACCTTGTGCCACGAGATGCTTGGGGCCGTGAGGATGGTAGATGCGAGGGGTGTTCATTTTGTTGCTCTCCAGCTCTGTGGGCTAGCCAGGGAGTGGTGGAGGTCTTGGGCGGAGTCCCTGCCTATGGAGTCTCCTCCGGTTGAGTGGGACACTTTCTCCAGTGTTTTTTGTGATCATTTCATCCCTTGGAGTGTGCGTAAGGAGAGTAGACTGAGGTTTGAGGGTTTGACTCAGAGTAGCATGTCAGTTGCGGAGTACGAGGCATGTTTCTGTCAGCTGTCTCGTCATGCCACGTCAGATCATATGTGTTCAGATCATCCCGTGAGGATGCTTCCTTCCAGTCCATCGTGAGTATTGCCAAAGAGGCAGAGTTGTTGGTTCGAGAGGAGTTTGGAGACTCCAAGAAGGCCCGTTCTAGTGGTCAGTTTTCTGGTGCCTCGTCTTGAGGCAGGGATTTTCAGAGAGGTGGTACTTCTTTTCAGCGTCAGAGGCTAGTACATGCTTTCAGGTCAGCGGCCGAGGGTGGATAAATGTCCTGTGGGTCTCACAGTTCTAGCCATGGTGGTCGTGGTACTTCATCTGGTTCGTCACAACAGATCACTGTTCCGAGGTCTTGTTATACTTGCGGGGATCTGGGTCATTTGATGCGACAGTGCCTTCTATAGACTCATTCAGGACCTCAGCGCACTTATTCTGTAGCTCCAGAGAGAGGTTCAGCACCTCCGGTTAGAGGTCGGGGCAGGGGTCAGACGCAGGCAGAGGTGGCAGAGCATCGGGTAGTGGAGATGTGGCTCAGCGTGGAGGCAGAGGTGCGACTCAAACCGGAGGTGGTAAAGGAGCCTAGTGTTATGCTTTTTCGGAGAAACCTAAGCCTGAGTCTTCTGATGCGGTCATCACGGGTATTGTCCCAGTCTGCCATCGAGATGTATTTGTATTATTTGATCCAGGGTCTACTTTCTCCTATGTGTCTACCTACTTTACATCTGAGTTTGATTTGGTATGTGATCGTATGCCTGTGCCTGTGCATGTTTCTTTACCCGTGGGTGAGCCCTTAGTGGTGGATCGAGTGTATTGGTCATGTCCTGTTTCTTTGGCTAGGTACGACACTTAAGTAGGCTTGATTATTTTGGGGATGGTAGATTTCGATGTGATTTTGGGTATGGATTGGCTTTCTCCCTATCATGCTATTCTGGATTGTCATGCTAAGACTGTCACTCTAGCGATGCATGGTGTTTCGAGGGTAGAGTGGAAGGGTACTAGTGGTTCTTACCCTAGCAAGGTGATCTTCTTCATCCGAGCCCAGATGTTGATTGATAGAGGGTATTTCTCCTCTTTGACCTTTATTCGGGATACTAGTGTTGAGCCACCTCCCATGGAGTCCATTCCTGTGGTTCAGGAGTTTGCTGATGTGTTCCCTACTGATCTTCCTGGTGTTCCTCCGGATAGGGACATTGATTTTGCTATTGACTTGGAGCTGGGCACTAAGCCCATCTCTATTGCCCCGAATCGAATAGCTCTGGCTGAGTTGAAGGAGTTGAAGGATCAGTTGCAGGACTTGTTGAGCAAGGGGTTTATTCGCCCTACTGTGTCACATTGGGGAGCACCGGTTCTCTTTGTTAAGAAGAAAGATGGCTCTATGAGGATGTGCATCGATTATAGACAGTTGAACAAGGTAACCGTTAAGAACAAGTACCATCTTCCTCGCATTGATGATTTATTTGATCAGCTTCAGGGTGTGGCGTTGTTTTCTAAGATTGACTTGAGGTTCGGCTATCACCAGTTGAAGATTAGGCCATCTGATATTCCTAAGATAGCTTTCAGACTCTTTAATGCCACTATGAGTTTTTAGTGATGTTTTTTGGGCTGACTAACTCCCCTGCGGCATTTATGGAGTTGATGAATGGAGTGTTCCGTCCGTATTTGGACTCCTTCGTGCTTGTGTTCATTGATGATATCCTAATATATTCTCGGACCGAGGAGGATCACGTCCGTCATCTGAGATTGGTACTTCAGACTTTGAGGGAGCAAAAGTTGTACGCCAAGTTCTCCAAGTGTGAGTTTTGGCTGGATTCTGTAACATTTATGGGACACGTGATGTCCAAGGAGGGGGATTAGAGTCATTTCGGCCAAGATTGAGGGGATTAAGGGCTGGACCAGACCTACTTCTCCTATCGAGATTCAGAGTTTTATAGGGTTGGCGGGCTACTACAGATGGTTTGTGCAGGGTTTCTCTTCTATTGCAGCACCATTGACTAAGTTGACTCAGAAGACTGTAGATTTTCATTGGTCCAATGAGTGTGAGGTGAGCTTTCAAAAGCTCAAGGCTTTGTTGACTTCTACTCCTGTATTGACTTTGCCCGAGGGGGTGTGGGTTTTACCGTATATTGTGATACCTTTGGAGTTGGTTTGGGAGGTGTATTGATGTAGAAGGGGAAGGCTATTGCCTATGCTTCTAGATAGTTGAAGGCTCATGAGGAGAACTACCCTACTCATGACCTAGAGCTTGCAGCGGTGGTGTTTGTGCTTAGGTTGTGGAGGCATTACTTGTATGGGGTTCATTGTGAGGTCTTCACCGATCATCAGAGTCTTCAGTACATTTTCAGTCAGAGGGATCTGAACTTGAGACAGCGCAGATGGCTTGAGTTACTGAAGGACTATGATATGACCATTCTGTGCCATCCTGGGAAGGCCAATGTGGTGGCCGATGCTTTGAGTAGGAATGCTCCTAGTATGGGGAGTCTCGCTGTGATCAGTGTTGATACGAGGCCCTTGGCTAGAGATGTTCAGAGATTAGCCAACAATTTTGTCAGGTTGTAGGTTTCTGAGGAGAGCGGTGGTTTGATTGCATTTATTGAGGCTCGTTCTTCCTTAGTTGAGCAGGTCAAGTGTGAGCACCAGTGGCCCGGAGGTGTGTCTCAGAGGATGATTATTCCTACTTGGAAGTGGGAGCGGATCACTATGGACTTTGTTGTGGGTTTGCCTACCACCGTGGGTGGTTATGATTCTATTTGGGTGGTTGTAGATTGGCTGACTAAGTCTGCTCATTTCATTCCAGTTTGGGTGAAGTATCCGACGGAGAAGTTAGCACAGCTCTATATCAGTCAGATTGTTAGACTTCATGGGGTACCGATATCTATAGTCTCGGACAGGGGTTCTTTGTTCACCTCGCAATTCTGGAGAGCTTTACAGCATGGTTTGGGTACTCGGCTAGATATGAGCACATCCTTTCACCCTCAGACTAAGGTGCTTGAGGATATGCTCTGAGCTTGTGTGATTGACTTTGGTGCTAGGTGGGATTAGCATTTGCCCCTAGCGGAGTTTGCCTGTAACAACAGTTATCATTCCAGCATTCAGATGGCTCCATTTGAGGCCTTGTATGGAAGACGGTGTAGATCACCGATAGGGTGGTTTGATTCGACGGAGATGGATTCCTTAGACACTCACTTGCTTAGAGATGCCATTGATCAGGTTCGTGTGATTCAGAGTAGGTTGTTGACTGCTCAGAGTCGGCAAAAGAGCTATGCCAATCGGAGAGTTTGAGACCTAGTGTTCGTGGAGGGAGATCATGTTTGACTCCAACTTTCACCCATGAAAGGTGTTATGCGATTCGGGAAGAAGGGCAAGCTTAGCCCTAGGTTCATTGGCCCTTTTGAGATCTTAGACCGGGTGGGAGAGGTGGCCTATAGGTTGGCCTTACCACCTAGCTTGTCAGCTGTGCATCTTGTGTTCCATGTCTCTATGCTACGGAAGTACATCCCAGATGAGTCGTATGTGATTACACTCGATTATGTGGAATTGGGTCATAATTTGACTTATGAGGAGGAGCCTACAGCTATTCTTGATAGATAGGTCCATAAGCTTAGGACCAAGGAGATTTCTTCAGTGAAGCTGCAGTTGGGTCACCGTTGAGCTGGAGAGGCTACCTGGGAGTCCGAGTCTAACATGCGTGCAAGATATCCTCAGCTTTTTGAGGCTTCAGATACTTTCTTTTACTTTATGTTCGAGGACGAACATAGTTTTTAGTGGTGGATGATGTAATGACCCTGAAGGTCATTTTTGGTAATTTTTGCAAAATGACCATTTTGCCTCTCTCGAGAGTTGCCCCGAGTCATGTTTAATATGTTCCGAGTTTGGTTTTGTGAAAGTTTGAGTTAAAATGAAGTTTTTGAAAAGTTTTGAACTTTAAAGGCTTAAGTTGCCAAATTGTTGGTTTTGAGGTCATTCGGAGTTTCAGAGATCGGATGGGAATTCTGTTGATTCCATCAGTTCCGGAATGTGGATTTTGGCCTAGGAGAGTCGACTGAATCAGTTTTGGCGCTATATCGTGGATTTGAGGTCCTAAGTTGGAAAATTGTGAAATTTTGATAATAGGATTGACTTTGGTCAACATTCAGAGATCCGATGCTCGGATGTCGATTCCGACAACTCCGTTGGATTCAGGGGATGATTTTAGGCCTAGGGGTGGCCTTGGTTGAATTTTTAGAGGTCCTATGTTTGTTTTGAGATTTTGATGCTTGAGTTAGTGTTGTTGCATTTTATCGGGTTCCGGGTCAAGGAGACCTCGAATCCAAAGTTCGATGGTTCCATTGAGTCCAGAACATCAAATTTAGTAGGGTTGCATATCTAGTTTGGGTGCACGGGGTTTCGAATGAATCCTGAGGGTCCATTCGGTGAATTTGTGTTTTTGCTGTGTTTGCTGCTATCTGGTGCCAGCCCTTTGACCTCCGCGTTCGCAGAGGGTTGTTACCCGCGTTCACGGAGAGTAAGGCTGGTGCCCTCCGCATTTACGGAGGGTCTGGGTTTTGTTCTCCGCATTTGCAGAGTACGATATAGCTGGTCTCCGCGTTCGCGGAGGTCATTTTTATGCCTGAACAGTGTAAATTCAGGAAATGTCCCATTTTCAACATTTTGGAGCTCTCTTGGGCAATTTTTGAAGAGAATTGTCTTGGAAATCAGTGTGGGTAAGTGCTCTTAACCCTTGGCCTTGATTACCCAATGCTTTAAACATGATTTTGGATTGGAATTTGGGATTTTAAAGTGTGTTTTTGGTGATTTTGAAAGAACTCCAAAAAGTTGTTAAAATGGGAATTGAGGGTTGTTTTGAGCTTCCTTTTCAAATGGGGTTTTCACCATTCAGTCCCTATTGTATTGAGGATGATTTTTATGAAAGAAATCCCAGATTCAAACCCCCATTTTCGAAATCGGATTTTTGGGTTGTTTTACATTTTCTTTTTGAATTTTGTGCTCTTGGCATTGTTAGGCCCGGATTGTGATTGTGTTTCATTATTTGAGTAATTTTTGTTGCTTTGGATTGCTTACGGAAGGGAAAAGCTCCAATTGTTGATTGATTTCGATTCGGTTAAGGCAAATGAACTCTTAAAACCTTGTAAATCTTTTAGAATTTCGACTTCCTTACTTGATTGCGTTGGGGAGTAATTGGATTGAGGTATGGATGAGTTCTTGCACGAATCAACCTAATAATGACCGGCGGGGTTAAGAAAATGGCAATGTGAGCTAATGTGATAGGCCAACGTGTGATTGGGCAATGGACTTGATATTGATGTGTGCTTGATGTGTTGCTATGATAGCCTCAATGTGATTATGAACGTGTTGGTTATGCCTTTTGCTCATCGTGGATTATGGGACTAGACTTGAGAACTTTTGCTTAGCAATTGATCCTACTTGTGATGAAAGAAGTAGTGAAATGGAGACTAGGCAATTGACATCATTGGTATGTTGTGGACATTGAGTTTTGACTGTTGTTGTTGATATATTGTTTATAGTGTGGCGTGATTTGCATTGATATGAATTGCATGGTGATTGTGAACACTATCATTTTCTCATTATTTGTGTGAATATGCTTGTGTGCATTGGTTCTGAAACATTATGATGAGACAATTTGATGATTTATGCCGATGGGAAATGGTTTCGGCGGATATATGGTCCATATGAGGCCAGTGATGGTTTATGCCGATGGGAAATGGTTCCGACGAGTGATGATTTATGCCGATGGGAAATGGTTCCGGCGAGTGATGATTTATGCCGATGGGAAATGGTTCAGGCGAGTGATGATTATGCCAATGGGAAATGGTTCCGGCGGATACATGGTCCTTGTGTGGCCCCCATGGGTACCGGTCTGAGATTCAGTGGTTGTGTATCGTAGGAAAGACATGCATTCTCTACATGGCATTGCATTGCATTGTATTGTCTGATCCTTGTTATTGTGGGGTTCTAATTATGCCTTAAGACTCTGATTCATTTGTTGATATTTGAAATGAGTTCCTTTGTTGTTGCTGTTGAAATGTTGTTGTTTTGTATCATTTGAACTGTGGTTTGGAATTCTATTAGGTTGGGCTGAGTTTCTGTGCAGGTTTTAGTTATCGGAGGTTCGGTTGGAAGTCAGGTTTTTGTGATTCTTTTAGATTTGCTTCGTTTTATTAGTTGATTTGTTGGGTACCGTGTTGTTTGGTACTCACCCTTGCTTCTACACTTGTGTCGATTCCAAGCCAGGACAGTGATCTAGTTCTCTCTCTTCTCTTTCTCCGAGGCTCGTTGAGGACACTTGAGAGGTAGCTGTTTGATGCTGGCGATCTCTCTCGGCCTTTTTTTTTCTTTTGCTTTGTTTCTGTTTAAGATACAAAGATTTTGACACTTGTACCTTTCTATTTAAGTACTGTATTAGAGGCTTGTACATGTGACAACCAGTCTTGGGTTGGTTTTTAAGTTGAAGTCTTCCGTTTTAGTTATCTCCTTCGTTATTTGTGTTATTTCTTCCGCTTGTTGGATTTTAGGATGACTTGTCCTGGTGGGATACGACAAGTGCCATCACACCCGGTTTTGGGTCGTGACAGAACATTTGTTCTTTCTAGGTATGTAAGGCTTCTCATAGTGTTGGACTTGTTCATCCTTACGCCATACATATGAATTTATCCATGAGATCGTTGTATTCAAAGAGTTCTTAAGTAGTTCTTGATTTTTGTTCAATTCCTGAACAATGGAGGTTGAGAATTCTCTTGTGCTGTTGATCTTTGGTAAAATTTATATTCTCACAAAGTTTTTATGGAATTCCTTATATATTCGTGTTGGGTTTGAGAATTAAGAAGAGTTTAGGAGAAATTTTCCAATTCTAATCTAGTTTGAAGCGTTAATTTCAACAAAAAAATTCGTCCAGGTCGCTGGGGAAGGGCAGGGGCAGTGGGCCAGCAGTACGCCAGGAGTGCTGAAACGACGCGCCTGCAGTGCATTCAAAACCATCCCCAGTACTTTGGGACCTGGGGCGGCGCCCCCAAATTCAGTCCTAGTACTTTGGGGCATGGCGCCCTACGCCAGCTATACACCAGGGGTCGTTGGGTCAAATTCTTCCTTGTTTCATTCGGCGCGTGTTCCTTTAAGTTATGGCTATGTTTCCCCTCTCCTTATTAACTCCTATAAGCTCCATTTACCTCTGAAAATCCTTTCATATCCTAATCACAAGTCTCCGGGTTCATTTAAAGCTAAGGTAAGTTTAATAGGTAAGTTTAATAGGAAAGTTTAAAAACTCTATTTTCATAAAATCGAAAGAGCTTTCAGTTGTTATATATATACATATGTCGATCTTGGGCTTGCAAGATAAGTCCATAAGTGCATGTTTTAAATATGTAAGTATGTCTGACGTTTTGAAAGGTACTTCAGTAAAGTAATAGTCCCTTCTTTGTAAATGGTGAATTGAGCATAATTGTTATTGATTATTTTGATAGTAGTATCGAGCACCGAATTAGGTTAGAGTCTTTTATAACTCAAAAGTCCCATAAAATTACGTTGCCATCGTAGGACAGGATAGCGTTGATTCATCATGCAACTCCTCACCACCTCTGAGAAGGCCTATTAGATGGATCCATAGTTACAGTATCATCCTATACTCCGGCAAGGTATAGGATGACCCTTGCAACTTGAGTGAAACGCTGTATCATTCCTAGGCTCATGGTAATGGTTGTCAGTTAGAGAAACTCCCCACAAGTAAAGGATATTATTTTTATATTTGCTTTTATTGCATATCTTATTGTAAAGTTTAAATGATTTTTACACCATGTTCATGCATTGATTCAGTTAAGTTGCTTTCAGTCATTCAGATCAGTTATTTGTTCATTCAGCGTTATTACATACTCATACATTCAATGTACTGATGTCATTCGACTTGCATCTTATCATGATGCAGATACAGATGTTCAGGATCATCAGCAGGCGTTTCGTTGAGATCATCTTGCACTCGTAGGTAGGATTTGGTGATGCCTCCTTGCTTTTGGGAGACTCCATTTTCATTTCAGTTTTAGTAACATTTGAGGTGTCGTGGGTCTTGTCCCGACACTCGTCTATATATAGTAGAGGCTTTATAGATACACAGTTTTGGAGAGTCTTTCAGTCTCAGAGATTTTCTTTAAAACTTATGTGTAATACTCAGTATATTCAGAGAGTTTTGAAATTTAATACATTGTTGATTTAGCATTTCTTTCAGTTTGATGCTTGTGTATGCTTGAGTTAGTCTTTCGCTTGTAGTCAGCCAGGATAAGGGTTCGCTTAGGGACCAGCAACGGTTCTCGAGTGTCGGCTACATCCACAGTTTAGGCTCGGGTTGTGACAAACTCGGTATTAGAGCATAGAGTTCAAGTGTCCTAAGGTGTCTATGAAGCCGTGTCGATAGGATCTTATTTATGGTTGTGAGGGCCCCACTTCTATAAATGAGGGACTATAGACATTTAAGAAAAGTTTCCCTTCTTTCATACTCTAACCTGTGCACTAGAACTGTGTCATAAGGAATTTATTCATACTCGTGTGTTTCTCAAATCCATTCAACTACCCCTCTTACTCAAGGTGGTTGAAATAGTAAAACGCAGATCCTTACCGATCAGTTACTCTTAGATAAAGTCTTCAGAAAGTCAAGAGACTGCAGAGGGGCTTGAGAGATGCCCGTGAGTAAGCTTAAGTGTTTAGATTCGAAAGAATGCACTCATATCCATATGAATCGTGCGTTCGAGCTAAAAGTGAAACATACTCCAAGATTCTCTTCTCTGGACCTTGTTTCGAGGAAGTGTGTTTTAGAGCTTAGATAGTATTTTCACCCGAAATGATAGTATGAGTTACAATGTTATGAGCCAATAGTAGAGAAGTGTCTAGAGTTAGAAGTATATATTTAGAAGTGTAGTAACCCAAGAGATGATGATAGTTATTAAGTAGAGTATGTAACTTGTAGCCATGTACCTAGTAAGTCATTAATGATGACCTTTTCCCTTATATGTAGGCTAAGGAGTAGTAATCTTGTGTGGATTTGATGATAGAAGGTAGAGTAAGAGATACTAATTAGGATGAGTTAGAACATACTTTAACCATAAGGGAGTTTATGTCAATTGTCGCACCCTATTTCGAGCTAGCCAAAACAGTTCACAACATAATATGGTTGTTACTCTGGTTTTGAAAAAATATGTTTAGAGTCGCCACCTAATTTTAAGGGAAAAGATTAGGAAAACCATTTTTTTATTATGTAAATGTAAACTCGGTTTTGATTTGTGAAACCGGTGAGATTCTAGGTAAGGGTTTTGGTTACTCGAGGGGAAGGTATTAGGCATCCCTCAGAGTCTATCCGAAGATAGTCTTTAAACTCAATTTAGGAAATAATTAGAAAAATTTATTGATTTTATTTTTTTCTTTGAAATTAGAGATAAGTGGGTTTCATTAATTAAAAGGAAAATGTAAAATATAAGGTATGTCATATATATGTCTATAATATGTATACAACAAAATTAGTAGTAGTATATTTATCAAACAATAAAATAGATAAGTAAATAAATAAATGTACTTAAAATGTATGAAAATTTTATATGTTAGAAAATATAGATGTGTGTTTAAAGAATATTATAATTTATTAATTTATTTACATGAATAGAATTAAGATGTAAAAGGGGTGAGATAATAGATGAAGAGTAAATATATAGCAATATATTTATGATAAATTTTAAAACAATATTAAAATACTACATAAAGTTTATGATCTTAAATATATTTATAATAAAGTAAAATATGTACATGTATGTCGTTTAAGACATATGAAGGTTTATTATTTTATTTATATGTTGGAGCAAGATGACGATAGATATATATGTAGTAAAATAATATGTATGTTAATGTGTAGGGATTTACAAATTATATAAAAAAAGTAATATTCATAAAAGAGATAATTGATATGAAAAAAAAAATATAGTATGTATAACAAAATATTGTGTCATGTATAGAGAAATAAAATATATATACCTTTGTGTGCATGACATATATATGTATGTACCTTGTATTTTGAACCTGTTAACGAATCTGAAATCTTGAAATAAATATATTAAGAAATTAAATTATTTGAGCTATATTTGGTTATAAAAAGGAAACAAAAATGATAACAAAAAATCCTATTTTTTATAAAGAGGTCGATTTAAAAAATGGGCTTAACTATTAATATCCCACCCCAACTCATGGTTCTTCTACTTTTAGTTTAAGGATTCAAAAATCATTAGCTAATTTTAAGGACTTACTAGGAAATCTATGTGTTAGTACCCAGCTGATACAAGCAGTGGCGGACCTAGGATTTTGTTCAAGTGGGTTCAAGTTACAAAGAACCATGACGAAAGTCGATAATAACAATTATCGTTTTTTTAAATTTTTTATTATATCCTTAAAAAAAAAAATTTAGGTGATATTTCCTAACAAAAATATATTCTATAAAAATTTTATCTACTTACAAAAAAAATTTCCACATATTTTTTATTTAACATGCTACTTATTACTATTATGTATAAAATTAAACTAGAGCAATTTTAAAAAACCATAAATAAATAAATAACCCACCACTTGAGACTTGAAAATACAAAAAAGAACAAAAATTATGTCTTCACTGAGACTCGAACTCGAGTATGAAGGGCAAATTTGAACCCCATACACCAGTGAACCACGCCTTTACTTTGTGTAAAGTGGGTTCATTTTATTTACATATATAATTTCGCAAATAATTTATATACGTATAACGCAAAAATTTTCAACAAGTGGGTTCAGTTGAACCCACTTGCACCCATGTAGGTCCGCCCCTGGATACAAGGGCAGTAAAATATATGCAAAGTTGACGGACTTTAATAAATGCGAGATGATTTGTTAAGTAAGAGTTTGAAAATGAATTAAAAAAGAGCTATTAACAATTTATAGAATAACATAAAAATAGTTAAGCTTTGAGAAAACATTTGAACCAAAAAAATGTGTAAAGGTGTAAGAGTAATTATTTCGGGTCCTTTCTTTTCTTTAAAAATCTTGTGCGTCGGTGACTTGAAGCGGATAAAGAATTTTGCCAAGCCAAACGCCAAAAGGTTCAAAAATTTTAAAACTTTAAATATGTATTTTTAATACTAAAAAAAAGGCTACACTCTTAAGCTCTGTGAAAGATTAAACTTTTTAAGTGCATTTTTTTTTTAAGTTTAAAAATCCTAACACTTTGATCCCAAAAATCGGCATTTTTGAAGTTCTAAAACAAGGCATTCTTTCCCTCAAAATCTACATTTTTTATATTCAAGTTGCTAACCTTTAAAACCCTTAAAACATGATATTTTTAACTTAAAAAATCTGCATCCTTTTTATACTAAAAATACAGCACTTAGAGCCCAAAAACCTGCACTTATTAAGCTCTCAAAACATAGTGTTTTTAGTTCCAACATACACTTTTTCCTTTATTATTATTTTTTTTTGTCACTAAAAATCTGCACTTTAGGTCCTTAAAAAAAAAAATTTTAAACTAATGAAAACTTCATTTTTATATTTACAAAATCTACACGATAAAGCTGTTAAAAGGGGCAATTTTTATCTCTCAAAGTCTACAATTTTTCAAGCTAAAATCTGCACTTTTGAACCCCAAAGTCTGCATTTATCGAGCTATAAAAAATTGTGTTCAACTCTTATTTTATCATTAAAACAGGTATAAATGGATACATCCTACCTTGAAGAAATAAAAGAATTATTCCCAAGTTCAGTTTTTCTAAAAGGTTACGCTTTCGCAACAAAAAGATATGTTAAGTAACATATAAAACTAAGTTAGAAGGCATTGTTTTAAGCCAAATGAATATACAAAACCCAATATCTAAAGGGATGGGAAGGTTAATGACTATGTCTTACTATCGTTCTTAGTTGGTTTGTACAAACCCAAACAAAAATAAAGCAAGCATAAATATAAGTATGAAATGCTAATGTGTAAAGTGTTGGTCAAATGATAACAACACATATATGTATATAAAGAACGTGAAACTTTGAAGTGAGGAGGGAACGCTGGATACTACAGATGAGAAAAAGGGCTACTAGACACAAGCTTATGCGGCTATTAGTCGCTTCTCTTGTTTGGGCAGAGGTAGAGTCATATACTAACTCCAAACGCGCTCCCAAGTGTACATGTGAAACAAAGAAAAGAAAAGAAGAATTAGCAAATGGATCTTAGATTTATCAGAAGACATATAAAAATAAGTATCGTGTAGTCATAGGCATACTAAAAATATACTCAGAAACAACAACAACATGACACTATCCTGGCAATTCCTTGATTACATTTAAGCAATTAGCATATCAAAAACTTTAATCAATCTAGAGAGAAATATCATAAGAAGAGTTGGGGCATGGAGTGAACTTTTATACTAATTTTAATCTTAGCATACAGTTAGAGGAAGAGCCACTAGAAGCTAATCATATGCATAACGAGTTAAGGCGGTAACTTCCATTTGGTAAATACTCTTAATCTATTCATTTTTTTACATGTAAGTGCAAAATAATAAGAGAGACATGTTCGACTACATTATCGCGAAGGTGTTTCAATATACTCTCAAAAACACAGAGAAAGAAAAAATGGGATAAAGAGGATTGAACTTTGAATAATGTAAATGAGTAAATACTATAATATGCAGCCACAAAAAAATAGTTCATCCCTTGCACGTGAAGAGTTACAGTCCAGGGGTTCTTCTTATTGAATCTTTAGTCATTAATAAATTCTCTCAAAGGAGTTAGTCTAGGTAAGAATACAGTTCATGTTTATAGAAACCTCCAAGGACATTCAAATGATCTTAACAATTTGACTAACTTTGGCAGATAAATGGAAACACAAAATTGTGCTAAGCCTAGCCCTTTATTGAAATACAATCTTTAATTTAAAATAATGGTTACTCACTTTATTTAATCATTATTGTATCAAGGTTGCCGACTTTAAGATACCCATTCAAACAAGCATACGAAAAACAATTAGGATAGCCATATCGATGTGCAAGTATTGCAATAATTCCACAATTGGTAGCTGACCATGCTTAAAAATAAATTTCACACTTCATGTAACTTATTCAAACTAATATACAATCAGGGACTGCATGAGTATATATCCAAAACAGGTATTGATCAACCTCAAGCATAAAAGATTATAATTAACCAATAAACATGTTGTTGACAGAGCTAAAGTCTCCATCCTGTCATGGGTGCTTCAACAGAACTTCAATTAAGGGACAGTCAAGACAGAGAGAATAAGGATCCTCTAAACGAGACTCGACCCAACACCTTTAAGCCCAACACTTCCTCCCATCTAGACAAAACATGTTAAAACATGACTGGCAATTCTTTTCTTTGTAGCTAATTATTATTTTCTGTTTTTGCTAAAGTTTGTTAAGAGTTTGTTAGTTATAGGAAGATGTCAGAATAGTTACTTAATGGTGTATATATAGGGAACACTATACAGATATATGATTTATTCAGAAAATGGAAAGAAAGGTTTTTCCACGAATTCTCTTCTTCTTTAAAGTTTCACATGTCGCAGTTGATAATAGCTAAAGTATTTTGTAAAAGTTGTACGTAGACTAACTAGACATATACTTCGACTCAAACTTAAAGCACTCAAGCTGTCGAACGTACAGAAGCTATCTAACTACCTTATACAGGGGATAATGGGGGAATTCTTAAACACATACGGTGAAGCTAATATCCTCTAGGAATGCAAGTTTGATTCGGGAAACCGTAAAATACGGGAATAGGGGCCAAACAATTCAAATTTGATAAAATTTAAAAAAAACAGAGGTCAACGAGGTCCTTCAAATGCTCAAGAGAACATGTTTAAGAATGGAAAATCATAGCAACACCACAGCATAACTGATGAAAATGTTAAATCAAGCGACTACGAATTTAGAACAGACAGGGGAGTCGACTAAGAGGGTAAAATTTTAAAGCTACAACAGCAAATGACAGCCTTTGAAGAGCAACAAACCAGGACTTTTCAGAATGAGATTAGGCTATATTGTAGCCGAGAAACTTAAACGAGATTAACATTCTCAGCGATTCATATATACACATGCTAAATTGTATTCAAATCAAAGCAAGTATAAGGGAGATGTATATCATTGTTCAACAGAAACTTAACTGTACTAAAAGTGAAAGACAAAATCTGAACAAGCAGGTCAAGAACCTTAATTGAAAGTATTGAAAACCAACCAAAACGACCAACTAGAGTTTGAACGAAAATAAGGGCGAGGCAGTGTTCCTTTTTAAGAGCAGCAAACAGGGGACTCTTTGTCAAGGACTCCAACTCCAAACTCCTTTTCTGAACTCGAACTCGAGAAGTAGAAACCCAAACAAAAGAGAAAGCAATTCAGCTGATTCTTGGATGCCTTTTAGATGATTTTTGGATATATTTCTTGGATTTTTTGGATCATTACTTGATCTCTCTTTTGGATGCCCCCAATGAGAACCAAATGAGTTCCTTTTATAGACAAATTAATAGCATGGTTTCAAGAATTCAAAATTTGAATTCTTGGAATATCAAATATTAGAAGAAAGTAGAAGAAACAATGATGAAAGGGAAGAAAAATCTCTCATGGATCACCTTTTCAGGTTGATTTGAAGGAGGGATGAGTGATTATCAGAGGTATAAAGTTAAACCCACCAGAAATTGACATTTTCCAACGGTTCATGGCTGTTCATGGATGGAAAGGGGGCGAAGGGGCATCGGGAAGGGAAGCTCTGGGAATGAAATGTTTTCTCGGAAAGAAGGAAAGTTGAGAACGTTTCTGAAAAGATAATGGTGAGGTGATGGGGTCTTGGAAAAGGAAGATGGAAAAGTCTTATTTATTTTGGGCCGTCCGATCGTTTGATCGAATGGTCGATATAAATCAAGAGTAAAAAAATGTTTTATATATATATATATATATAAAAAATGATGGTAAAAGGTTGGATTAATTTGAGCCATTATATTAAATCGGACGGTTGAGATTAAGTCTAAAGAAGCACAATCCATGTGATTCTTACGTGGCATAAGCTGATTGGCTGGTTTAAGGAGACATGGATTGCCAATTTTGCTCAAATTGACCCATTTCAATTATAACCCCTTCTTTATTAAATAGCCATAATTCATTAAATTTAGAATAATTATTTTGCAAGATTAGCTTATTTTGACAAAATTAGTCATTCTAAAAATAAAATTAGTATGAATTAGTAACTTATTAATAAATTAAGATTCCTAATTTTAAATAATGTACGAAAATATTTATTTGCAACAATAGAAAATATATATTTAAACAAAAATTGATTAAATTTTAAGAACGGTATTTATTTGACGTAAATTTAAAAATGAAAAAGCTAGTAGTAAATATTTATATACGTATTTATATAAATTAAAATATTTTTTTTATAAGAAACAAAACGAATGAAATAAATTCATCAAATGGGATGAATTTTTTTTTTCATATTCTTACAAAAGTTTTTTTATATGTATATATTTTTTACTATTATTTATGGAAGCTTAATTAATTAAATATGGGAGCCAAAATTGGGTATCAACAGCTTGCCCCTTTCTTTGTCCATGGAGGAGAGTAAAGAAGACGTGGAAAAAGAAATATTGACACGGTCCAATTTTGGGCCGCCAATCAAAACATATTTTGAGCAACAACTTGACATGGAATGTTATTGGAGTTATGGCCGAGCTCTGGCTTCTGAGCTGCCTACATATCTCAGGTTTCATGAGAAATCAGGCCATATGTAGTTCGAGAGTGTAGAAACATAGCAAATTTTGATTAAAATTTGCTCTAGTATCAAATTGTGGTAATACTGAAATTTTTTGGGTGATGAGGTACGAAGAGATTAGCCCGAATAGAGGGAATACACCCAAGCTCAAGCCAAGGCTATCTGCATACCTCGAGATATGAGAATCAAGTTGGATGTAGTTCTTAAGAATAACGAGAAATGCTCCGCAATAATTTTTACTTAAGACCTATGGTAGAGATGAATTTTCGAAAAAAATTGCCCTAGTGTCGAGTTAGAATGATACTGAGACGTGAAAGAGTTATAAGTAAAATTCAAATCCGAATTTCTGAAATTCGAGTCTAGTTGAGTTTTGAAAGTGAATCCTTGACGTAGCTAGTGATGCTTGACATTCCACTAGCTTGCCCTAGTTTGCTGCTTAGAGGGAGTTCCTCATTGTAATGCGTTGTCCTGCAAAATAGGTAAAAGGGTGAAAAGTACCTGTTGCGGTTCAAAAATTATAAATTGAAATAATAATATAAAGAGTAGAGTGTAGATGTTCAAACGATTGTTGATGTCTCTGTTTTGTGTTCTGAATGTGATGTATGTAAAGCAACTTGTAATGTACAGTCCTCCGACTGGCAGGGCTGCTATAATGTAAAGCCTTCGTCTGGCGAGGCAAAACTTGTAATGTAAAGCCTCCGACTGGCGGGGCGGTTGTAATGTGAGAGCCTTCATCTGGCTATGTAAAGCTTGTAATGTAGAGCCCTCGACTGGCAGGGCAAAACTGGTAATGTAAAGCCTCCGATTGGCGGGGCGGCTTGTAATGTAGCACCTTCATCTGGCGAGGGAAAGCTTGTAATGTAACATTTGATTGTTGGTGTATGACGGTGTTGCTGTGCGTGCATGCTCCCGGTCGATGGAGCTTTAATGACGTTGCTATGATGTAGTCTCCGATTGGCAGAGTTCAGTCGACGTTTGCTATGTACAGCCTCTGATTGGCGGAGTTTGATGATGTTTGCTTTGTACAGTCTTCGATTGGCAGAGTTTGATGATGTTTGCTATGTACATCCTCCAATCGGTGAAGTTTGAGTGACATTTGCTATGTACAACCCTAGACTTGTGGAGTTTGACGATGTTAGACAGTGGTCTACGATTCGCGGAGTTTATTCGATGCAGTTAGACATTGTTCTCCGATTGGCGGAGTTGTTGACTAGGTCATATTACAAGCTCCAGTTGGTGGAGTTATTTCGACAGAAAGTTAACTATCCTATTTGTCCTACAGAAGGCCCTTTTTTCTTCAGTATGTTGATCCGGATCTTGAGCATACTTTAGACATAAGATTCAGGTTGAAGTACTTCCAAGAAATAAAGTAGGGAAAGAATAGTTTGGCTCATGATTGTGAGAAGTTGAACGGCATCTCTTGTCAAGCCCCGAGACTTGATGTTATTTTTCTTGATTCTTGTGTTTCTGCACTCAAAGAAAAATTTTAATTTGGAAGGGGGTGTTGATTTGTATCGACTCATGGACTGACGCCTCGTCACTGGAATCCTTCAGCACCTTCTTAACCCGCAATCAGTTTCTTACCCTGGAGACTTGGCAGGTAGAAAAGCAGAAAAATCTTTTTGAAAAGCATTTGCTTGTTCTTAGTAAATAAGTATATTACATATATATTAGGTGTATATATATAGTAATCCTTTATCGCTTTTAGATTATGACATGTTTCGAAATCCATCGAGCTTTCCATTTTGTTGACTATATCCAACATAGTCTTCTTGTAGCTTTAACCCTTCTGATGAAGCTTCCCTAGCTCTTTTGCAGTCACTATGACGATCGAGATTCTTCATATTTTGAGGTTACGCTAACAATGAGAAAGTGTTCCCTAAGGGTACAAAAAATGGAAATTATGTAGTGCGTTGATCGAGCCTGACTCAAGCTGCCTGCGTATCCTTAAAATAGGAATCAGATCATAACGTAGTTCGAATACAAGTGGGAGAATCAAAAGTATGTAATGCAATGACCGAGCTTGACTCAAGCTGCCAAAGTATCCAAGTGGAATCAGGTCAAGACGTAGTTCAATTACAGGGAAATAAATAAAAATATAAAAATATGTAATGCAATGACCGAGCCTGACTCAGGCTGCCTACTTATCCAAGCGGAATCAGGTCAGGACGTAGTTCAATTACAATGGAAAAGTGAAATATATGAAGGGACCGAATCCGACGAGGATTGCCTACGTATCCCACCGAGGGAAGTCAGGTCGAGCGTAGTTCTAAATACATGGAAATGATGTTTTTGGGTTTTCTAAGGGAGACCGGATCGGATGTGGGTTGCCTAAATACCCCACCATGGGAAGTTAGGTCTAAACGTAGTTTTGTTACATCAAAGAAATGCAAAAGTACAAGAAATAAGCACTAATCTTGAGGTCTTCAGATGTAGTATTTCTTGATGGCGTCTGAATTGATTGGCTTTGTGCTCACTCTACCGTCCATTTCTGCTAAGATTATTGCTCCTCTAGAGAGTACTCTATGAACCATGTAGGGTCCTTGCCAATTTGGTGCAAATTTCCCTTTGGCTTCTCCTTGGTGAGGAAAGATCTTCTTCAATACTAACTGCCCCGGTGTGAACTGTCGAGGTTTGACTTTTTTGTTGAATGCTTTAGTCATTCTATTTTGATAGAGTTGACCGTGACAAACTGCGTCCATCCTCTTCTCATCAATGAGCATCAATTATTCATGCCTGCTACGTATCCATTCTGCATCGTCCAGACCAACCTCTTGATAATCCTTAAAGATGGTATTTCCACCTCGACAGGTATTACTGCTTCTGAACCATAAACCAACATATAAGGAGTTGCCCCTGTGGATGTTCTGATTGTGGTGCGATAACCGAGCAAAGCATATGGTAGCTTCTCATGTCATTGCATATGACTGTCTACTATTTTCCTCAAAATCTTCTTGATATTCTTATTTGCGGCCTCAACTACTCAATTCATCTGTGGCCGGTAAACTGTGGAATTTTGATGAGCAATATTGAACCTTTCACAAGATTCTCTCATAAGATTGTTGTTGAGATTGGCTGCATTATCTGTTATGATTGATTTTGGAATTCCAAACTGACAAACTATATTGTTGCGGACAAAGTCTGCCACCACATTCGTAGTCACTGCCTTGTATGTCGAAGCTTCGACCCATTTTCTAAAATAATCGATAGCTACTAGGATGAAACGATGTCCATTTGATGCGGGAGGCTCTATAGGTCCAATAACGTCCATGCCCCAAGCGGCAAATGGCCAGGGGGAACCCATCACATTGAGCTCGTTTGGTGGAACCCGTATAAAATCTCCATGCACTTGACATTGATGACACTTTTGCAGATACCGAATGCTATCTCTCTCCATAGTCATCCAAAAATATCCCGCTCTTAAAATCTTCTTTGCCAAAGTGAACCCATTCATGTGAGGTCCACATGTTACTATATGTATTTCTTCCAAAAGCCTTGACGCTTCTGCAGCGTCAACACACCTCAGCAATCCTAAATCGGAAGTTCTCCTATATAGGATTTCTCTGTTAAGGAAGAAATGATTGGCCATCCTTCTCAAAGTCCGCTTTTGCTTGCTTGTGGTATTTTCAAGATATTCTTGTGCTTTTATCAACCTTCTGATGTCATAGTACCACGGTTTTCCATCCATTCCTTATCTACATGAAAGCAGTAAGCATGTTGATCATGTAACTCCACCTCGATAGGGTCGATGTAATTTTGGTCTGGATACTGAATCATCGAGGACAATGTTGCCAAAGCATCGGCAAACTCTTTTTTAGCTCGAGGGACATGCTTGAATTCAATCCTTGTGAATCTCCTGCTCAACTCCTTTATGTAATGCAAATAAGGAAGAATCTTGACATTCTTAGTGGTCCATTCTCCTTGCACCTGATGAACCAATAAGTCAGAATCTCCTATCACCAAGAGTTCTTTAATGTTCATGTCTATGGCCATCCTGAGTCCGAGAATACAAGCTCCATATTCCGCCATGTTATTGGTACAATAAAACCTGATCTTGGCTGAGATTGGGTAATACTGACCTGTTTCTGAAATTAAGACTGCTCCTATTCCAACTCCTATAGAGTTTGATGCTCCATCAAAGAACATCCTCCATCCATCATATGACTCTGATATGTCTTCTCCTACAAACAAACCTTCTTCATCAGGGAAGTAGGTCATGAGTGGCTTGTAATCCTGGTCCACCAGGTTTTCTGCGAGATGATCAGCCAAGGCTTGTCCTTTGATCGCCTTCTGTGTCACGTACACAATATTGAACTCGCTCAACAAAATTTTCCACTATGACAGTTTACCTGTATGCATTGATTTCTGAAAGATGTACTTGAGTGGATCCATTCTTGAGATCAAGTATGTGGTGTATGCAGATAGGTAATGCCTAAATTTTTGCGCAATCCAAGTCAAAGCACAACATGTTCGTTTCAACAAGGTGTATCTTGCCTCGTATGGTGTGAACTTCTTGCTCAAATAGTAAATGGCTTGTTCTCTTTTACATGTCTCATCATGCTGCCCCAGTACACATCCAAATACTTTATCCATGACAGATAAATACAATAACAAAGGCTTTCCAGGCTCCGGTGGGACTAATATTGGTCGGTTGGACAAGTATTCTTTGATTCTACAAAAGCCTTTTCGCATTCCTCCATCCATTTCGTGGCGGCATCCTTCTTTAGTAATTTAAATATGGGTTCACATATCACTGTGGATTGGGCTATGAACCGACTAATGTAATTGAGTCTTCCCAAGAAACTCATCACGTCTTTCCTAGTCTTAGGGGGAGGTAGCTCTTGGATCGCCTTGATCTTTGATAGATCCAACTCTATGCCTTTTTAGCTAACAATGAATCCCAATAGTTTTCCCGCGGGTACTCCAAATGCACACTTTGTTGGATTCAACTTTAGATTATACTTCCTCAACCTCTCAAATAACTTTCGTAAGTCATACAAGTGGTCCGAACTTCTCTTGGATTTGATAACAACATCATCCACGTACACTTCAATCTCCTTGTGGATCATATCATGAAAAAGAGTAGTCATGGCCCTCATGTAAGTTGCACCAACATTTTTTAGACAAAATGGCATCACTCTATAGCAATACACCCCCCATGGAGTGATAAATGTTATCTTTTTTGCATCATATTCATCCATCATGATCTGGTGATATCCTGCAAAGCAATCGACAAATGATTGCAGCTCATGTTTTGCACTATTATCGATGAGTATATGAATATTTGGAAGAGAGAAATCATCCTTAGGACTGGCTCTGTTGAGATCTCGATAGTCCACACATATTCTGATTTTTCCATCCTTTTTAGGCATATGCACAATGTTGGCTAACCATGTGGGGTAATTTGTAACCCTCACAACGTTCGCCTTGATTTGCTTAGTTACCTCCTCCTTGATCCTCAGACTCAAATCCAGCTTGAATTTTCTTGTCTTCTGTTTAACGGGTAGATAAGTGGGATCAGTTGGTAATTTGTGCGAGACAATATCAGTGCTTAATCTTGGCATGTCATCGTATGACCAAGCAAATATGTCAACATACTGCCTAAGCAACTCTATTAACTCTTGCTTTCTTTCTGCCTCCAAATGTATGCTGACTCGTGTTTCCTTCACGATTTCTTCATCTCCTAAGTTGACAACCTCTGTTTCATCCATATTGGGTTTTTTCTGGCTTTAAACTTGCTCAATTTTATGTGGTAGATTTTCAGGCATCATGCTTTCATCATACTCTTCGTGATCCTGTTCATCGCTTATACCTTGCTCGGTAGATCTGTTACATGTCATAATCGTTGAACGAGGATTTTTATTAATATGAGCGCTGAAAAGTGCAAAAGGTAAGTAAAATAAATAGATATTTAAAATAATGAGACGAATTTTGAGAAAAATAAAGACTTTTTATTTCAAAGCATTCTAGCTTTTAGAAGAGGCAAACAACAAAAGATTAGGCATGATTCAAGCCCCAATTTGATCATGCGAATTTTAAAAATTAAAACTTCTTCTCCACACTACCAGGACTCTTGTCGAAACAGGGACGGACTGATGGTCCAGTTCTGTAAGATTTCTCCAGGTTCGGCATCATGAATGGTCAATTTGCTGACATTTATCTCTTTCTCTTCTCCAACCATGGTCACGAACAAATTGCCTATCCCTTCTACGATGTCATCATCGACTGCTTGATCTGGAATCGAATCTTGTTCTGGTACAAAGATTATCTTGCTTGACCTGTGATGGACTCCTCCCGGCGTAGGATTATATCTGAGTCCAGTGGTGTCTCTCTGATGCTTCAGCTGGATTGGTTCAACTATGCCATTGGACTTGGGTCCAAGTCCAGTCTTAGGCTGATATACATACTTCAACATCTCCGACGCAACCATTTTTGCTGCACTTGACAATTTTGAATCATCTGGCTCTACTTCCTCATTGACCCTTAGAGCTTGCATAATTTCCAAAGTGTGAAAAGTGGCTCCTTCTAAGTCATCGGAGATCGGAATGGAATTAACAGAATAAATGGGGTGACTGAGCTCCCCATGAATAGTAACTTCTGTGCGACCCCACTCAAACTTTACACACTGATGAAGAGTGGAAGGGGCCGCTCTTGCCATGTGAACCCATGGTCTTCCCAGCAATAAGTTGTAGTTGGATGACACATCCATCACTTCAAACAGGATGGGGAATTCAGCCGGCCCCACTTGCAACGTGAGATATATCTCTCCAATGACACTTCTTTGCACTCCATCGAAAGCTCTAACTTTCACACGCCTTTCCCTTATCTCTCCCATATTTACACCTAAATCTCTCAAGGTGTTGAAAGGGCAGATGTTGCATCCAGAACCTCCGTCAATTAGAAATCGAGTCACAATCTTATCACAACATTTGACCGTGATGCGAAGTGCTTTGTTGTGTCCAGCCCCTTCCGCAGGCAGCTCATCATCATGGAAAGAGATCTTGTTAGCTTCCACTATTCATCCAATTGTTGAAGCTAAGGTTGCACTTGTGGTCTCTTTAGGAATGTTCACTCCGTTGAACACTTCTATCAAAGCATTCCTATGAGCTTCGAAACTCATAAGCAGAGACAAAATGGATATGTGGGCTGGCGTTTCTTCAATTGCTCTTCGACTGAATAGTCTTTAGGCTGCATCTTCTTCAAAAATTATGCGGCTTCAGCATCAGCAATATTCTTCTTCGGATTCTATTTTTCCCCAGAACTCCTCGATTTAGATCCGCCGGAGCATAACACCTTCCCGACCTAGTCATTCCATGAGCCACGACAACATCAATCGCCTTGTCCTTGGCACTTTCTTGATAGTCCCATGGGACTGCTTTGGTGTTACACTCAGGTTTTCTAGCGATTGCAGTGGTCACTACAACTCTTGGGAGATATGTTTGGATAGTAAGAGGTTCCCTTAGTTGAACAGTGACAATGGGTTGCGCTGAAGATGTCATGGCGTCTGCTTCATCTGTGTTTGGACAGTCAGTGCCTTCATATTATTCATCTAGAGTAACCATATTGACTTCTCAATTCTCATGATTTGGTAAAGGGTTATTGTTTACATTGGGAGGTGCTGGAGTGCATTTGATTACTCCTCTCTTAATCAAAGACTCGATCTGGTTCTTCAAACCATAACAATCTTCTGTGTCATGTCCTTGGATTCCTGAGTGGTAAGCGCATCGCTTGTTTCCATCGAAGTTACGAGGGATTGGATCAGGAAGTTTTCCTTCAACTGGCTGCAGTACTCCTGCTGTCCTCAACCTCTCAAACAGTTGGGCATAGGGTTTGGCAATGGGTGTGTAAGTGCGAGCATTTCTAGCTTCGAGATTTGGACGTGGTCTTGGTGCATAAGCTGGTCTATTTTGGTGGATTGGTGCTTGGACAGGGACATATGGTCTTAGAGGATTTTGGTATGCTAATGCTCGGGGTGGATTATAGTGTGGCTGGGTATTATATACTGGGTATGGAATGTATAGAGGAGCATGCGCAACAATCTTGGGGTTGTTGGGGTATCGGTGGGATGGTCCTCCATATTGGTAAGTGACAGCCGAAACATCATCCCTTTTCTTCTTGATGCCGCCAATGGAACCCGATTGTATGGCCCTACTTGCAGCTTGAAATGCGACCATGGACTGAATTTTCCCAGATTTGACGCCTTCTTCTATAAAGTCTCCCATCTTGACCAATTCTGCAAACTTCTGGCCCATCATCTTGTCAAAATTGATACCATCTTGAGCTCGGATGAAGTACTTTGAGAGCTCACTCTCATCTAGTGGTGGTTGGACCCTGTCGACTTCCATTCTCCAACTTCGCGCGTACTCCTAGAAGTTCTCAGATAGCTTCTTCTGTATGTTGGCTAATGAGAATATGTCCGCTTTGATTTCAGCATTGAATCTAAAATGGGTCATGAAATCTTCAGCCATTTCCTTCTAGTCACGCCATTTGCGAGGGTCTTGGCGTGTATACCAGGTCAATACTTCTAAAGAAAGACTTAGGATGAACAACTTCATCCTTAGCTTCTCATTTTTCCCTACACCGACTAACTTGTCATAGTATGCCCTCAAATGTGCGAGAGGGTCACCTTTTCCTTCAAACATGTCAAACTTCGGTGGCTTCTACTCCACCGGCATATCAATGTCTGGATGGATGCACAAGTCATCATAATCAAGGCTCTCTGTTCCCCTAGTGACTTGTAAGCTTTTCAATGCCTTTCTTAGACCCTGAAGTTGGGCACTGATCGATGCACCCTCTTTCAATCGAGCATCTTTCTCCATTTCTACATATTGATCGATCTCATATGGGACATTAACCATAGCTGGCGTTGTTAAGGTAGGAGCTCTAACAGCATATACAGGTGGAACATGTGGCTCATAGGGAGCGGCAACGTGTGCCCCAAGTATCTGCTTCATTGTAGGTACGGTAGGGTCGTAAGTAGAAAGGTCAGGAACAGTCCTGCCTGCGGTTGGAGAGGCGGGTGGGCTCGACCATGAGCG
This sequence comes from Solanum appendiculatum, assembly GCA_018342035.1. NCBI lineage: Eukaryota > Viridiplantae > Streptophyta > Magnoliopsida > Solanales > Solanaceae > Solanum > Solanum appendiculatum. Next base: position 716,946 of record JAGDQO010000917.1, on the reverse strand, counting down.
GGAGCATGCTGAGTTTGTTCTGGCTGATTTGGTAAGTCGGAAAAAGGCGAGTCATCCTTTGGGAAGTAAATAGGCGTTTTGAAGGTTGGGAAGGTGGTAACCGACAGTTTGGCCAAGTCTCGCACTTGACGTAATTCTTCCTTCAAGATTTCGAGTTCTTGTGACATGTGAGCCATTTTTTCGTCATCTTGAATGTATGTTATATTTTGAGAACTTTCGGGGTTCTCAATAGGTATCATTATGTTTGCGGCAGCGTTGAACTTGTCTCTATTAGTCATCTTTCACTTTGATCGAAGGTTGTATCGTGAGTCAACCAGTTTGCAAGTCGACACAAATCAACGTACTTTGGGAATAAATGATGAACAAAAAGAAAAGAAAACAAAGTAAAAGGGAAACCATGTTAGTTCGGGGGATAAAAAAATGTAACAAATATGTAACACATATATACGCTAAGTTAGCGACATTCAAAACGCGTCCTAATATGGAGCCTCTTTATTTCCCGAGATAGGCCTACGTTGCAATTAGTTTGATAATAAATGATCCATTTAACACATTTTGGATTGGAGCAAACATAACTTCATTGATCAAAGGCAGTCTGGCTATTACAATGAGTTAGGAGGTCAGAAGCTTAAGAAATGAAAGTACTAGGGCGGCCATAAGGCATACAAGGGGGATGGGGAACAAGGCACTTCGAGGAGATATGAAAATGTACAGAAAATCATGACAATTTAGGGCCAGGTCGGAGCGTCGTCATCATCATTGTCTATACGTAATATGGCCCTGGGTTGTATTCTGGAGACTCTTCTGGCTCATACTCAGGCGACATGTCTACCACTCCTCCATCTCTTGGATCGTAGACGTTAGAACTCATTTCAGAAACTTCCCTACGATCTTCTCCCACCTCTTCTTCTGGGTCCTCCTCGGGATCCTCTTCTTGGTCTTCTTCTGGGTCTCCTTCTAGGTCCTCTTCTAGGCCTTCTTCCTCTTCTTCTTCAACCACCTGGATTAAATGGTTGACAGAGCCTAGAACTACCTGATTGTACATAGATGTAGTGATTTCCATGACCCCCGAGAAGGCCATCACGAAGACCCTCGTCCTCAAATATACCCATTCTCCACGGGTGCATACAAATTCTTGCTGATGTTCCTCATAGCCTTCTAAATTCCCAAACCTTTGAAAAAGGTAGTCTAGCTTGATCTTTCTATTCTCCACATACCTTAAAGATGGAAAGATATGCAATCCTAGGAGCCTCAGAAAATCACCTTGACATACGACTGATGGGATTATCGGCAACCTCCCTCTGATTGGTAGTTCAGTAAGACTACTAAACTCTTTCAATGTAGGAGTGATCTCGAAATCTGAAAATTTAAATGTTACTGTGCTTGGATCCCATAACCCCATTAGCAAGGTAATGAAGACTTTGTCGCCTCGTGTCCCCAAAAGTGACAACAATGCACCCAAGTGCCTTCGAACCTCAACTCCACATACTCTATGGATGTTTCACCACCAATTCTGTAGGTTTTCTGGGGCTGAAACAATCATTTAGATATCTGGCAGGTTTTGGTTGATATTTATCTAAAAGAAAGAAAAGGGTATGATAAGTTTATTTGCTCCAAATCCGCTACGTGTTTTAGTTCGAATCATTCATATCAATTTAACACAAAATATGTGTCATTGAGTTTTAAAGAAGAAACTCATTGACATGTGGGTAGTTTCCTAAACGCAACGACAATACCTTATATTGTCTTACCTAAGGCTATGCAACATGACCAATTTCTAGACTAGGATTTTTTCCTAGATTATTGAGAGTGGGACAGAATAATTGCGAGAAGGCGCACTAATCTAATTGCACCAACTCTGAAATTAGAGAATCCAAAGAAAGTTTCGGAGGAGTGCAGAACACCCCTCGCGTGTTCAGTGTGTGTTTGTGTACATCCAAGGACTCGATAGAAAGCGCAAATGAAAGTGTAGGGAAAGCAGTAACAAATAGTGTTTTAAAAACAAATAAGTAACACAAGTTGGGATTTGACTTGCGACTTTTCAATCAAAACAATATATCATTTAAATAATCAGCTGAAAATAAACATGTAATCACAAATATTATTCCTAAATTGATTTTTCTAAAGTTAAAACCTAAGTAAGCGTCCCAGCAGAGTCGCCACGCTGTTACACCCTATTTCGAACTAGCCGAAACAGTTCACAACATGATATGGATGTCACTCTAGTTTTGAAAAAATATGTTTAGAGTCGCCACCTAATTTTAAGGGAAAAGATTAGAAAAACCATTTTTTTAATATGTAAATATAAACTCTGTTTTGATTTGTGAAACCGGTGAGATTCTAGGTAAGGGTTTTGGTTACTCGAGGGGAAGGTATTAGGCATCCCTCAGAGCCTATCCGAAGATAGTTCTTAAACTCAATTTAGGAAATAATTAGGAAAATTTATTGATTTTATTTTTTTCTTTGAAATTAGCGATAAGTGGATTTCATTAATTAAAAAGGAAAATGTAAAATATAAGGTATGTCATATATATGTCTATAATATGTATACAACAAAATTAGTAGTAGTATATTTATCAAACAATAAAATAGATAAGTAAATAAATAAACGTACTTAAAATGTATGAAAATTTTATATGTTAGAAAATATAGATGTGTGTTTAAAGAATATGATAATTTATTACTTTATTAACATGAATAGAATTAAGATGTAAAAGGGGTGAGTATATAACAAAATTAGTAGTAGTATATTTATCAAACAATAAAATAGATAAGTAAATAAATAAACGTACTTAAAATGTATGAAAATTTTATATGTTAGAAAATATAGATGTGTGTTTAAAGAATATGATAATCTATTACTTTATTAACATGAATAGAATTAAGATGTAAAAGGGGTGAGATAATAGATGAAGTGTAAATATATAGCAATATATGTATGATAAATTTTAAAACAATATTAAAATACTACATAAAGTTTATGATCTTAAATATATTTATAATAAAGTAAAATATGTACATGTATGTCGTTTAAGACATATGAAGGTTTATTATTTTATTTATATGTAGGGGCAAGATGACGATAGATATATATGTAGTAAAATAATATGTATGTTATAGTGTAGGGATTTACAAATTATAAAAAACAAAAAGTAACATTCATAAAAGAGATAATTGATATGAAAAAAAATAATATAGTATGTATAACAAAATATTGTGTCATGTATAGAGAAATAAAATATATATACTTTTTTGTGCATGACATATATATGTATGTACCTTGTATTTTGAACCTGTTAACGAATCTGAAATCTTGAAATAAATATATTAAGAAATTAAAATATTTGAGCTATATTTGGTTTTAAAAAGGAAACAAAAATGATAACAATAAATCCTATTTTTTTATAAAGAGGTCGATTAAAAAAAATGGGCTTAACTATTAATATCCCACCCCAACTCATGGTTCTTCTACTTTTAGTTTAAGGATTCAAAAATCGTTAGCTAATTTTAAGGACTTACTAGGAAATCTATGTGTTAGTAACCAGCTGATACAAGGGTAGTAAAATATATGTAAAGTTGACGGAGTTTAATAAATGCGAGATGATTTGTTAAGTAAGAGTTTAAACATGAATTAACAAAGAGTTATTAACAATTTATAGAATAACATAAAAATAGTTAAGTTTTGAGAAAACATTTGAACCAAAAAAATATGTAAAGGTATAACAGTAATTATTTCGGGTCCTTTCTTTTCGTTAAAAATCTTGTGTGTCGGTGACTTGAAGCGGATAAAGAATTTTGCCAAGCCAAACGCCTTAAGGTTCAACAATTTTAAAACTTTAAATATGTATTTTTAATACTAAAAAGAAGGCTACACTCTTCAGCTCTTTGAAAGATTACACTTTTTAAGTGCATTTTTTTTTAAGTTTAAAAATCCTACAACTTTGATCCCAAAAATCGGCATTTTTGAAGTTCTAAAACAGGGCATTCTTTCCCTCAAAATCTACATTTTTTATACTCAAGTTGCTAACCTTTAAAACCCTTAAAACATGATATTTTTAACTTCAAAAATCTGCATCCTTTTTATACTAAAAATACAGCACTTAGAGCCCAAAAACCTGCACTTTTTAAGCTCTCAAAACATAGTGTTTTTAGTTCCAACATACACTTTTTCCTTTATTATTATTTTTTTTGTCACTAAAAATCTGCACTTTAGGTACTTCAAAAAAATATTTTTAAACTAATGAAAACTGCATTTTTATATTTACAAAATCTACATGATAAAGCTGTTAAAAAGGGCAATTTTTATCTCTCAAAGTCTGCAATTTTTCAAGCTAAAATCTGCACTTTTGAACCCCAAAGTCTGCATTTATCGAGCTATAAAATTGTGTTCAACTCTTATTTTACCATTAAAACAGGTATAAATGGATACATCCTACCTTGAAGAAATAAAAGAATTATTCTCAAGTTCAGTTTTTCTAAAAGGTTACGCTTTCGCAACAAAAAGATATGTTAAGTAACATATAAAACTAAGTTAGAAGGCATTGTTTTAAGCCAAATGAATATACAAAACCCAATATCTAAAGGGATGGGAAGGTTAATGACTATGTCTTACTATCGTTCTTAGTTGGTTTGTACAAACCCAAACAAAAATAAAGCAAGCATAAATATAAGTATGAAATGCTAATGTGTAAAGTGTTAGTCAAAAGATAACAACACATATATGTATATAAAGAACGTGAAACTTTAAAGTGAGGAGGGAACACTGGATACTACAGATGCGAAAAATGCCTACTAGACATAAGCTTATGCGGCTATTAGTCGCTTCTCTTATTTGGGTAGAGGTAGAGTCATATACTAACTCCAAACGCGCTCCCAAGTGTACATGTAAAACAAAGAAAAGAAAAGAAGAATTAGCAAATGGATCTTAGGTTTATCAGAAGACATATAAAAATAAGTATCATGTAGTCATAGGCATATTGAAAATATACTCAGAAACAACAACAACATGACACTATCCTGGCAATTCCTTGATTACATTTAAGCAATTAGCATATCAAAAACTTTAATCAATCTAGAGAGAAATATCATAAGAAGAGTTGGGGCATGGAGTGAACTTTTATACTAATTTTAATCTTAGCATACAGTTAGAGGAAGAGCCACTAGAAGCTAATCATATGCATAACGAGTTAAGGCGGTAACTTCCATTTGGTAAATACTCTTAATCTATTCATTTTTTTACATGTAAGTGCAAAATAATAAGAGAGACATGTTCGACTACATTATCGCGAAGGTGTTTCAATATACTCTCAAAAACACAGAGAAAGAAAAAATGGGATAAAGAGGATTGAACTTTGAATAATGTAAATGAGTAAATACAATAATATGCAGCCACAAAAAAATAGTTCATCCCTTGCACATGAAGAGTTACAGTCCAGGGGTTCTTCTTATTGAATCTTTAGTCATTAATAAATTCTCTCAAAGGAGTTAGTCTAGGTAAGAATACAGTTCATGTTTATAGAAACCTCCTAGGACATTCAAATGATCTTAACAATTTGACTAACTTTGGCAGATAAATGGAAACTCAAAATTGTGCTAAGCCCTAGCCCTTTATTGAAATACAATCTTTAATTTAAAATAATGGTTACTCACATTATTTAATCATTATTGTATCAAGGTTGCCGACTTTAAGATACCCATTCAAACAAGCATACGAAAAACAATTAGGATAGCCATATCGATGTGCAAGTATTGCAATAATTCCACAATTGGTAGCTGACCATGCTTAAAAATAAATTTCACACTTCATGTAACTTATTCAAACTAATATACAATCAGGGACTGCATGAGTATATATCCAAAACAGGTATTGATCAACCTCAAGCATAAAAGATTATAATTAACCAATAAACATGTTGTTGACAGAGCTAAAGTCTCCATCCTGTCATGGGTGCTTCAACAGAACTTCCATTAAGGGACAGTCAAGACAGAGAGAATAAGGAGCCTCTAAACGAGACTCGACCCAACACCCTTAAGCCCAACACTTCCTCCCATCTGGACAAAACATGTTGAAACATGACTGGCAATTCTTTTCTTTGTAGCTAATTATTATTTTCTGTTTTTGATAAAGTTTGTTAAGAGTTTGTTAGTTATAGGAAGATGTCAGAATAGTTACTTAATGGTGTATATATAGGGAACACTATACAGATATATGATTCATTCAAAAAATGGAAAGAAAGGTTTTTCCACGAATTCTCTTGTTCTTTAAAGTTTCACATGTCGCAGTAGATAATAGCTAAAGTATTTTGTAAAAGTTGTAGACTAACTAGACATATAATTCGACTCAAACTTAAAGCACTCGAGCTGTTGAACGTACAAAGGCTATCTAACTACCTTATACAGGGAATAATGGGGGAATTCTTTAACACATACGGTGAAGCTAATATCCTCTAGGAATGCAAGTTTGATTCGGGAAACCGTAAAATACGGGAATAGGGGCCAAACAATTCAAATTTGATAAAATTTAAAAGAACCAAAAAAAACACCAGAGGCCAACCAGGTCATTCAAATGCTCAAGAGAACACGTTTCAGAATGGAAAATCATAGCAACACCACAGCATAACTGATGAGAATTTTAAATCAAGAGACTACGAATTTAGAATAGACAGGGGAGTCGACTAAGAGGGTAAAATTTTAAAGCTACAACAGCAAACGACAGCCTTTGAAGAGCAACAAACCAGCACTTTTCATAATGAGATTAGGCTATATTGTAGTCGAGAAACTTAAACGAGATTAACATTCTCAACGATTCATATATACACATGCTAAATTGTACTCAATTCAAAACAAGTATAAGGGAGATATATATCATTGTTAAACAGAATCTTAACTGTGCTAAAAGTGAAAGACAAAATCTGAACAAGCAAGTCAAGAACCTTAATTGAAAGTATTGAAAACCAACCAAAACGACCAACTAGAGTTTGAACGAAAATAAGGGCGAGGCAGTGTTCCTTTTTAAGAGCAGCAAACAGGGGACTCTTTGTCAAGGACTTCAACTCCAAACTCCTTTTCCGAACTCGAACTCGATAAGTAGAAACCCAACGAAAAGAGAAAGCAATCCAGCTGATTCTCGGATGCCTTTTAGATGATTTTTGGATATGTTTCTTGGAGTTTTTGGATCATTACTTGATCTCTCTTTTGGATGCCCCCAATGAGAACCAAATGGGTTCCTTTTATAGACAAATAGCTAGCATGTTTTCAAGAATTCAAAATTTGAATTCTTGGAAAACCAAATATTAGAAGAAAGTAGAAGAAACAATGATGAAAGGGAAGAAATATCTCTCATGGATCACCTTTTCAGGTTGATTTGAAGGAGGGATGAGTGATTATCAGAGGTCTAAAGTTGAAGACCGCCGGAAATTGACATTTTTCGGCGATCCATGGCTGTTCTCGGATGGGAAGGGGGTGAAGGGGCATGGGGAAGGGAAGCTCTAGGAATGAAATATTTTGTCGGAAAGAAGGAAAGTTGAGAACGTTTCTGAAAAGATAATGGTGAGGCGATGGGGTCTTGGAAAAGGAAGATGGAAAAGTCTTATTTATTTTGGGTCGTCTGATCGTTTGATCGGATGATCGATATAAATCAAGAGTAAAAAAATATTTTATATATATATATGATGGTAAAATGCTGGATTAATTAGAGCCATTAGATTAAATCGGACGGTTAGATTAAGACTAAAGAAGCACAATCCATATGCTTCTTACGTGGCATAAGCTGATTGGCCGGTTTAAGAAGACATGGATTGCCAATTTTGCTCAAATTTCCATTTCAATTATAACCCCTTCTTTATTAAATAGCCATAATTCATTAAATTTAGAATAATTATTTTGCAAGATTAGCTTATTTTGACAAAATTAGTCATTCTAAAAATAAAATTAGTATGAATTAGTAACTTATTAATAAATTAAGTTTCCTAATTTTAAATAATGTACGAAAATATTTATTTGCAACAATAGAAATTATATATTTAAACAAAAATTGATTAAATTTTAAGAACGATATTTATTTGATATTCTTACAAAAGTTTTGTTATATGTATATATTTTTTACTATTGTTATTAATATTATTATTATTATTATAATTATTTATGGAAGCTTAATTAATTAAATATGGAGAGCCAAAATTGGGTGTCAACATCAATGCGCCATTGTATTAGTGAAGACCGAGTATGTGTGTTGAATAGAAGTGATGTACCGTGAGTTTACGGTATCTTTGATTCAATAAACTTAGAATTCTGCATGTTACTTAAGTGGTTTGCTATTAGATTTGATGTTATTTGTGTTATAATTGCAGGAAATAGGCCTTGAGAGCAGTTGGGAAGAATAATGCAGCAGTAGTGGATTTTTGATGATTGACGATACAATCGACGGACCGTCAATGAATTGACGGGTCGTCAGTTGGGGTCGTAGGCTCAGGAGCCTGAAGAAATTGGCCAAGTATGGAATGATGGACCGAGCTGATGGGCCGTAGATCCTGCTACGAACCGTAGATTCCTAAACCGTAGAAAACTTCAGAGAGGGTCACCTACAGAGCTTGAATGACGGAAGCACAGGACGGTTCGTACATGAATTGACGAATCGTAGATCAGAACCGTAGAAAGAAGCCCTTAGGATTTTGTCTAACTGTTGATTGATGGTTTAAACCTACAAGCCGTAGGTCTGTCTACGAGCCGTAGGTTGACAACCGTAGACGACACTGCCCAAGCCGAATTTCCCCAGATTTCCTTTTCCTAGTTTAATTAGGATGTATTTTCTATATATACCCTATGCAAACTTCATTTTAAGGTTGTTGACTATTGTTTGAATATTAAGTTATTACTTTGGGAATTGCTTTTCATCTTTGGAGAAGATTAATTCTTAAAGCTTGTTTATGCAAATTACTTTTGATTTTCAATTCAAGATTGTGGAATTCATCTCTATTCACTGTAAGTTCATGATTTCTTCAAACCCGAATGTGAATTGTGATCAAACAAGCATGCGTAGCTAAATCCACAACTAGGGTTGTGAGAACCATGAATAATTCACAAAAGTAAACCCAATATTGTGTAATTCTTGAATATGTCTATGCATGCTTTTGTAAATCTCTTTGCTTAGAATATTTTCTAATGGTTGCAAACATTAGAACATCTCCTAATTCTTGTGAACCCGGTATAGGAAGTAAAGACCATCTAAGAGATTATACAACAGAGATTTAGACGTTGATATTCCGCTATCTAATAATCCAACCTAGAAATAGTTGTGGATTAATCTGGGTTAAAGGTAAGGGTTAGTAAATCGACACACGTAGACGGACCAAGTTGCGGAGTGAAATTCCCTATTTAGAGGACCAATCACTTAGGGATACATAACTTACCGATCATGCATGCTAATCATTGAAAAGAATTACCATTGTTAGGGTTACTGAGTCAAGAACTTATGGGGAACACATAAACCCTAGTTTTGTCTTCATATTGATATCACAATTTTGCATAATTTCTGCTAGTTTTTAGTTTGTTTCAGTAGTTTAAATATTAGTTTAATTATAATTTTCCTTTTTTTTACTTTAGAAATAATCTGGCTAAATGTACACTTGATCTTAATTCAGCCTAAGTCTAAACCATATTCCTCGTGGGATCGACCCTAACCTCTGTTAGGTTCTTTATTTGACAGCGACCGCTTATATTTATTTAGGGAGGTGTAGTTTGGGCGACATCAAATTTTGGCGCCGCTGCCGGGGAATAAGGCTTTTAGATTAGACAAATTTTGTTAGTGCACTTTTAGTCAATTATTTCCGGATTTACGTTTTATTGTTATTTTTGATTGTTTTCAAACTATAGTTCCTGTGTATGCCAAATACACAAAGTCAAGGTATTCCCTTGACTCCTTACGACCCGGAACTCAGAGAAACTCTGCGTAGAATGGCCGGACTAGGTCAAAAAGTTTTGAGAGAAGATAATCCAAATGGCGAACCTCGCCAAGAGGTACCTAGTATTCAACCGCCAGGAGTTGTGGTTCCACCTTAGAATCCGCAACAAGTTCAAGTACAGCATCAGCCTGCACCTGATGTTCGCCGTAACTTGGAAGTGGATTATAATGATACAGGATCAACTGGCGGTATAGTTGTTCCTCCACTACCACCTGGATTCACGTTTGTGATCACAAGCAGCCTGATGCAGATGTTGAACGCTCGAGGACTATTTGCTGGATTACCATCGAAAGATCCTCATGCTCACTGGACCAAGGTGACCAGCATTTGCAAAAGCAGTGTGGGAAATCCAAATCTTGACATGAACGTGATTGGCCTACGAGTGTTTCCACTGTCTCTAACTGGAGATGCTACTGTGTGGTTGAATGAGCTCCCATATAACTCTATATTCACATGGAATGAGCTGCGTAATGCGTTTATTGAGAAATATTTCAGAGTCTCAAGAAAACTGAATCTCAAGGACAAACTCAACAACTTCAAAACTCTTCCGGGAGAGTCCGTCAGCTGTGCTTGGGATAGATTTACAAGCTATATGAGGGTCGTGCCAAACCACCGCATCGATGATGAGTCACTCAAGGAATACTTCTACCGCGGAATGGACGATAACGGTAAGGCGGTGCTTGATACTATCGCAGGAGGATCTTATGGATCAATGACTTTCTTGGAGATTGTGGAGAGGCTTGAGAAGATCTCGAAGAACAACAAGGCATGGAACACTAGAGCGTCATCTACGACGAAGAGTACCTTCTCAATAGAAGCTGCTGAAAATTCATCTTAAGATGAACTCCGTGAAGAGTTGGCGCAACTAAGAACTTAAATGGGATTAGTACTAAAGCATGTGAGTGGTAATGCAGAGAAGGTTAATGCAGTCCAATATCAACAGAATGTACCACCAAATGATTGGTATACATATAAGGAGGATGTGAATCTTGTGAATAAGTAGCCGGTGGGTTTTCGGCCCAATGCCCAAGGATCCAATCAGGAAAATTGGAGCCTAGGTCAAGGAAATCAAGGTCGGAACTATGGCAACTATAATAGGGAAGGACAATATAACCGCGAAGGGAACTTAAATCGCAACAACAATTACAACCAAGGCGGTCAGTACAACAGGAATGATAGGAGCAGTGCATATATCCCACCTGGTAATAGAGATGGTGAATCAAGTATGACTCGCATTGAAGATATGATGAACAAGATGATGAGGCGATTTGATGTCACGGATGACAATGTGAAAGAAATGCGGACTGATATCTCAGGCATCGGACAAAAGGTGGAATCACATGCAGTAGCAATTCGGCAAATAGAGCAGCAGTTGAACCAACTGTCGGTGAATGCAAATCCGCGTCAACAAGGAACACTTCTCAACAACACCGTGCACAATCCCAAGAATGACGGGCAATGCATGGCAGTGAAAACCAAAAGTGGGGTACAAACTATTGACCCACCCATGCCAACAGAAGTGGAAAGCGCGAAGGCGTCTAATGAGGGTTAGAAAGAGGTAACAGAACTACCCAAAGATCAAAAAGAGGTTGAGGCTGTAGTAACTCAAAAGGTCATCCCCATGCCACGACCTCTACCTCCCTTTCCACAGCGATTAGTAAAGAAAACAGAGGAAGGGAAGTATAAGAAATTCTTATCTATGCTTAAACAACTATCTGTTAATGTTCCTTTGATTGAAGCTTTGGAGCAAATGTCGGATTATGCTAAATTCATGAAAGACTTGGTGACCAAGAAAAGAGCTGCAAGCTTAGAGGAAAGTGAAAGTTGCAGCATTGTAGTGCCATCGCCACAAGGTCACTGGTTCAAAAGAAGGAAGATCCTGGAGCATTCACCATTCCATGTACTATCGGCGTGATGCACTTTGCAAAGGCACTTTGTGACTTGGGTGCGAGCATAAACCTCATGCCGCGTTCCATGTTCAAGAAATTGGGCTTAGGAGCCCCTAAGCCGACTACAATGAGGCTACTGATGGCCGACCGGACAGTAAAGAAACCAATTGGAGTACCGCAAGATGTCTTGGTAAAGTGGAGGCATTCATCTTTCCGGCGGACTTTGTGATTCTAGACTGTGAAGTGGATTTTGAAGTGCCCATAATCCTGGGCAGACCGTTTCTTGCAACAGGGCGCGCTTTGGTAGATCTGGAAAAAGGACAGATGAAGTTTTGCTTAAACAATGAAGAAGTGACCTTCAATATTTGCAGAACAATGAAGCACCATAGTGACATCAAGGCGATATCAGTGGTGAGCTATATGGAGGAGCCCAACCCAGAGGTGCCCATCGAGGAAAGGCTAGGAGTTGAAGCACTTACGGTTGTAATCATGAATTTTGAAGGCGATGGAATCCCTGAATATGATGCATTGGTGGTTGCATTAGATGGGAGCGTGATCCATCATCGTCAACCCAAGCTGGATTTGGATTTACTTAATCGAAAAACACTGCCTGCAAGACCATCCATTGATGAACCCCAGGAGTTAGAGTTGAAAGCTCTTCCAACCCACTTGAGGTATGTATTTTTAGGCCAGAACAACACATTGCCTGTTATTATTGCTGCTGACCTTAATGTAGGGCAAGTTGAGGCTTTAGTTGCGATGCTGAAGCGTTACAAAAGGGCGATAGGATGGACAATTACGGACATCATCGGTATCCCAACAGGGATTTGCACTCACAAAATTCAACTCATGCCGAAAAGCATTCCTAGTGTGGAGCATCAGAGAAGATTGAATCCACCTATGCAAGAGGTGGTAAAGAAAGAAATTATCAAATGGTTGGACACCGGTGTGATATATCCCATAGCTGATAGTAAATGGGTATGCCCGATCCAATGCGTGCCTAAAAAGGGTGGAATCACTGTGGTTCCAAATGCTAAAAATGTGCTTGTTCCTATGAGGTCCGTCACAGGCTGGAGAGTTTGCATGGACTACCGCAAGCTAAATGCATGGACAGAGAAAGACCACTTTCCCATGCCATTCATGGATCAAATTCTAGATCGTCTTGTTGGGAGAGGGTGGTACTGCTTTTTGGATGGATACTCGGGGTATAATCAGATCTCTATAGCCCCTGAGGATTAAGAAAAGACTACATTCACATGTCCCTATGGTACATTCACTTTCAAGAGGATGCCATTTGAACTCTGCAATGCACTGGCGACGTTTCAACGTTGCATGATGTCTATATTCTCAGACATAGTGGAGGACACCATTGAGGTATTTATGGACGATTTTTCTGTTGTTGGTAACTCTTTCGATGATTGCTTGTTCCATTTAGGTGAAGCATTACGTCGATGCGAAGAGTGCAACCTTGTGCTGAACTGGGAGAAGTGTCACTTCATGGTGAAAGATGGTATAGTGCTGGGCCATCAAATCTCCTAGAAAGTCATTGAAGTGGATAGAGCTAAAGTAGAGGTGATTGCAACATTACCCCCTCCCATCTCTGTAAAAGGTATTAGGAGTTTCCTAGGGCATGCAGGTTTCTATCGCAGATTTATAAAGGACTTCTCCAAAATTGCACATCCTTTGTGCAAACTGCTTGAAAAGGATGTGAAGTTTGACTTTGATGAAGCATGCTTGAGGGCGTTTGAAGCACTAAAGGAGAAGCTGTCCTCTGCACCCATTATCATCTCACCAGACTGGGAAAAGCCATTCGAGGTTATGTGTGATGCGAGCGGAGTCGCACTTGGCATAGTGTTGGGACAAAGGCGCGACAAAATACTGCATCCTATATATTATGCTAGCAAAGCATTGAATGCTGCCCAGAAAAACTATACGGTCACTGAACAAGAGTTGCTTACGGTCGTTTTCGCTTTTGAGAATTTTGATCCTATCTGCTGGGTACCAAGGTAATAGTACATACTGACCATTCTGCGTTGAGGTACCTCATGGCAAAAAAGATGCTAAACCAAGGCTGATCCGGTGGATTCTATTGCTACAGAGTTTGACTTCGAAGTCCAAGATACGAAAGGAACAGAAAATGAAGTGGCTGATCACCTATCTAGATTAGAAGATGAAGCTATGCAGAATTTGGCTGATGGCCAAGGGATTAATGATGCCTTTCCGGATGAACAGGTATTAGCTGCTTCTTTTGATCTTATTCCGTGGTTTGCAGATTTTTCTAATTATTTGGCTAGCGATGTGGTGCCCTCGGACCTTTCATTCCACCAACGGAGGAAGTTCATGGCTGATGTGAAGAAGTATTTCTGGGAGGAGCCCTATTTGTTTCGTATCTGTGCTGATGGGATTATTCATCGTTGTGTGCCCGAGGTTGAGATGATGAGTATATTGGAAGCTTGCCATTCATCCCCTGTTGGTGGTCATCATAGTGGCATTCGGACTGCTCACAAGATCTTGCAATGTGGTATATACTGGCCTACAGTTCACCAAGATGCTCATGATTTGGCCAAGGCATGTGAGCGATGCCAAAGGTAATGAGGTGTTTCAAGAAGGCAGGAGCTTCCTATGAATCCAATACTAGTCATTGAACTCTTTGATGTATGGGGCATTGCTTTCATGGGCCCATTTGTGAGTTCGAATGGCATGAAGTACATCCTGGTAGCAGTTGACTATGTGTCAAAATGGGTGGAAGCTATATCGCTTTCAAACAATGAAGGTAAAAGTGTCACCGCCTTTCTTAAAAAGAACATATTCTCCAGGTTTGGTACACCAAGGGCCATAATTAGCGATGGAGGTTCCCATTTTTGCAATAAGTTGTTCAAAGCGTTGCTGGAAAAGTATGGTGTTCGTCACAGTGTAGCAACTTTGTATCATCCACAGTCGAATGGGTAGGTTGAAGTGTCCAATAGAGAGATTAAGCAGATTCTGTCAAAGACTATGAATGCAAACCACACTGATTGGTCAAGAAAGCTCGATGATGCTCTATGGGCTTACTGCACGGCATTTAAAACTCTCATAGGTATGTCTCCTTACCAACTTGTTTTTGGAAAATCATGTCACTTACCTGTAGAGCTTGAGTATAAGGCGATGTGGGCACTCAAGAAGCTGAATCTTGATTGTGGTGCTACATCCAATCAAAGGATGACGGAGCTGAATGAGATGGATGAGTTTCGCCTCAAAGCTTATGAGAGTTCAGCCTTATACAAGAAAAAGATGAAGAAGTTCCATGATCAAAAGATAAAAAAGGGCACGTTTGCTCCTGGTGATATGGTACTCCTCTTCAACAAGGTTGCAGTTGTTTCCTGGCAAACTCAAATAAAAATGGACGGGTCCATTCAGAGTTGTCCAAGTGTTTTCCCATGGCGTTGTTAACTTGGAAACACGGAAGGGACCAAATTCAAATTGAATGGCCAGAGGATCAAACTCTATGTAGGCCATCAGGAGACAGTAAATGAGCTAATTGAGATATGGGGTCTTGTCGAAGTCTGAGTAGGCAAGACAATTGTGTCGTGCCGCGACGTTAAATCAAGCGCTACTTGGGAGGCAACCCAAGTTGTAGATTCTAGCCATGTTAGGATTTTTCTTACGTATAGGGTCTGTGTCCAAAAAGAGTCAATAAAAACAAAGGGAAGTCCTACTGTTTGTGACATGTGAAGGAAAATAAGGCAAGTTTTGCAGAACATTAAGTGCAGAATAGTCTACGGGTCCCATATACAGTTCGTAATTCAAATGACGAACCGTACATGGAATCCGTAGACTTGAATGATCAAGAACAGTTGCAACTTTAAGTCTACGGTTGCACAGTACGAACCGTATATCGAGTTACGAACCGTAGTCTGCAACCGTAGACCCCAGGTATGTTTTGAAATTTTGTTAAGTGTTAAGGCGCATTGACGGTACCTATTGACGGGTCGTCGAACCATCTACGACCCGTCGATGGGAAATCGTAGACGGCAGCCAGGGTTTCCAACTGACCCGACCCACGGATTAAAATATAAACCCCACCATTTTTAAAACATTCCCGATTTCCCTCCTTTCACCCAACCGTCATAACCACCACCCCTTGCCAATTCCCATCCCCTGAAACACCCCTTCACTCACCCCCCGCCACCACATATATATTCTCCCTGCCCTGATTCCTTCTTCTACCTTCCTTGCCCAAACTTTTGTTCCATCACTGCCTCAGTTTTCCATTAATATCTCGTGGGTTCGGCGTTTGTTTCTTGTGTGGTTGCTAGTTCTTCTACTTTGCATCTCCGGTATGTGTTCTACTGACATTTCCTTAAATTGCGTAACTTGAATTTTGCTTGGTCCTTGCCCTGGGTAGTAACTTTTGTGCAAAATTGTGAGTGATCTCCGGCGCTATGCGCCACAAGTTTGTCTCACCCGATGTATTTACTTTTCTTGTGCATTGAGGACATTGCACTGTTTTCTTCGTGGGGGTAAGGCAAATGGGTTTGGCGTTAATGTGAAGTCTGAGTAGCATAACTTATAAATCCTTCCTTGGGGTTTTCTTGCCTGTGTTCTTTTTCCCTATGGAACTGTTTAATTTTTTGTTGAACCGGCACGTTTAGGATTGTGGTTGTGTATAAGTAATCTGGAAATAAAGCATGATGGCAGTAATGTGCATGAAACTGATATCCCCCCAATTTTAAAACTTTTGCTTTGTGCTGTGAATGTGAATCGAATGAGTTGAATGTGTTGGATCTGTGCATGACATGATGTAGTATCTGTATAACACTATTACTTAAACTATAGCATTAACTGGGTTCATTGATGATTCGATAATTGCAACAAGGTGCCATGAGAGTGTGAGAGTTTTGATTATTCATATAAGATGTGCCAATCCAGAACTTGCCCTATTGGTCTTGCTAAGGTAATTTGAACTGAACACTAGGAGGTGATCATAGGCCATTGATTGCTATTAAGTCCACTCAAGCCTAAAATAAATCAACAAATCCTGTGAAAAGTTTTCCCTTTGGTCCAAATGTTTGAGCCTAACGAATACCATTCTTTCTTTACACCTAGTTCGCCTTCCCTTTAAAGTATTGTTTAATATTTGTTTTGGCCCTGGTCCCTCCGTGGACATCGTGTACCTCAACATAGGCCAAAAGCCTAAGTTGAGGGTGGCTACTGCAAAGTACCTGAATTCTGGCCCTGGTCTTTTCTAAGGATAATGTGTACCTTAGCCCACACTAAATGTGTAAGTTGAGGGTGGCTATTAAGAAGGAAAGCAAGAAAAACAAGGGTATGAATAGAGTTGTGTGTAAAGCAAAGAAAGCAGAGAATGCATGAATGACAAAAAGTCAAAGTGTGAAGCAGCAAAAAGAAGTGACATGAATCAAAAGCTATAATAATAAGTCACACTCAAGTTGATGAAAGTCTTAAGGAAAAGAGTATGAAGTACAAAAAGAATGAATGAAAAGTGACAGAAAAAGAAAGGTAACGAGCCAACTTAGATGTCAAGGAAGGGTAGGGCAAAGTCAATTAATATCCCGATATACCACACCTAACCCCGAGCCTACGTTACAAGCTAATAAAGTCCTATAGTGATTCTAGTAGGAAGTTTGAAAAGTCAAAGTAAAGAAGATAAGGGCAAGCCTATGGTATTGTGCACAGATTGTATTGAATTCGTTCTGAGTGTGAGGGTACTCTAATTCCCGAGATTGAAAAGTCAAATTATGTGTGAAAAAGGGATTTCTTTGTAGTGAGGGCACAAGTTGTGATTATTGGAAAGTTGATGTCTTGGTGAATTGTTAGATGTGTATGTATGTGTGTCTATTGGTATGTCAATGTCATGTATTTGATCCACATGAGTTAGCTTGTTGGGTTTGCAAAGAATGCACACTTAGTTGAGAATGAATAAAGAGGAGGAAAATTGAGGAAATTGCTGCAAAATTGTTTGAATTATGGGTTGTTGTATACTTGTGTCGTTTAGAGTCTGTTTTGTTGCTTGAGGACAAGCAAATATTTTAAGTTGAGGGTGTTGATGTACCGTGAGTTTACGGTATCTTTGATGCATTAAACTTAGAATTTTGCATGTTACTTAAGTGGTTTGCCATTATATTTGATGTTATTTGTGTTATAATTGCAGGAAATAAGCCTTGGGAGCAGTTGGGAAGAATAATGCAGCAGCAGTGGATTTTTGATGATTGACGAGATAATCGACGGACCGTCAATGAATTGACGGGTCGTCAGTTGGGGTCGTAGGTTCAGGAGCCTGAAGAAATTGGCCAAGTATGGAATGACGGACAGAGCTGACGGGCCATAGATCCTGCTACGAACCGTAGAAAACTTCAGAGAGGGTCACCTACAGAACTTGAATGACGGAAGCACAGGAAGGTTCGTACATGAATTGATGAATCGTAGATCAGAACCGTAGAAAGATGCCCTCAGGATTTTTTCTAACTGCTGATTGACGGTTTAAACCTACGAGCCGTAGGTCTGTCTACGAGCTGTAGGTTGACAACCGTAGACGACACTGCCCAAGTCAAATTTTCCCAGATTTCCTTTTCCTAGTTTAATTAGGATTTATTTTCTATATATACCCTATGCAATCTTCGTGTTAGGGTTGTTGACTATTGTTTGAATATTAAGTTATTACTTTGGGAATTGTTTTTCATCTTTGGAGAAGATTAATTCTTAAAGCTTGTTTATACAAATTACTTTTGATTTTCAATTCAAGATTGTGGAATTCATCTCTATTCACTGTAAGTTCATGATTTCTTCAAACCCGAATGTGAATTGTGATCAAACAAGCATGCGTAGCTAAATCCACAACTAGGGTTGTGAGAACCATGAATAATTCACAAAAGTAAACCCAATATTGTGTAATTCTTGAATATGTCTATGCATGCTTTTGTAAATCTCTTTGCTTAGAATATTTTCTAATGGTTGCAAACATTAGAACATCTCCTAATTCTTGTGAACCCGGTATAGGAAGTAAAGACCATCTAAGAGATTATACAACAGAGATTTAGACGTTGATATTCTGCTATCTAATAATCCAACCTAGAAATAGTTGTGGATTAATCTGGGTCAAAGGTAAGGGTTAGTAAATCGACACACGTAGACGGACCAAGTTGCGGAGTGAAATTCCCTATTTAGAGGACCAATCACTTAGGGATACATAACTTACCGATCATGCATGCTAATCATTGAAAAGAATTACCAGTGTTAGGGTTACTGAGTCAAGAACTTATGGGGAACACATAAACCCTAGTTTTGTCTTCATATTGATATCACAATTTTGCATAATTTCTGCTAGTTTTTAGTTTGTTTCAGTAGTTTAAATATTAGTTTAATTATAATTTTCCTTTTTTTTACTTTAGAAATAATCTGGCTAAATGTACACTTGATCTTAATTCAGCCTAAGTCTAAACCATATTCCTCGTGGGATCGACCCTAACCCCTGTTAGATTCTTTATTTGACAGCGACCGCTTATACTTCCTTAGGGAGGTGTAGTTTGGGCGATATCAAGAAGAGCAGAGTATTCATGAGGTGATAGATCTAAGCTAGGCTTATGATGTTTGAAAGGAGAGCCCCATGGTATTCAGGGGGTTATAGAACTAATTAGGCAATGATGTATAGTGAGTGGGTAAGTGGTCTTAGGTTATGAAAATGAATGTGACGGTAATATGTAAGTAGGTAGACTAGAGATAAGGATTGCCTTACATGTCATGTGCTCTTAGTAGGCGAGTGTTTCTTGATTTTTGCCAGTAGTCAAAAGTTAGTGTAGTATGTGAGCAATTATATTGATGTCCATGTTTAATACTATAGACCCTAAGCTTGAATTTGAGATGAGTGTCGTGATAAAAAAAAAGAATGGCAACAAGAGGGTGATGATATTAGTTTTGAGATTTGATCTGGTAGATTTAACATAGAATAAATGAGGAATTAAGGTGTTAGTTTGCAATGAATGTGAGTGGTATAAGTGTGGTATTATGACCCTTAGATGAGAGCAATAAAGTGTGGCTAAGTTATTAGATTAGCAAGAGCATTAACAGGTGTACCTGAGATCGTATGCAGTCAAATAAGGTTCTAATAATGTTATGATTTTCTATGTGTACCTAGATAGTATATTTGAGTCATCAATGTGGAGTAGGTTGATGTAAGAATTATATATTAGCTTTAATAGTTTGGTAGAAGAGATTTTATATAGCCTAGCCAATGATAAGCCTCTTAAATATAGTTAAGTTTCCTCCAGTTAGGTAGATATGAACTTAGAAGGACAGTATTAGTGAGCCAAGAAGGAGAAGTCAGACTATTAAGAGTTAGATTAAGCGGCTTTATAAGCCAATGCGGGTAACGATTATAGAAAGACTTCTATAGAAGCAGGAAGAAGTTAAGAGAAACAACTTAGAAAGAAGTCCTAGAAGGAATCTTAGTATTTGCACGTGGAGAGTTTAGTAGACATGAGATTAGCATTTTCCCGAGTATTAGAGTAAAGCGAATATAAATTAGTTTAGAGAAAATGGAATAGGTCCATAGACTTAGAGTGTCAGCTTCAGACCTAAGGGGGAGATGATAAGATGAGAAACCAAGTCAAGTGTTGAAAATCAGATAATGATGTGTTTAAAAAGAGTTATAGTGTTACATCAATCCATTCATAGTCTAGCGTATCCCCTCAAAGTTCAGTTGTTGCAACCTACTGTTAATATTTCTAATATTAGAATTGTGTCCATGACCTATGCGCATACACTTCAGACAGATTCACATCTATGCTCAGTTTCCAGAATGAGGGGCAAAGACTTTAGCCCATTGATCTCAATCTTACTCCATCAAAGTTATAAATATCAGTCTCATGATATGAACCTATTCTTATAATCACTCGTGTCTCATAGTATGCTCAGTCTTGCAAATTCATGATTCACTCTCAATGGCAAGCAACATAATGTTATGTCATGCATATTCTTATATCAGATTTCTCGAATGAATTGTGCTTATGATCTTTCACTCTAAGCTCTTTCAATGATCATTTTTCAGTTGTGTTGATGATGTTGATAGTAGTAGTTGAGTAATGATAGATGGGAGAGAGTTTATGCTCCAATTGAGATTCTTAGAAAGTTCATGTCGTGACCTGTAATTTTGAAATCTTATTTGAGCATTCGTGCCAAACGTGCTCTAGTCCAGTTTAAAAACTCTCAGTATGAATCAATTTCGCCTATATTGGTAGGCAAGCTCAAAAGTCAAGAGAGGTAGTGATAGTGACTCCTTTCCCTTCCATTCTTAGTTTAACCATCATTCGAGGACAAATGATCCCAAGGGAGAGATAATGTAACACCCCAAAAATTTCTAAGTTAAGACCCGAACTATTCTTCATTTATATCTAAGGTTGTATCGGGTAATTCTTAAATTTCTCATATGTGAAAAGGTCAATTATTTAGTGTGGGAATGGATTTGGACATGAAATAAGGTCACAAGAATCCCCTAGCACAAAGTTGAGTTGAAAACTTCCTTATCGATCAAGTTTTGATATAAGATTCTACTTGGGTCAACTTCAAACGTTCATATCTCTTAACACATAATGAAGTAGGTGGCCCATGACTTATCAAATTAAAGGTCTTTGAGTCCTCTTTCCAACGCCACCAAGTTTGCTTTATTTCGAGTTCAGAGAAAAACAGTATGCCTGTTTTAGTGAGCCTTTCTCTTAAGGCACCTCGTTTGTTTTTCTAGAGGGGTAATTTGGTCTTTTTCTACCCCTTCTAAGCCTAAGCCATGTTTTTAAACCTAATTAAGGGTCTAAACAGTGTCAAAACGTCTTTTCACATTCTTTAACACTTAGAAGAATTAGAGCAAGGTTCCAAGAAGAGAAAAAATTAGGGTTCAAGCGTCTTCAAGTTTCTATCAATTTCGCCAAGAACCTTTGTTCTTTTCAGGTATGTAAGGCTTCTCACAATGTTGGACTTGTTCTTCCTCACTCCATACATCTGAATTTATCCACGAAATCGTTGTATTCAAAGAGTTCTTGAGTAGTTCTTGATTTTTGTTCAATTCTTGAACAATGAAGGTTGTAAATTCTCTTGTGTTGTTGATCTTTGATAAAATTTATATTCCCAAGAAGTTTGTATGGAATCCTTATATATTCGTGTTGGGTTTGAGAATCAAGAAGAGTTTAGTAGAAATTTCCCAATTTTAAGCTAGTTTGAAGCATTAATTTCAACAAAAAAATTTGTCCAGGTCGCTGGAGAAAGGCTGAGGCGGCGCGCCAGCAGTACGCCAGGAGTGCTGGGGCGGCACCGCAATACTTTGGGGCTTGGGGCGGCACGCTTGCAGTGCGCCCAAATCTAGTCACAGTACTTTGGGGCCTAGCGCCCTGCGCCAGCAATAAGCCAGGGGTCGTTGGGCCAAATTCTTCCTTGTTTCATCTAGCGCGTGTTCCTTTAAGTTGTGGCTATGTTTTCCCTCTCCTTATTAATTCCTATAAGCTTCATTTACCTCTGAAAATCCATGCATATCCTAATCACAAGTCTCCAGGTTCATTTAAAGCTAAGGTAAGTTTAAGAGGAAAGTTTAAAAACTCTATTTTCATAAAATCATAAGAGCTTTCAGTTGTTATATATATATACATATATTGGTCTTGGGCTTGCAAGATAAGTCCATAAGTGCATGTTTTAAAGATGTAAGTATGTCTGACGTTTTGAAAGGTACTTCAGTAAAGTAATAGTCCCTTCTTTGTAAAGGGTGAATTGAGCATAATTGTTATTGATTATTTTGGGAGTAGTATCGAGCACAGAATTGGGTTAGAGTTTTTTATAACTCAAAAGTCCCATAAAACAACGTAACCAGCGTAGGAAAGGATAGCATTGATTCGTCATGTGACTCTTCACCGCCTCTAAGAAGGCCTATTAGATGGATCCATAGTTACAGTATCATCTTATACTCCGGCAAGGTATAGGATGACCTTTGCAGCGTGGGTGAAACGTTGTATCATTGCTAGGCTCATGGTAATGGTTGTCGGTTAGAGAAACTCCCCACAAGTAAAGGATATTATTTTCATATATGCTTTTATTGCATATCTTATTGTAAAGCTTAAATGATTTTCACACCATGTTCATGTAATGATTCAGTTAAGCTGCTTTCAGTCATTCAGATCAGTTATTTGTCCATTCAGCCTTATTACTTACTCGTACATTCAATGTACTGATGTCATTTGACCTGCATCTTATCATGATGTAGATATAGGTGCTCAGGATTATCAACAGTCATTTCGTTGAGATCATCTTACACTCGTAGGCAGTATTTGGTGAGGCCTCCTTGCTTTCGAGAGACTCCATTTTCATTTCAGTTTTAGTAACATTTGAGGTGTCGTGGGTCTTGTCCCGACACTCGTCTATACATAGTAGAGGTTTCATAGATAGACAGTTTTGGTGAGTCCTTGAGTCTCAGAGGTTTTCTTGAAAACTTATGTTTAATACTCAGTAGATTCAGAGAGTTTTGAAATTTAATACACAATTGATTTAGCATTTCTTTCAGTTTGATGCTTGTGTATGCTTGAGTTAGTCTTCCACTTGTAGTCAGCCAGGATGAGGGTTCACTTGGGGACCAGCAATGATTCTCAATTGCCGGCCACGTCCAGAGTGTAGGCTCGGGTCGTGACAGACATCACCTTTAAGGACTGTTGAAGAGTTCCGCCTATTACTAAGCATAGAAATATTTTTTCTTATTTAGTGAATATAATTACAAGATTTTACGAAATATAGTAAATTAGAGAAAGAAGTATGTGCAACCACCTACAATCACAACCATGGTGTTCTATTGAGGGTTATTTTTTCATGGAACTTCTGCTAGGGGTGGTGCAGGGACTATTAGTCTAAAATTCGGGGCTATAGTTGGGTAAGATTTGAATCAGTTTTAAATTAAATTTCAGTCTTAATTCGTTGAAATTCAAAATTACAGTCAAATTTTATTATAACTGCAATAAAGTTGTATGATAATATGTCGAGTTGTATGAAAATATATAGTATTTTAAATTTTATATATAGTTGTATTAAATTTCTCATCAAATTCCTTTTCATAAACCAACATGAAATTCAAAACACATACACAAAACCTTTAATTTGTTCCTAAATTTTATTTTGGTGCTCCAACTCAATCTTGTTTCATTTTAATCCTTCAATTTCATTTTTCATGTACTATTTAAATACAAAATACTGACCGGACAGATTGGTGAGATTACTCACAATTTAAAGCCCTTGAGAGGTCCTTTTTATGTAAATTTTCCGCATATTTTTTTCGTTAACAATCTTCTCCCCTATATATTTTCTCTATCTTCTCTTATCCCATTTTTTTCTTTCTTCAATTTTACTTATTCATTTTTTCTTCATCTACCTCTTTTTAAAAAAAAATAAAAATTAACTCTCTTTATGCTAAAGATAATATTCTTTTTATTTTTATTTATATAATTTATTCGATTTATATAAAATTAAAAATATCAATTATATTCTATGTTATAAAATACTAAATAAAATGTTAAAATAATAAGTAAAGAGCTAGATCAAGGAGAACGATATAATATCAAAATTTAGAACTATCATTATCGGAATGATGTAAAATATTTTGTTGATGCCACATAAATTGAAAAAGATAGATATATTCATAGAGGTACTAATTCAATATTTATATGAACTTCTGTCACTAATCTATCTAAACAACAAGTTTTGTGATCAATTGAATATAACTAATTATATATTCTTATATTGCTTAAAATTAGTAAATTGATACAATTAATGTTAACATCAAGTAAATCTGGATGAGTTGGACAAAATAAGATATGTAACATTACTTAATTGTATATTTTTTTACCCTTTTAATGTTTGTTTAACACACACTAAGCACTTACATTGATTTTTTTTGTACATTTAAATAGTACATGAGAAATGAATTTAGAAGGATAAAATAAAATAAACTTGAATTGAAATGTCAAATTTTTTTTTTTTATATATATATATATATATGACCAAAATTCAAGGGGTGTCATCATAGTTTCAATGACATCGTAGAGCATGGTTTGCAATTAAATAGGAAAGGAATTCATGTTGATGAGACAAGCCATTATTCCTTTTGTATTGGTGAATTAGCTATTGACATATGAAATTTTTTAGTGATCCTTTTGGCATTCCTTGGGATTCTGGATTTATTATAGATTTCTTTGCTCGATAGTGGTTTACGAAACTTCTTAATTCATTGCATCAACAAATTCTTAAAATTGATCCTATTGTTATTTGTTGGGAACTATGGAAAGCGAGATGTGCGGCTAAGTATGGCTTTAAGAGAATTTTCTATGCTAGGTCAAAGCATCAAATTATTTCTCATCTTAGATGGTCAATAGACAAACTGATTGATGATAGAGATTGGCCTTGGCAGTGGCTAGATCTATGTTCTACTATTTTGTCTCTTAGGCCTAAAATTGATAGCATTGTTGTTTAATGAAAAAAACCTCAACATGGTTGGGTAAAAGTCAATATAGATAGCAGTTACAACTTTGAAGGATCGATTGGTGCAGGCGGTATTATAAAGGATTCAACAGGCAATTTAATAGTAGTCTTCGCAAAACATTTTGGCAAAGGTACGAGCAATATAACAGAAGCCAAAGCAGCCTATTTTGGAGCCAAATGGTGCGTGAAAATTGACTATTCGAACTTTATTTTAAAATGTGATTCCCTGATTATAGTCAATATGATGAAGGATAAATCCCAAATGACCTGGAAATTGTGGGATACTATTATGGAGACTAGAATAATTACTTTACATGCCAATGTGATAGTTCGACATTGCTTCAGAAAGGTGAATCAAGTAGCAGACGCACTAGCTAAATATTGTTTATATAACAAGATCGTCTTGATTTTTTATCCTAAAGATTTGCCAAAGGAAGCAGCTGGCCTGTACGCCCTTGATAAGATTCAGATGCCCTCCACAAGACACAGGCAAAGAAAGAATATATTTTGAGTCACTAGCTATGATTTGTCTTTCTTTAGGGCCTGTTTGGAAAGCCACCCTGATAATTGGATTTGGTGTAATTGGATGTAATTACATTGTCTGTACTGTTTAGTTTGCCATGTAATTATCTGGTTAGCAGGTAATTGGTGTAATTAGTAGAGGGTAATTACACTCTCCAATTCATAGGGGGATGTTGTGAATTGTTGGTAATTACATGGTGTAATTACAAGCTGATTACTTTTTAATTTCTTCCTTTTATTTCTATTTTTATTTTTTTCGTTGTAATGTATTTTTTATATTTTAAATTCTTTTTAATTTATATTATTCTAATGTTTTCTAAAATATTTTTTTATTTTATATTATTTATATTTCATTTTTCCTCTCATTCTCAACCTTTACTTCATGTGATTCCATGCAATTTTTCATATTATATATAAAAAAATCATTAGTATAATTTTGTTAGTATTCTAATTTTTAAATTAAAGTAGAATTCATTGTTGAATAAAGTTATGGACTTACTTTTTCATTTTCTTTTAAATCATATTTATGTATGTTATGTTGAAATATGACAAAAGAGTATTACGTTAAATTTTTTGTTTTGAATTTATAATTTATGTTATATTTTTAATTTCAATTGTTTTAGGAGTATTGACTCGATATTTTACATTGCAAGCTATTTTTTTAAAGTTAGACGTGATAGATTATCTTTTTTGTCAAATGTTTTACTATAATTTTATGACATTATATTTATAATATTAATTTTTTTGTCAAACATGCATTTCATGATGTTCATACTTCATAGAAATTTTGTACTTTTAATTTTTATGATTAATTTACTTAAAATATACTAAATTGAAAAATATAAATCAATTATTTTTTATAATATTAGTTAAGAACATATGTTTATTAATTAATATATTTTCAAAAGACACTATATATCTTAAATATTCAATTTAATATCATTTATAAAGGCCCTAATTTGTCTAATATAAATTTTTAATTTTAAATAATTAATTTTATTTTTAAAATTCAATATAACCTTATGATTACACTTTTACAACCAAACAGTACACTTGTAATTATAACATGTCAAACAAACAGGTCCGCGTAATTATTAGGCTAATAATTACTACCCTAGTAATTACACCAATTCCAATTACCAGGTGTCTTTCCAAACAGACCCTTAATCTTTTTTTGTTGTACATGACGTGTTTTTAAGGTTGTATATTAATTCTTATTTCTGAAGGTTTAGGCTATCATCCTCCTTTGCTTATTTTCTGTATAGATCTTGGATGGGATAAAAAATTTGTGCCACCGAAAACATAAAATTTATATTTAAAAAAAAGAAGAAAGAAATAACTTTTTTAATGTTTCTTGACGAGCTTCAAATAACAAAGTAGTAAATACAATTTTTCTAAGCAAGTTGATCTTATAAACTTTTTTAAACACAAAATACCCTGAAACTATTATTAATGCCAAAAAAATTGACATGTTGAAAACAATATTTTTATATTATAAAAAAGTAGTAAAATAGAAAGTGAAAAATCGAAACATTAGTTGGTGAGGCAATTTTTATTCGATACAGACTAATTAATACTGTTTTCGTTTTAAAATATTTGTCATAATTTTCTTTTTAAGAATTAAATAATATAAATTTTGATTAATAATTTAAAATATATTTTTAATGATATTAATATGAAAAAAGCTCTATTTTGGAAGAGCGGGGAATAGCTCCGGTACAACTCTTTCATACGGAGACCGAGAGCTCCATCAAACTGACGATGGGGCTCTCTGCGCCAGTTTTGGAAGCCTCAACCAATTCCGGCTTCGAGTTCTGTACTCCTGTTCAGGCCGCTACTATATCGTTACTCTGCAGCTACAAGGATGTCACTGTTGATGCCGCCACTGGCTCTGGTAAAGCCCTAGCCTTCGTCTTATCTCTGGTTGAGATACTCCGTCGCTCCTCCTCTAATCCCAAACCTGACAAGGTAAGCTTCCTTCTTCTTTTCATCCATGTTAATATACTGTGTTTAGTCTCGTTATGATTGAATTGATACGTGCAACCATTTAGAGAAGTTTTGGGTGAACTTTTGATGACTTCTATTGGAAATTAAATTGGGCTGTTTAGCGAGTTTAGATTTGTTAGGTAGGAAAATTTTGGGTTCAGAAGCAAGGCTTTGCTGTAGCATATTTATTACATATTGAGAACGGAAACCAAGACTGATTTAGTTCATGAAGAGCAGTGAAATTTAGTATTCCCAATAAGAGGCCTGCCAGCTGAATATAATCAAGATGCTGGAGGATTAAAATGTTAAATATTTTAATGTCCTGTCATGAAGGATTTGTTGTGCTGACTGATATAAAGTGGAAGCAGATGCAGTTGTTCTCATTTGTATCAAGTTTCATATTAGTTCAATAGGACATTCAAATTTGACTACAGAATGAGTTACTTATACAAATACATATTGTCGTTGTGGGAATGAAAAGTCACATAACAATGGCGTTGTCATCCACTTCACATGTTTAGAGAAGTGGACAATGTGCTGATTGACTGTGTGAAAAATGAGTCACTTACTCATTGTTGTTTAAATAGACATCCATCTTTCCTGGTTAATACTAGCAAGCTGGTTGATTTAGGGTGTTTCTCTCTTATGTGTTGATTGACTACGTGAAAAATGAGTCACTTGCGCTTTTTATTTTAAATAGACATCCATCTTTCCTGGTTAATACCAGCAAGTTGGTTGATTTAGGGTGTTTCTCTTTTGGAATATTTCCAACTTAAGGGTTCTTAGGTATACTTGCGTGAACTTGATTCAGTAATATTGCCAGTTGGATGGTGCTATAAGATTAGTATTATTGGAGGTTGCTCTTTGATACTTTAATCTTGTCTTTCTTCAACTATAGAAAGATAGTACTGATAGTTCTCTATGCCCCCACCACCCCACCCCACCCCACCCCAACCCCTACCTTTTTTTCCCGATTAGAAACGATGTAACATGATGAGGAATGGTATAGCAGGAAGGAAATTTGCCTTCAACTCTCAACATAGTTACATTAGATAAATAATATCCTCCAATCTTGTTGAAGGTCGAATAAATTTGTAGACAGTGAAATTTTATTGATAAATTCATATTAAATTTTGGATTAATCCTTAAATTTATGATATGTTGACCAAGTCAAATTGGTTAATAAAGTTGGATTAATATTTAAGTTAAAATTAGGCGGAATGACCTGGAGGTCCTTGCACTTGGCTCCGTTTGTCAGCTGATACCCTATACTCACGACTTTGTCAACTGAATCCTTAAACTTACGAAAACACAATATTTTAAGCACCTCTGACCATTGACCGAACTTATGTGGTACTATTATTGCTGAGTTGGAAAAATGTTTGGCTGCACGCGTCTTAAAGCGAGTGAGTATATTTTTTTATATTAAAAATATTAAAAAATAATTTAAAACAAAAAAGAGTTAAAATCAAACCCTTCAGCCCCCACCCCACCCACAACTTTCTTTTTCCTTCAACCCCTATCCCACCCCCCCTTCGTCTTCTTCTTCTTCTTCTTAACGCTTGCCCTCCAGCCCTCACCCCAACCAACCAAATCTCTTATTTCAAAACTCCATTTTAGTTTCTTTAATTTTGAAATTCAAATTCTTCCTCTATGAATCTTGGTCGATTTACACACTTTTAAAATCTGAATTTTCGAATCTTGCTTGTGAAAAGATAAAGTTTAATTAATCTTAAAGCCTTGAAAGTAAAAAATAGAAAATATCTGCAGGAAAAGGAGGTGAAAATGAGGGATAAGATTGAAAAATTCACCTTCACCTCTACTTGTAGGCAGTGTTTTTCTCAAACAAAGTGAGAAAATTTTCTACTCAAAAAGTTTCTATTTTAGTGTAAACCTATACCACCCCCAGCCCTTCTACCATACTCCGATCCCCAAAATTTTAATTTGATGAGTATTTTTTAAATCTTGTATGAGTTATTGTGAAGAGTAATGGTGTATATTGAAAAGTAGAAAAACTTCATGAAGAAGCTTGAAGAACAACAAATGGGTTTTGTGAATTTATGAAATTAATCCAAAATTATGATGGAAATTTATTGGGTTTGTGTTGGTAAACTTTTAGTATAAAAAATTTCAAGTCAAATAAGAAGAATTAGACCAATTTAACATAAATTTAGCACTCAATTATGGACAACAATGAAGAACTTGCTGTTGAAGATTTTCAGAATGTGCAAATTTGTTTTTAAAAAAAAAAACTATTTTTAACATTTAATTTCTTATGTGGCATTAAAAATGACATGGAATTCCATGTGTAAGCGATTGTGCTACACCCACACACATCAAATGAGAAAAGGGTTTAAAATATTGTGTTTTTGTGAGTTTAAGGGTTCGGTTGACAAAGTGGTAAGTATAAGGGTTCAACTGACAAACGGAGCAAAGTACAAGGGCCTTCCAGATCATTTCGCCTTAAAATTATATGACTTAAATAAAGTCCAAATTACATTTAGACCAGTCTATTGAGTTGGCAAGATGAGCCCAACTCATGTTCTTCAAGCCCAAGGTCCTTTAAAATTACTTGAGGACAAAAATACCCCAAAACCCTAGCTCACAACTATATAAAGGGGTTTTCATAAGACCAAAAGAGAAGAAGAAGATAATACATAGAAAAGCTCTGCTCTTTAGTAGTGATCCGCAAGTCTTCTGCATAGAAAAAAGGCCGAATGACCTGGGAGACCCTTATACTTGCTCGGATTGTCACCTCGACCCTTCTACTCACGATTTTGCCAACTGAACACTTAAACTCAATGAAACTTGATATTTTAAACCCTTTTCTCATCTGATAAATGTGCGTGTAACACAAACATCTACATGTGGAATTCCACGTCATTTTTTTGATGACACACATCTATGTGTGGAATTCCACGTCATTTTTTAATGACACATAAGAAATAAAATATTGAAAAATTAATTAAATCAAATATCCTTCCCCTCTTCTCTCCTTCAGACCCCCCATTGTTCCTCCCTCTCTTTCTTCTTCATCAGGTTTCTCCCCTCTTCTCCCTCCCACTCCCTTTTTGCTTCTCCATCAAAATCCTCCACCCCCTCTTTTCTTCCTTTTTCTTCAGATCCCCTCTTCATTCTCATCTCTTCTTCAGATCTCTTTCTATGTTGTTCCTTTTTTTTTCTCCACTCAATTCGAAATTATAAGCAAATCGATAAAGTGAACAAAGAGATAAAAAAAATTAAACTAATAAAAGCACAAAAACAACTAAAGATTTCACTGGTTTGATAAATTGTGAAGCATATAAAAAAGAATTTATAGTGCTTTTTGGTGTTCATAATATTCTCCAGTAATAGAGAAAGGGGCTGAGGATTTTTAGTGTTTTTCTAGTTCCTTGAATTTTGTGTTTTTCGATTTGATGTTAATAATGTGTCAAAGAAATTGATTGTATTGAAAGTTAAGGTTTTGTATGAACTGAATTTTGTGGAGTTATTGCTTTTTGAAGGTGGTAAAAATGGAGGAGAAGAAGGGATGAGTGGGGTAAAGAAAGGAAGGTGGGGGTGGGGAAGAAGAAAGAGGTGTCTAATTGAGTACTTTATTTTTTGTTTCTTATTTATTTATTTTAATTAATTTTAATAAAAAAAATTGTATGTTTACGCGTGTTGTACGCGTGAAATTAACGCATTGTTCCAACTCAACCAATAAGTTGCCACATAGGATCAGTCAACGGACAGAGGGGTTTAAAATAGTGTAATTTAACAAGTACAAGTGCCTGTATGAAACTTTACGAAGTACTAGGGTCCAGATTACAATCTGAGCCAAGTATAAGGGTCTCTCAGGTCATTCCGTCTAAAAAGAATTCTTCGTCTTCAAGTTGTGAGTCGCAATTTTCCATTCTCTTCGATTGTGATCAAAGCTTGGCTTCGCATTTGTCATAAATTTTCAACAAGTATTTCATCGATTCAAGAAAAAAGTTAAGCTTTTGAGTTTATGATCGTGAGGAGAAGAATCAGAGAATTACATATTTTTTTCTTAGATTTCATAAAGACTGTAACCTTCACACAAATCATTCAAATATAAATATTATTGTTTGCTTGCTATTTTTCTTTTTTGATTGCTATATTTCAGGAACGAAACTTAGTTGTTTACAAATTGGTACGACCAATGGGACATTCTTACCTCTCATCTCTTCTCTTCAAAAAAATTAAAGTTCAAGATCACTGAGATGACTTCCAAAGAGGTCACTCAAAATCCGCATATGCATCCGCTTCTGCAACTGTTGGATCCAAATTCTCTTCAAAGTTTAAAACATATCAATATGACCGTAATGAATATCGACTCCGAATTCGATGCTTTAGAGGATGTTGACTCCACAAATGGCTTGAAAATTACCATGGAAATTGCTGGCCAAATTAGGAGTAAAGCCGTAATGCTGAGACAACAAGTGCATCAAGCACCGTCCAAGTCATCTCATGTTCTCAGTTTATCTTCTCCAATCAAAAAAATATCCTCTCCGTATGGTGCTAGAATGAGGATGCAACATCGCTGAGGTGGTAGAAAGAACTTTGGAGTTGATCACGTGCCAAGTAGTTTCTCTCCAAAACTAGGACGGACCACCAAAATCTCTTTCTCACCAAAGTCGAAACTACATAGGAAGAATCACAAAGTGTGATTCATCGCCAAGCCGTAATTTAAAGGAAGATACGATAAGTGTGGTTCTTGCCAAGGCCGCTATTATAGAAGAAGATGCACTAAGTGTGGTTACTCACTACCCTTCGGGGTGGTCCAGTGGTTTGGACTTGGGACTTTCATGTTGGAGGTCTCAAGTTTGAAACTCTTTGCCAGCGAAAGTAAGGGTTTGCCTTCTGGGTCGAGCTCGTCGCACCGGGTTTGCCTAGTGCGGTTTATCTCTCCTATGTGGTTTGCGAGCTATTGCATAGGAGCGGGTTTTATCCTGTGCGCACCCAAAGGGTAGTGGCTGCGGGTTTCCCTTTGTCATAAAAAAAAAGTGTGGTTACTCACTAAAGCTGCAACTGCAAAATAAGATGCACCAAGTGTGGTTCATTGTCAAAGCCGCAACTGCAAAAGAAGATGCATCATGTGTGGTTCGTCATCAAAGCTATATTTGCAAAAGAAAATGCACCAAGTGTGGTTCATCGCCACCAAAGCCACAATTGCTAAAAAAAGTATATTAAGTGTGGTTCGTCGTCAAAGTCGCGAATACAAACGAAGATGCACCAAGTAGTTCCTCGCCAATTATGAATTACCCCTCACATTTTTTTGTCTAATATTGAGACTGTTTGCGGTCCATCAAAAACCTGCAAAAAAAAAAGGTGAGTGTCTCATGGTGCCAATAGCACGAATCTTCAAATCGGTATGGTAAAAATTGTGGCATATGTTCTCGCTCTTGTCACGATGAATATGGTCCTATTGGCTTAAAAATTGTGTGTTTTCTCTCCATATAGATGATAACAGAAGTCTCAATCGATACAGAAATCAATATGCGGCTCTTCGGCGAAGATGTCACTAATTTTAAAAAATCAATATGTTGTAGACTTAAAAGTTTATTTTCTATAGAATCAAGTCGCTGTCCATTCAAACTCTCTTACACCAAGATACAAAAGTTTTGGTGAGACTCCACAAATTTGTAAAAAATAATGGCAGACCTGAAGACCATCTTCAAAAATCAGTTCTCATCAATCCATGATGGTTTTTACCTTGATTTTTGGATATGTTGTATATTTTGGAGTCTAGTTACTACAAAATCAAGTCTCTTGTCATTCGGATATTCCTACACCGAGATATAGATGTTTTGGTGAGACTGCATAGAGCTGTGAAAAAAAGAGACAGATCTGATAGCAAACTTCAAAAATTAATTCTCATCAATTGAGAAGGAAGTTGGCTTTGATTTTCATATATCTTGTAGATCAGTGATAGTTTCTGAAAAATCAAACGGATCATGATTTCAACATTACTACAACAAGATATGAATTTTCTACCGCAGGTGTGCTGAATTGAAAAAAAGTGACAAAAATTGTATATATAAAAAAAATTACCCGATGGAGATAGATTTGATGAGTTTGATGATTGACAATCAACCACCATTAAAATATAAATATTTATAGATGTCAAAAGTACATAAATTTTGTTCCTACAAATTATGAAAAACTATAATTGGCACTAAATTATGGTAAGTTTCCATAAGAATCAAGTTATGGAAAATTCTATTGGAATACATTATGAAAAATTCCATTGGATTCAAGTATAGAAAGTTATTAAACAAACGTGTTCCTACAAATTATGGAAAAACTATGGTTGAAATCAAATTATGGTAAGTTTCCATTGGAACCAAATTATGGAAAATTTGCATTGGAATCAAATATGGAAAATTTTGAAAAACTTCATATGAAAAAAATATACACTTGATGAATACTTCAAGCCTCGTCTTTTAATGGTTCGACAAGTCGAGCACCGCAACAAGCCTCGAAGCAGGGGGCATTTGTAGACAGTGAAATTTTATTGATAATTCATATTAAATTTTGGATTAATCCTTAAATTCATGATATGTTGACCAAGTCAAATTGGTTAATAAAGTTGGATTAATATTTAAGTTAAAATTATGACTTAATAAAATCTAAATTACATTTAGGGCTAGTCTATTAAGTTGACAAGACGAGCTCAACTCATGCTCTTCAAGTCTAAGGTCCTCTAAAATTACTTGAGGACAAAAATACCCCAAACCCTAGCTCACAACTATATAAAGGTGTCTTCATAAGATCAAAAGAGAAGAAGAAGAGAAATACATAGAAAAGCTCTTCTCTTCAGCAATGATCTACAAGTCTTCCGCATACAAAGAATTCTTTATCTTCAAGTTGTGAGCTGCAAGCTCCCATATCTCCGAGATTGTGATCAAAGCTTGGCTCCATATTCATTGTGAAGTTTCAACAAGTATTTTATCGATTTAAGAACAAAAAAAACTTTTGAGTTGATGATCATGAGGAGAAGAATTAGAGGATTACATTTTTTTTCTTAGATTTCATAAAGATTGTAACCTTCGCACAAATTATTCAAATATAAATATTATTGTTTGCTTGGTATATTTCAGGAACAAAACTTAGTCACTTACAAATTGGCAGTAAGCGACTAAGTTTCATTCCTGAAATATAGCAATCAAGAAAGAAAAATAGCAAGCAAACAATAATATTTATATTCAAATGATTTGTGTGAAGGTTGCAATCTTTATGAAATCTAAGAAAAAAGATGTAATCCTCTGATTCTTCTCCTTACGATCATCTACTCAAGAGCTTTACTTTATTCTTGAATCGATGAAATCCTTGTTGAAACTTCACGGCGAATGCGGAGCTAAGCTTTGATCACAATCACGGAGATGTGGAAACTTGCGGCTCATAACTTGAAGACGAAGAATCATTTGTATGTGGATCACTATTGAAGAGCAGAGCTTTTCTATGTATTTCCCTTCTTCCTCTATTTGTGTCTTATGAAGACCCCTTTATATAGTTGTAAGCTAGGGTTTTAGAGGTATTTTGGTCTTCAAGTAATTTTAGAGGACCTGAACATGAGTTGAGCTCGTATTGTCAACTTAACAGATTGGCCCAAATATAATTTGGACTTAATTTAAGTCATATAATTTTAACTTAAATATTAATCCAACTTTATTAACTAATAATTTGGCTTGGTCAATATATCATGAATTTAAAGATTAATAAAAAATTTAATATGGATTTATCAATCAAATTTAACTATCTACAAATGTCCCCTGCTTCGAGGCTTGTTGGGGTGCTCGACTTGTCAAACCTTTAAAGACAAGGTCTAAAGTATTTGCGAATCAAATATTTTTTTCGTAGGAAGTTTTTCCATAATTTGGTTCCAATGAAAATTTACCATAATTTGTAGGAACAAATTTTTCCAAAACTTTCTATATTTGATTACAATGTAGTTTTCCATAACTTGTATCCAATAGAATTTTTCATGACTTGATTTCGTTGGAAACTTACCATAATTTGGTTCCTACGAAAACTTATCATAATTTACTTTCAACTATGGTTTTCCCATAATTTGTGGAAACAAAGTTTATGTACTTTTGATATCTATAAATACCCATGTTCTTATGGTAGTTAATTGACAATTTGCGACATTGTCAAGCTCATCAAATCCATCTCTATCTTGTTGTCGAAATCATGATTCGTTTGATTTTTCAAAAACTAGACTCACAGAGCTACGACGTATCCAAAATTCAAAATCCTTCTCAATTGATAGGGATTAATTTTTGAAAATTGCTATCGAATATGTCTTTTTCCCCTCACAACTCTATGCAGTTTAACCAAAACGTATCTATCTTAGTGTAAGAGCTTCGGAATAACGAGTGACTTGATTTTATAGAAACTAGACTTCAAAGTCTACAATATATCCAAAAATCAAGATAAAAACCCGATGAATTGACAGGGAATTGATTTTTGAAGTTGATCTTTAGGTCTGTCATTGTTGTTTTCCAGATTTGTGGAGTCTCACCAAAACGTTTGTATCTTGGTGTAGGAGCGTCCGAATGAAGAGCAACTTGATTTTATAGAAAATAAACTTTTAAGTCTATAATATATCCAAAAGTCAAAGTCCTTATGGATTGACCAAAATTACTTTTTTAAAGTTAGCGATCCAATTGACTTTGGACAACATTCATGAGTTCACTTCTTCGCCGAAGAGCCGCATATTGATTGAGACTTTTGTCATCATCTATATGAAGAGAAAACACATAATTTTTAAGTCAATAGCACCAGATTCATCATTACGAGCGCGAGAGCTTCATATTTATATTCGAATGATTTGTGCGAAAGGTTACAATCTTTATGAAATCTAAGAAAAAAGATGTAATCCTTTGATTCTTTCCCTCATGATCATCAACTCAAGAGATTTACTTTGTTCTTGAATTGATGAAATACTTGTTGAAACTTCATGACGAATGTGGAGCTAAGCTTTGATTAGAATCGTGGAGATATGGGAACTTGCGGCTCACAACTTGAAGACGAAGAATCATTTATATGCAGAGACCTGCGGATCACCACTGAAGAGAAGAACTTTTTCTATGTATTTCTCTTCTTCTTCCTCCTCCATTTGGTCTTTATGAAGAACCCTTTATATAGTTGTGAGCTAGGATTTTGGGGTATTTTGGTCTTCAAGTAATTTTAGCGAACCTGGGCTTGAAGAGCATGAGTTGGGCTCGTATTGTCAACTTAACAGATTGATCCAAATATAATTTGAACTTAATTTAAGTCATATAATTTTAACTTAAATATTAATCCAATTTTATTAACCAATAATTTGACTTAGTCAACACATCATGAATTTAAAGATTAATCCAAAATTTAATATGGATTTATCAATAAAATTTCACTGCTTACGGTGACATCACGCTGTAAAGGCAGATAATCGCTGAAAACTTGATAAGAAAACAACAACTGATTGCTGAACATGTTATACTTTATAAAAACAAATCTTCCATGCTTATGGCATGATGTTCTATCCAAATATACCCATTTGACATCCAATAAAGATCTTTCTGATATGCTTCTGTTATCCTTTCTGTTTTTTCCTTTAATTCTGTTTTGTCCTCTTCTTGCTTGGGAATTAGAAGTGTCAATTTGTTTACTTGAAAGATGATATTTCTGTTTTAGTTATGATACTTTAAAAAAGAAAAGGAAGTGTCATACAGCGTGTTAAAACAATTTATCTGCATACTTTTGTGCTAAATTTATGTAAAGCTTTCCACTTGTTGACTGGAGTAATGCTAAGTTCAGCCTTATCAAAAGAAGTTAAGTTTTATCTCCATTGTAGATCATAAGTTTGTTCTCAACGCTTACCTTCATGATTGCCTATTATCACATTCTGACCTAAGTGGTTTCTGATTTCCTACATGTTCCGTGATCTATTGGCTGTCAATAAATGGAACACTGGGTTTTGACTGTTGAGTCCTCCCCCTTTCCCCAACCTTTCTTTTGTCCATAGTGTTC
Organism: Solanum appendiculatum; assembly: GCA_018342035.1. Taxonomy (NCBI): domain Eukaryota; kingdom Viridiplantae; phylum Streptophyta; class Magnoliopsida; order Solanales; family Solanaceae; genus Solanum; species Solanum appendiculatum. Next base: position 679,076 of record JAGDQO010000917.1, on the reverse strand, counting down.
GGGATTTCATAGTGATATATGAATACTACATCTTAATTGCCACTCAGCAACAACCATATCATTTGTACAGATCCTGATATTAGATGAGGCTGATAGGCTATTAGGCATGGGATTCGAGAAGCAGATAAATTCAATCATTTCTCATTTACCTAAAGCTTCATAGAACGGGTCTCTTCTCTGCTACTCAAACTGAGGCAGTTGAAAAACAATCCAGAGGCAGGATTGAGAAATCCTGTCTGGATTGAAGTTCGGGCAGAAACAAAACGGTTGAGTGGTTCTGTGTCTGGGAATTCAACCTTGTCAAAATCTCCTTCAGGCCTTCATATTGAGGTATGCTTCCAATGTTCAGAGTGTTCGTTTATTCCAAATGAACTATTAATGTCAAGATGCATACTACCATATTCTAGCTATATTATGTTACTAAGCATGTTCGTCACTTTGCTTTATATCACTCCTTTACCACCCGAACTTAAATAACAGAGACTGTGTGCAGCAGAATTAACAACTCCCGTAGCAGTCAAGTTAGTATTACACATTGTTGATTGTTGCCTTCCACTATTCAATAACATGATATCGTTGTAAGAAAACATTACCTGGTTTATATACGAGTCACATTAGAGTATTTAAAGAATGTGTTCATACAGAGGCACTATGTATAGGAACGATCTAGTTGACATTTGTTTTCAAGAAGTGCTGAAAAATCATTTCGAGAAACTTCAATTTTTCTGAAAATTTGATTTGGTCAGACACCAGAGAAACGCTGTTCAGTTTTTGCAAAATCTGAAAATAATTTAGGACTTAGTTTTCACCTGAATTTGAAACAAATGCCACCTGTAAATGCTTAGGGCTTTTGTGCACTCCCAGCCAGCCACACCAAAGGCACTAAATTCTTCATGAATAGGTAGACAGATGGATATTTGTGGTAGAAATATGGACCACCACTCTCCTAATTAACTTCTATAGTCAATCGTGCATGTAACTATGAGTATGATAATAAGCAGCTGGAACTTACACGGATGCATTATTCTCTTATTTTGTTTCTTGTTCAGTACGACCCTCCTCAGGATGATAAAATGTTTATACATAGAGTAGGCCGAACAGCTAGGCTGGGCCGACAAGGAAGTGCCGTTGTTTTTCTATTGCCAAAGGTCAAGTTTTGCACCTCTATAGTGTTTCAAACTTTTTGGAGGCTGTTTGGACCCAACTTACGTACTATGATCTATCTTGGTAATTTTAGGAGGAAGCATAAGTGGAGTTCTTGCATATTAAAAACGTTTTCTTAGAAGAGAGGAAATGTGCCTCTGAGGCTCCCGATATTATCGATGAAGTAAGAATTAACCTATACCATCGTGCCATATTTCTCTTTACCTTTGCTTCGTAGTGGAAATGCTTTCATTCCTCTAGTTTGTTTAGTTGCCTTTTTTTCTATTGAGAAAAGGGTGTATAAGTATTATAAATGCAACACGAATTGTGCTTGAATATTTACAAAAAAGTCTTTCTTCACATCAAATCAGCATGGATTTTCAAGTGCGTGTAACAGAGATTCTGCATCATTAATCAAACCCTCTTTACACCAAACAGAAAACAAAACAAAACAGTTCTTTGTTTGTATCTTCTGTATAGAGCTAGCTATATCTTCAAAGCATCTTGCATTTCTCTCTCTTTCCAAACAGTCCAACACATAGCAGCTGGGATAGTTCTCCACCATTTGTATTGTTCTTTTGACAAGTCCCTTCTGTACCAGCTTCTCATCAATCAATTGTATCTTCAGGCATTCTCCATCGTAATCCCAACATATTTTCAGAAATAAGTCTTAAGTTGTGAAACAATTGGGCAGTACAAAACAAAATGGTTTATGGTTTCTGAATTTGTTCCACAAAGCTGGAAACCTCTTTTCTGAAGGTTGTCTTGTGTCAAGCATGTTTTTATTGAAACTAGCAGACAGAACAAGCCACTTTCAGTGTTGAGTTTGATCTTCGTATGTTTCTCCAAGGTCATGAATTAGTCCTAAGATTTATCATAAGATCCAGAATTGTGAAGCTTCCAAAAAAAATTGTCCTCGTTATTCATAAACTCTGAAGAGGCTGTATTTGACTAATGAATTCTGTTTCTTACTGATGTTTCTTTTTCTACATACGGACAGTATCAAAGAAAGATCGTGATGTAATGGAGAAAGGACTCAGAGCCTTTGTGTCGTACATCCGTGCATATAAAGAGTATCAATGCTCTTTCATTTTGAGGTAAGTGAAGAGCATGATGCAATATGAAGTGCTACACAGTTAGTTGAAGATGAAGATGAGATTACAAGGGAGTACCGCCTATTGAAAAAGCTAAAAAAAGGGAGCTATCGATGAGAATGAGTTTGCAAAATTGACTGGAACTGAAGACTTGCTTTCTGACACATGATTACATGCAGGCACAAATTCTGTTGGTCAAACACATTTGTGCGTGGTGGCTGCAGATATTATACCAGTTACCTAGCAAAGAAAGATAAGTATGTCTGGATCACTCAGAAACTGAAGTCGATCTAGCAATAGTTTTGGATAACAAGCAGATTCATTCATGAACTGCCTATGACACCATACATCGGATTGAAGATCCATGGATGAGCTACAAAGTTTTCTGCTATCTGACCTTTCCTTTAGATTTTATTTATTCCTTTTACTACCTCTTTTGTGATTCTAACCATTAGTAGCGGGATATCTTGTTCTTATGTGTAATATATGTATCAAGATACACTTTTTATCAATGACTTAGCTGGATAGACGGGTTTTTTTTGTTGGTGTGATATAATTTTGTGCTAATGTTGCTCTTGATGAAAACGTATTAGCATAAACTAAATTAATTACATGTACTTTCAGCTATTCTAATATTTTTTTTTCAGATTTGATTGGAAGTGCTTGGAAAGTAGTAACACCATAAATACAGAACCATCTAAGTTTCAATGCAGTCCAAATCCCAATTGATGTGTTCTGAGAAAGGGATGATCTCTTGCATAACTCTACTCGTTCAAATTCAAATCACTCCAATGAGCAAATTATCAGGAAATGTGGAGCTCCAAGTCAGTGTAACAATCCTCAAGGTTGTTTTGTGATTTTCGTTTCTTTCCCCTTTTTGACTCTCTTCATAGCTTTGGTTAGCCATTTATGACTCACAGAGATGGGTAACACACAATTTTCGAGTGGTTGTATGTGTTTTGGAAGAGTTGATGAGTTTTGGAAGTTTAGAACTTATAATTACACGAGTGATCTCTAGGGAGGATAAAATGCAAGCACACCTTAATTCTTCCTTTGTGGGGGTAGAGATATCATTTTCGACAGACTCTCGACTCAAAAGAGAAGTTATTTGGAGAAGGATTGTAAGAAGAAAAAATAACAACAAAGTATCAAAATACAAATCAAAATGAAGCAACGGATAGTAAAAACACATTGAAGAATAAGAAACTACACAATTACTAAATACTATACTAATAAGGAGAAGAGGATATGTGACTTGCCCCATGTGTCTCCTACCGTGCTACCTAATCAATAACCATTTACTAGCGTTTTAGTCTAACTCTCGACTTTCATACCTTCCTATCTAGGTCATACCCTCATTAAGTTGAAGTTGTATCATATCTTGTCTAATCAACCTATCCAGCAAAATATCCATTACTACTCTACTAGCATTTCAAAAATCCTAGTAGATTATTATTTGGGGAATAAGTAGTTAGTTTAAAGGTTTAAATAAGAAAAAGGTGGGCAAGTAAAAATAAAAATTTTCATTTTAGTATAATGAGAAAAAAGTGAACGGAGGGAGTACTGTTTTTATGTCTCCAGTTGAATATCTTATTACATTTATTATGTAAACTAATTTGACCATTTTCAGATTGAAATACGCATTTGAATTTGGTTTGCTTGTGTTAAGAGTTGATGAAATTAAAGTTTTAATTAAGTATGTCTTCTTTGAATTCAATTTGCTTTCCATGATAATTGATGTTTGTTAGAATTGTCTTTTTATTATTTTTTACCAAATTAGATACTACATTCTTTTATTGAACAAGGTGTTATCCAAAAGACCAAAAATGTTACGTGGATGGTTAGGGTCAATTTAGCTCGACAAATGGTGTCAAAATTAAGTTTGATTCTTAAAGGTAGAAAACTTACATTTATTTTACGGAAAAGGCACAAAAGTATCTTTTGAATCTGTTTGAATTGACTTTTGACTTTTTAACTTAAGTCAAAAGTCACAAGTTAAAGAGAGAAACATCAAAAACAAACCTAAAATATCACCTTTTTTTTTAGTTTCATACCTAAACTATTGAAAGTGTGAGTTTCATACCTAAACTATCACTTATTAGTTTGAAAAACACACCTCAATGGTGTGTGTAATACACTCACTCTTTTATTTGAATTGCCACATGGTATTCCACATGGATAAAATATTCCATCTTGCCAAAAATTAAATAATAAACTATTAGTATTAATTAAAAATTAAAGATTAAAGTATTACTATTCCCCAAAAAATATTTTTTTTTAAAAATAAAATTGAAATTATTTTTCTTACCCCACTCCACCACCTCCCCCCCGCCCCGCCCCGCCCCGCCCCGCCCAGTCAATGCCACCACCTTTTTATTTTTTTTAAATTTCTTTTAAAAAATTCATACTTCACCCCACCCCACCCTAAAAAAACCACCCACTTATTCCCATTTTTTAAATATTATTTTATTTTAAAAAAATTCTACCCCCACCTTATTTAACCCTCGGCTCTTAATTTATTTATTTACTTTTTTCTCGTTTTGTGTAAAATATGTACATATATTTTTAGAAAAATCTTTTTTTCTACTTGTGTACCGAATATAACATAAATAAAAATTTTATTTAAAAAGAAATCTTGCGACTAGTAAACAAAACTTTTAAAAACATATGTATATAACTAACACAAAACGAGAAAAAAAAATTGGAAGCGAAGTGTTAGGTGGGGTGGGATAGAATTGTTTTTAAAAAAAAATTAAAATAATATTTAAATTAATATTTGAAAATGGGGGGTGGGGGGGGGGGGTGGGGGATGAAGTAAAAAATTATTTTTTTTTTAAAAAAGAAAAAAAAAATCAGGGGGGGTGAGGGTTGAGTACAGTGAGATCGGGGGTAAGAAAAATATTTATAATTTTTTTTTGGGATAATAATTCTTTAATATTTAATTTTAATTAATACTAATAATTTATTTAATTTTTGTCAAGGTGGAATGTTTTGTCCATGTAGAATGTGATTTGGCAAAAAAATTTAAATAAAAGAGAGTGGTGTGTTTTTCAAACTAATAAGTGATAGTTTAGGTATGAAAATCACACTCCCAATAGTTTAGCTATGAAACTCAAAAAAAGGGGATAATATAGGTGTATTTTTGACACTTATCTCTAAAAATTTTAACTTATGATTTTTGCCTTATTTTTTAATATTTTAGCTTAAAATTAAATACTTATAAGCACTTTTTAAAAGAATTACTCAAATACTCCAAAAATGCTTTAAAACACTTAAAATAAGTCAATCTAAACACTCTTAGATTAAATATATCACTCGTTAAAAAAGCGATACATGCATACCTTAGCCGTTGAACAAATAATACATATATACTCTTGTCGTGTAATAAATGATGCATATTTACCGCTTTTTGTTAATATATAGAATTAAAAAAATAATCCTAAAACTCTTTTTTTAACATCAAATACATCATATGATTTTTAAAAATTACCTCACTCATTTTCAAAAATGCCATATGGTAATTTTTATAAAGCCATGGTGATATTTTTGGAATTAAAAAAAATAGTTTTAAGATTTATTTGATTTAATAAATATAATTTTTTTAATGAAAATGGTAAATATGCATAATTTGTTTAATAAATATGTATCACTTTTTTACTAAATACTAATTTATTCTTTCTAAATCATAAAATTGAAAAGTATATTTATTTTTCGGAAAACTAAGCTCATGCCCCATAAAAGCAAACTAGTTACAGACATATACCCCTTTACAATTATGTCCCCTAATTAATTACAGAAAATGTCTCTTGTAGTTTTAGTTATTTAGTTTTGTTTTATTTTTTTGTTATTTATTTCTCTACTTTTTCTTTTTTCTTCTCATGTTTCTCCATTTAAATTCTTTCAAATTATTTTATTATTTATTTTTTCCTACACCGTAATCTGATTTATTTTATATACTTCCTCTTTTTTTTTTCTCTCTTTCTCATTTATTCCTTTTTTTATTTTATTTTTTTTCTCTACTTTCTTTTCTCGTTTCTTTTTTTATTTTATTTTAAAGCATTTTTTCATTTATTTTTTTCAAATTATTTTATTCTTTATTTTCTTTTTACACCATAATTTAATTCATACTCAGTTTTTATTTTATATACTCCTTTTCTTCTTTTTATTTTTCCTTTTTTCTCATTTTCGTTTATTTTCTCTATATTTTTTTCCTCGTTTTTTTTCTTCCTTTTCCCCCTTTATTGGTTCCTTTAATTTTTTTCATTTTATATTTTATTTTGTAATTTTTTAATTTTATGTTCCTTTTCTTTTCTTTTTTTTTCCTAATTGTTTCTTTATTCTTTATTATTTTTCTTCCTTTTTCATTCTTTTTTTCTCAAATCATAATATTCTTTATTTTTTCATCATAATTTAATTTCATATTTTTGGTCATTCTATATTTTGTTTTAAACTTTTCTCATTTCATTTTTTATTTCTGTTTTTTTTTCATTTGTTTTAATCTGTAATACTATCACAGTTTATCTATACACTTTCATAGTATCATTGATGTATGCTGCAATACTTTAGTGAGACCTCCATGATATCATCGCAGTATATATATATATATATATGCTAACATGGTATCATTGAGATTTGCTTCAGTCTGTAATGATACCGCCACAATATATCGATATATTGTCATGGTATCATTGATGTGTATTTCAATCCTTCAGTTATACATTCATGATACTATCATATACCGCATGGTATCATTAAGGATTATTTCACATATCAGTAACACTTCTCATATCATGTACAATACCATCATAGTATGTGAATATACTGTTGTGGTAGCACTAAAATTTCCTTCCTTCATTCATTCACAATACTACTCATTCAGTAATGATACCATAACAATATATACATATACTTCTATGGTATCATTAAGGTTTTCTACTTTCATTCATGTACAACCAACTCATTCTACAATAATACCAACACATTATATATATATAATAGTTGTAGACACGTAATATTTGACCGAACTTGATATTTACACAAATTTTAGTGCTTAAAAATTTCTTTTATATTTGAATTAAATATTTTGAATTTTAATTTATTTTAGTAAGTTTATTTTAAATATTTGAAAACCACAAAAATAGAGTCACGGTTTAGGCTAAGTTTTATTTTTAAAAGAAAAGAAAATTGACAAAAAATATATGGTTATTCTTATTTAGATTTAATAAACGAAAAAGGGTCAAAATTACCCTTTAACTGTTCAAAATAGCTCATATATACCCTTTATTTATTTTTGGGATCAAAACTACCCTTGCGTTTATGTTTTGGACCACAAATGCCCTTAAAACATTATCTTTGTCATTAGAGATGACATGGCAGTCCATATAGGCTGTCCAACATGGCAAAAATCCCTTCCACTCAATAATGTTGTTCTTCCTTGTTATCCCTAACACAATTTTTTTTTTTTTAAAATATCAAAAATAGTTCTTGCATTGTTCTTGTTTGAGTTATTGTCCGGACTTTGAAATTCCAATTTCAAAGTGCGCTAAAGTTCGTTTGAGATAGTAGTTGTGTGTTGAATGATTGAGTTCATTGTTTGGGTTATGATGTCATCGAATCTGAGGCTGAAAATTTAATTCCAAAGGTTGAAAGATGTTGAAAAACTCTTGAAGTCATTCTTTGTGTGCTGAAACTTGAAAATAAGCTACTCATTTGAAAGCTTGTTGGTGAGAAATTTTTGGCTTTTGTTGGATTTTTGAAGTGCAAAAATTTGAAGAGATTTAATTGAATGTTACTAAAAATTGCCCAGATATTGCAATTGAAGATGAAAATTGACATTTAACAACTGATTTCTTAGTTTGAAGATTGATATTTGAAGATTTGATTGAAACCCCTAAAAACTATAAAAAAAGATATGTGAGATCTTAAAAGCTTGAAAAATCTAAAAATCAGTTTTGTGAATCTATGACTCCAAAATCCAAACTATGAACTCGATCCTTCAACATGTAACTACAACCTCAAACAAACTTCAGCACACTTCAATATTGGAGTTTCAAAATCCGAACAACAGCTCAAACAAGAACAATAGAAGAATTATATTTGGGTTTTTTTTTGTGATAGGGATGAACAAGGAAGAACAATATTATTGAGAGGAAGAGATTTTGCCATGTTGGACTGCCTAGGTGGACTGCCATGTAAGCTCCAATCGCAAATATAACGTTTTAAAGGCGTTTGTGGTCCAAAACATAGATGGCAAGGTGGTAATTTTGATCCCAAAAATAAATAAAAGGTATATATGAGCTATTTCAAATCGTTCGAGGGTAATTTTGACCCTTTCCGTATCTAAATTTGCCTACCAAAACTAGTTTATCAATTTTTAAGCGTGAATCAAGTGGTGCCGAGCTACAGTCGTTCAATCAAAATTTATCAATCTCTCGTTATTTCAAAATAATATTATCAATATCTTGTTATTTAAAATAATAATAATATTTTATTTTAGACATGCATAGTAGTTAGTAAATTAGTTGAAATTTTCTTATTATTATTTTTTGTTAGCACCCAAAAGATCAAGAAAGACACATATTATAGCATAAAAATAAATTAACACTTTTCTAAATATGACGAAACAGAGAATTCATTCAAATTAGTAAGACATGAACACCAAAACTTTTGATAATTAATTAAGGAAAAAGAGTGAGAAATGGACTTTAAGCATGTAAGAAATAATCACATGTCATATCGATTTTGCTCTAAATTTAATGATAGCACGTTCAAATATATTTCAATCTTGTAACATCAATAATTTTAACGGGTTAAACACATACGAAATCTGAACAACTTAGATATATTGAAATAAATTCTATCACAATCATGACATAAAACTATACAAAATAAAATAAAATAAAGTGTTACCTCTTGCGAAAATTATTTCACGAAAAGAAAGGACTATAATCAAGAATCACGAACTCGAAACAATGAGCAAGACCTCGAATCCCAACTTAATTCTTGATACGCTTTTCTCCTATTTGGTTTCTTCTATGAGTGTGTTGTAGTATGTAGGTTGAGAGTATGTTCTTTTCTTTCTTTTTCGTAAGTGTGCTTCGTATTTGGGTGTGAAAATTATTGGGTGGGTTTTTTTGGTATTGCTATGTATTTGGATGTATGGTTATGGTGTTGTATATGTTTGGTGTGTATTGTTATTTTTCTTTTTTCTCCAGTTCTGTGTGCGTGAGTGTGTATGGTGTGTTGTTTTTTTTTTTTTTCTTTCCACTCGTGCAAATGGGTGTCTTTGGGTATGAGGGATTTTGGGTGTGTGTGGAGTGTAGTTGAGTGTATTGCTTTTCTTCTCTTCTATCCAGATGATGTGCTGGTGTTTGAGAATATAAGAAGAGTGGAGGGGAGTGAAATGTGGGTGTGGGTGAGAGGTTAAGGGGGTGGGAAATGTGTATAAGGGAGTTGGATTGTAGTGATAGTAGTTAGGATAAACGGCAAATGGTCAAATATACCCATGTACTATTTGAAATAGTTTAAATATACCCCTTGTTATACTTTTGGTCCAAATATACCCCTCCAATTATACTTTAGGTCCAAATATACCCCTCCAATTATACTTTGTACTAATTTATCCTTATTTTTAATGAACGGACACGTGATGAGTATATATATGAATATAATTAACCACATCACTAAGAGTAGTTATTAAAGTTGCAACACACTTTCATCAATAACATATGATTTATGTATGTGACATTCTTACAGCTAGCAAATAGGAGAAATTAATAAGAGCCTCAAAGCATTAAACCATAGACAAATGAAATCTTAAATGCCCAGTAATTGAAGTTTCCATTAGTATCCATTCTGACAAAACATATGGCTTATTTGCTGGGATTTAAGTTAGATATGCTAATATGCGACTTAAAAAATATGTTAGATAAAATAATGTGTTTCTAAATTCGATCACCATGTGTTTGTCTCTTAAAAACAAGGGTAAATTAACATAAAGGTATAACTAGAGGTTATATTTGGACCTAAAGTATCACTGGAGGGGGGTATATCTGGACCTAAAGTATAATGGTAAGGGTATATTTGGACTTAAAGTATAACGAGGGGTATATTTAAACTATTTCTAATAGTATAGGGGTATATTTGACCCTTTGTCTAAAAAAGATTGGTTTCAATTAAGAATGTGGTTTGTCACGACCCAAAGTACCCCCTAGGTGTGACATGGCGTATAGGACCCCGAGAGGCCCCACACAAGCCACTTAGCATACATAAACATAAGGTAAAGACAAGAATGAGGAAAAGATAGACAATCTCATAAAAGTAAAGCGTTTACAAGTAGAAGTCTTGACTATGTCTCAAAAGCCATCTAATACAATAGAATAATCGAGACGTAACTCGTACATCATATACAAGTCTGAAACTGAAAAGTAAAGAAAAACAATAAGGTCTCTTAGTCCCCGAAGTATGAGGACTCACCAATGCTGATAGCTCGAACTCGGAAAGCAACTGACCACAAAAGTATGAAGGAAGACTGTCTGACCCTCCATTATAAGAGAATGTAGGCACAAGTATGCATTAGTACGTGGAATGTACTAAGTATGAAGTAAATGCATATAAACACATAAATCATACCAATGAGATGCTTTCAAATAGGAATTCATGCTAGTGAGATATCATCATGAACATGCAATGACCATACTAAATCATGTGACAGTAAGGTTAGAAACTCAATGCATAAACATGGTCAATGAAAGCTAGTCATATCATAAGTCTTGTGAGATACTTCTAGTACCCTAGTTCATTACTATGGAATTTTTACATTTAACCAACATAGACCATGTGAGCTATAACATGGAATTCAATGTCTACCCCACACCAAAAAGGGGAGTGATGTCTACCCCACACCACTAGAAGGGGTGTCCTACTTGCCAAGATAAGGATCATAAATCTGTAGCTTACGTGGATCCACTAGCTAGGTGTCCATCTGAGACAAAACCTATGAGGCACGTAGTTATGGGACTTAGGGATTGCTACTAAAGGTCCACAGACGCTAAACGGAAACCTTTATCCCAAAAAGCCCGCTTGGTGCTAAGTAAATCCCAAGGAATAATCAATTAAGCTTATTCATATTTTTAACCTAGGAAAAGGTACATCTAGGGTTACCAAATCCAAGCTAAGATCATATCAAGACGTTTCAACTATCATGGGCTTGCCCAAGCTTACGTCATGAGAATAGCTCCTGATTGATTCAGAGGTGAGAAAACCTTTCAACCATATGAACCTTAAATTATGTGAGAAAACCTTTCGCATTCATATGCTTAGCTTAGTGTGAAGAAAACCTTTTCACAACTCATGGATGCCATCATCTATATGCACCCTAGCAATTATAAGCATAATTCTCATGAAACATGCATCTCTTATGCAAGCTATTCATATTCATGCATCTTTTATGCAAGCTATTCATATTCTTATAAATCATGATCTAGTATGGGTACATGTCAATTCATCTTAGAATCATGCAATAAACTAGAATCATGCATATTTCATCAATTTCATAAGTTCATAAATGCATGGATCATACTTCATCATGAATTCAAAGCTAGGAATCATGGCTCATGCATGGGTTCATACAGTTTCTACTCAAATCATGATAATTCGTGTACTAAATTACGTTATAACGCCAGATCGTGCACTAGGAATCATAAAATCAACAATTGAAATCATAATTGAAGAACCCATAAGAATTGATCAAAAACCCTAACTCAATTTGGGGAAATTAACCTTGAAATTTGTAAGAAAACTAGGGACCCAATGGAAGAAAGGACTCCATTGGTGAATGCTAACATACCTCAATAAAGCCTACAAGAAATTGCTAAGAATTGATGACCTTCAATGGAGGATCCTAGCCCTTCTTCTTCCTTGAGAATTGAGAGAACTTTCTAGAGAGAGAAATATTTTGGGGGAAGTTGGGAATTTGAGAATGAATTAATGAAGGAAAATTTGGGAGGAAAGACTTATATAGTGGGTCTATATAGGGGCAAAGTCGTAATTAAAAGGACTTAAAAGAATTGGGAAATGACTTAAAGACCCCCTGAAAAATAACTGTCGGGCAAGGTTTACGGCTCCAACCTACGGTTCGTAGGTGTTCCTACGGACCGTCTTGTCGAACCGTAGACAACTTCAGAAACCCAGATTTCACGATACTTTCGACAACTTTGGTCTACGGCCCTAGAACATTCTACGGTTCGTAGTTCCAACCCGTAGATCCCAACTCGACCCTCAGAAATTTGACTAAGTCTGGAGCAATTGACGGGACCTTTCTACGGTCCGTAGAAAAGACCTACGGTCCGTCCTGCTAACTTTTAGACTCATCTTCAGAAACTTGATTTTCAAAACTTTTTAACCCTCTTTCTACGGATGCCTTCTATGGTCTGTCAACTGATCTACGACCCGTAGACTGCATCCGTAGAAGTGACTCTGGCCCAAAACTGGAAATTTTCTCTTTTGAAAAACTGAGGTGTTACATGGTTACACATCTTTTTGTGAAACACTTAAAAAGAATTCAAGGATGCGGTGATGCACCTTGACCAAATTATTTTAATAATTAACTTTTTAAAATTTAAGTAAGACGTGTAGAAAAAAATTATTAGGTGTGATTCACTTGCGCAAAGAAGACAGTTATGCCTCTAAGCCGGTGTATGTTAAGACCAAGAATGTGGTGACGTATCTGGGTTGAGACCAATAAAAGTTCAACAAATAAAAATATGAGCAAATCATGACTAGTTAAAGTAAGTATAAGTTAATAAAGCGACCATGTTAGAACCTCGGGAATCGAGAGATACCTAATACCTTTTTCTCGGCCAATAGAATTCCTTACCCGAATTTCTAGTTCGCAAACCAAAATAAAGAGTCATTTCCTTATGATTAGAGATTAAATTGAAAAGTTGATTTGGGACACCATAACTCAATTTTAAGTGACAACCTTGAAAAAATTAAATAGTTTCTAATCAATACCATCACTTAAATTGAAAAAACCCTCTTGTTGTCAAAAAAAGAGTGTGACATCTTTGACGACTCCGCTGGGGAAATAACAAGAATGCGAGCTTTATAATATTGATTCATACTTGATTTTATTATTTTTTTGGATATATAGTTTATGATGGCCTAATGTGCTACTTATTGCTTATTTATCGCTTTGATATTGTTAAATTGTACTACAAATTGTCTTCTCTCGCACACCCTCTCTGGGTCTCTTAAAACATTTCACACACGGTCACAGAAATGCAGTTTTGCATCCTACTTTCTATTGAGATAAAGCCAGAGTGTTTTCGCATCTAGTGAAAGATTATTAGTAACACGTGTTATGTGAGGTTGGATCAACAATTAAGTTGAAATACCGCTGCTACCGATTAGTTGCCCCCACCTAGCTCGAGTTGTCCAATCGGGTAAGTCAGTCTAGATACTTCTCTTCTTCAAGTTGAACCTAGTAAAACTGAAACATAGACATGCTTATTTCTAGTAGGCTCTTCTTGTTTGCATCATTTGGACTTAACTTAGTGAGACTCGACAAAGGGGTCGGACCCCTCAAGGATAGATACCTCATCTCTTATTTGACCATTTGGATCATTTTATGTGCTGTCTGAAAAGATATTTATTTGAAAGGTCTTTGTATGTCAACCAATTTGAGGGTGACCAATGGAATAAATAAAAAGATTTTCTTCAATATTTTTAAAAATAATATATAGATAGAGGGAGAAAACACAAAAATATTTCTTGTTTTAGAAGTTCCTATGCATTTCTTAAAAACCAAAAGTTCAAGTAAAACAAGATTTTCACTTCTAAACAAAAAGTAGTATCAGTATCTTTTGTATAGTTCATGTAAAAAAAATATCTATATATATTCAAAAGGCTTTTCTTTTGCACCAATTTTACAACAAAAAATATAGTTGCATTTTCAAGTTAAGTTCCCATGCTTCAAAGTTTATTTACCGTACAATCTGGACGAACGACTCACATATGATTTTTACCTCAATAAGATACGTAGGCAGCCCTGCTCGGATTCGGTGATCTTTATTCAAAAATTTCAAAAAATAAATAAATTATTTCTTATTAAAATGTCCAAAAAATGAAGAAAAGTGATTTACTCATTATTCAGAATAACAAAAGAAAGTTTTTATTTCCTATAAAAAAAACGAAGTTTGCTTATGATCTTCATGAACTACGCACAACTAATTCTCAACTCGATGAGATACGTAGGCAACCCTCCTCGGGTTCAGTGATCCTAATTCAAACAAAAGTAAACAACCTTTATCCAAAAAAAAAAATTAAAAAAAAGGTTTTCTTTCCTTATTCAAAAATTAAAAAAAGAAGATGTTTTAATCCTTATTCAACAAATATTTTTTTATCTAAATACCAAAAATAAAGATTTTATCCTTATTAAAGATAATGTTGGAATTTTTCGAATTTCTGATTCAAATGAAAATGTTAAAAAGATTCTTCTTTGTTTACTTTTAGATTTCATTTTGGTAGGAAGTTCAAAGATCAGAAATAGGATTTTCTTAAATTTCTTTTAGTAATTCAAGAAAATAAAAGATTTTATCTCAAAACTCTAAAAAAAAAAGAGAAGCTTTGTTGGTTGGTTTTAGAGCCCGTTTGGATTGACTTAAAATAAATAACTTTTAAAAAGTTACTTTAAAGTAATTTTAAAAATAGGTAGTTATGTGTTTTTGATGTGTTTGGTAAAAAAGTGTTGAAAGTCACTTTTTTTTTAATCAAAATGTCTAAATACCCTTAAAGTTAACATTATAAAAGAATTAAGGGTAAAAAAGTAATATACTTGGTCAAAATAGAATGATTTATAAGTTAAAAAAAATAAGTAGGGGGCACCCTACTTTTAACTTTTAACTTATTTTAAGTTACTTTTGACTTATTTTAAGTTATTCTTTAATTGCCAAACACTTTAATAAGTCAAAAAAATGATTTAAAAGTTAGTTTGACCAACTTAAAATCCCACCCAAACGGGCTCTTAGTCAAAGAAAAATTGAATTATGTAAAGATTTGATTCATATTTTCAGACATGTTACATACACAACTCTAAACGGATTTGAGCAATACATTATCAAATCATATTTTATAAAATAATAAAAATGAATATAATGAGTAAGTAAGGATTAAACATTAGGTTCTCTAATTTCATTCTAAAAATAAAAAGACACGTGTATGCATAGTGTGCAACATGTGGTTATAACTGAAGAATGTCTAACCCTAACAAGTTTTATTGTCCATGCACATAGTTAACTTAAAAGGTGATTGGTTTGTGGTTAAACTGACATCTCATCCATACTATACAAAGTCAAATAAAAAAAAGAAAATGACCCACAAAGACGGAATAGAGTCGAAAAATTAAGAAGTCCAAAATCAGGTGGTTTCACAAAAATCAGTATCAATAGAGGAAGTAAGGATGTTGAGATAAAAAATGGCTGAAATATACGAAGCTTAGATAAACGAACAAGCTCTACCATCTTCAATTCATGAGTATCTAAATATGAATATGTCATCCCTTATCCAAGTATCGATAAGAAATCCAGTTTATCCACCTGGATTTGGCCCATATGATAACACATCCAACGTCGCTGGAACTTCCATGATACACCTTTTGAATATGCATATGATAAGTAATCCACTCTTCATGCAAATTGTGCATACTAATATAGTCCCACAGCCAACAATGATCCTCTACTCAAAGTTCAACATGATCGAGGTTATACCCCTGAATTGACTCTTAAAATTACAGGCTCTTACTCCCCACACTCATCAGTATAGTTCTTTGTCGAAGTTGATAAATCTATTAAGAATGGAGAACATGAAGAAATGACTAAAAATGAAGAGCTTGGAACAGAGTGTAGAAGATATGCAAGGACTCAGAGGTCATAAAAGTGTCTCGTTCAATGATATGTGCATGTTTCCCCAAGTTCATTTGCTCATCGATTTTATAACTCCAAAGTTTGAGAAATATGATGGTCATGGGGATCCTATAGCTCATTTAAAAAGATATTGTAATCAACTAAAAGGGGCTAGAAGCAAAGAAGAATTGCTTATGGCATATTTTGGAGAAAGCTTGGTGAGAATTGCCTAAGAATGGTTCATAGATCAAGATATTATAACAGGCATACATGGGATGATTTGGCTCGATGTTTTGTTCAACAGTTCCAATATAACATTGACATAGTGCCAGATCTTACTTCACTTGCGAGCATGAGTAAAAAGATCATTGAAAATTTTCATGGATATGCTATTAGGTAGAGGGAGCAAGCTGCTAGTGTTAAGACACCAATGAAAGAGTCTGAAATGATTGATGTTTTTTCTCCAAGCGCAAGAACCCGGTTACTTTCATTATTTACTTTCCGTTGTTGAAAAAACATTCACCGAAGTTATTAAGATTGGTGAAATGGTGAAAAATGGCATCAAATCTGGAAAGATTGTAAGTAATCAAGATGGTTTGAAAGCCACAACACAAGTGATTAAAAATGGATCAGAAAGTCTTGGGAGAAAGAAAATGAAGGAGGATGTAGCAACTATTGTGTCAGATACACAAAAAAAGTCCAAGAGGACCACTTTATCAATGTGCACTATCTCAACTCCATCACTATCACCCCATGAAAGACACACAATATTCTATTATCCCACCTCAATATGCAGTCTATAGTGCACAATTATATGCATATCCACCAAACTATCCTCAATGGCGAACGCCAACACATCAAAATGTTCGTCATTCTTCTCAGAATTTTTGAGTACCCTTGAATCTCCGCCCAATTCCTATCCAAGACAAGAATTTGAAGGAGGTCAAAGACCTAGGAATAATTTCACACCAATTGGAGACTCTTACACAAGTTTATTTGAAAAATTGAAACATTTGAATATAATAGAGCCGATTCCTCAAAAGTATATAGATCCACATGCAAATGATTTTAATCCTGCAACACGATGTGCATATCACTCGGATGCTCCAGAGCACAGTACTGAAGATTGTCGAACTTTAAAAAGAAAAGTAGAAAAGATGATCCAAGCAAAGATGATTGTAGTCCAAAATGATGACCCTCTAAATGTTATTCAGAATCCTCCATCGGCACCTAATATGTACACTTATTGATATAATATGTGATGACAAAAAGTATGACAAATTTCTCAATTCTCAAGAAAAGACAATTGAAATTGGTGGATCTTCCGTAAAGACTAATATGCAAAGTAGTGTCTAAGATGTCAAACTTGGTGATCAAGAAGATACTCTTTATTTTAGTGAGTCAAACTCTTCTATCATTTCTTTTATTTTGTTTTTTTGTTGAGTCGTGTCGTAGTTTGGCGGTGTTACATGATTGTAACCTAAAATTTAGTTTGTTGCCTTGTCGTCAAGTTTTTTTTAATATTTTACTTAATAGAATCTTTGTTCTGTGTCACTTTGATACATTCTATTTTGCTTTCCATTCATATATCTCTTTCCAATTAAGTTTTGGTGACATGATATGCATGTGAAATTTGGTCAGATCTTAAAATCATATCTAGTCATAGAATGAATACACCAAAGAAGTTGAAAAATATATTCGAGGAAATGAATAAAGGACTTAGACACTTTGACACTTCCTTTGATATCAAAGGAGGTTAAAAAGGCGAGTTCTATTTAAATTTACATGTTATTAGTTGTGAAGAAGATATATCTCAAATGGAGATTTTTAATTGGCAAACATGGAATAAAAATGATATATATACCCATCAATATATATGTTGTAAAGAAATATTGTATGATTTTCACTTCTCATCTTAAAGGGCGTGCTTGTATTTGACATTTTTAATAATTGATATGACGAAGGCATTCCATTCTACTATCCAAACATTGTATAATCCTTTGCTACCCCTTTTGAGCCTTAATATTATATTCTTTTATACCCCTCTTTTGGAATCAAAATACAGTTTAAAAAAAGAAAAGAAATGAGTTGCAAAAAAATAAAGTCATGAAAAAGTGAAAAGAGAAAAAAGAATGTAAAAAAAAGAGAAGTTAAGAGTGAAAAAAATCCAACAACAATAAAAGAAAAAGTTTTCTGAGCTACGTTTAACTAGATTCTTGCTTTGACAAGATACATAGGCGGCCTTATTTTTAGGTTTGGTCTGACCCAAAAAAAAAATTAGAAAGTCCTCATAAAAAAAACTAGGGTAAAAAAAGAATTTTTTATTTTTTGCAAGAAAAGTCGATTCTAAAAGTTGTAAGTCTTAACCATGTTACACATTATATTTGAACTTTCATGCCATTTCTTTCTTTTTAACCTTATCCAAAAGCCACATTACAATCCAAATAAGACCTTCTGATCAACTTTTAAGAATGACAACTCAAGCAAGCTTTCGATGTTGATTATCATATAAGAAAAAATATCATAACACATGGAGTGAAAAATGAGAAAGCCTTAGTGATGAAAATTCTCACAAGCACGGTAAGGCATCATTTGAGTTGAGAGAAAGTGGAAAATGAGAGAGTCTTATTAGTGAAAATTCTCATGACACCGTAAGGCGATGGTGAGTGAATGACAAACAAGCTGAGAGAGACGTATTGGTAAAAATCTTTCGAGGCACCACCTGTCAAATGTGAGCCATTAATCTAATGAGAAAGTTGGATTATAAAAGTTTGACTTCAAAAGTTGAAAGTTTAGCAAAGATAAAGTTTAGATCGATTGGACAGACTAGACCATTTCATTCAAAGTGCATGTCATGATCATTAAAGTTGAACTCCATATTCCAATGAGTCCTTTCGTTCCTTTCTTTCCCTAAAGGTACACACGTTATTTCTTTTCCCTCTATATCATTTTATTCCTTTTTGCAATTTTCGTTGAGTTTATCTTTATTAAAACAAGCAAGAAATGTCTTCAAAATATGCTACCAGTTTTTCAATTGCACAATGTGAAAATCTGACCAACACATCTAAGGTGACATGATTCAAAGAAGGAATGATATTTAAAATAATTAGTTGCAGTTGACAAGTTCGAGATTCAGTGATTGATTAGAATGGGGAACAATATATCGAACATAAGGTTCTAGCTTTGGGAATCAATTAAAGAGGTCTTCAATGATAAAGATTATCAGAATAGTTTGACTAGCCAACAAGCACAGTCTATCCAAGTTGACACTAAGTTCAAACATAGCAACAACAAGAGAGATCATCCTCAAAGAAAAAACCACAAACCAACCACCATTTTTAAAACTCACAATTTTATTTCTTTCTTTTTCTAAACAGGGAAATATTGCTGACATAAAGGTTATCTTGAAGGCTCAAGTTTGTAAACACGATTGCAATATAAAAAAAATCTTTTTTCACATGCATGCACATCTATTTTTCTTTTCTCCTAGGATAATCACTTCCTAGTCTGAAATATTATTTTTATTTTTTCCTAGGATAAACACTTCCTAGTCTGAGACAATTATTCTTTATTTTTTATTTTTCTCCTATGATATACACTTCTTAGTTTGAGGCATTTATTTTTTGAAGTTTGTCGTTACTAATATCAGAAAAAAAAATTTAGTGCAAACTGAAAAAAAATACCTAAAAAAAAAATAATACTAATAAAATAAAAATAAAATTGAGGTGATTCTATTTGATGATTCTGTTTAGCAGGATCTTTCTAGACAATGAGATTTAGTATAGAAGGACCCTCCTAGACAATGAGACTTAGTATAGCAGGACCCTCTTAGATAATGAAATTTAGTATAGCATGACCCTCTTGGACAATGGGACTTAGTATAGAAGGACCCTCCTCGACAATGAGATTTAGTATAGCAAGACCCTCCTGTAAAATGGGACTTAGTATAGTAGGACCCTCCTAGACGATGGAATTTAGATTAGCAGGACAAAATGAGATTTAGATTAGACCCTCCTACATAATGATATTTAGTTTAGCAGGACCCTCTTACATAATGGGATTTAGTTTAACAGGACACTCCTACATAATGAGACTAACAGGATCCTCCTAGACAATGGAATTAGCAGGATCCTCCTACATAATGAGATTTAGATTATCAGGACCCTCCTACATAATGAGATTTAGATTAGCAGGACCCTCCTACATAATGGGACTAGCAAGACCCTCCTAGACAATGAGATTAGTAGGACCTTCCTACATAATGGAATTTAGTTTTGCTGGACCCTCCTACATAATGAGATTTATATTAATAGGACTCTCCTGGATAATGAAATTAGCAGGACCCTCCTACATAATAGGACGTAGTATTGCAGGACCCTCCTGGATAATGGGACATAGTATAGCAGGATCCTCCTGAATAATGGGCATTAGCAAGACCCTCTTGGATAATGGAACTAGTAGGACCCTCTTAGATAATGGGACGTAGTATAGCAGGACTCTCCTAGATAATGGGCATTAGCAAGACCCTCCTAGATAATGGGACATAGCATAGTAGGATCCTCCTGGATAATTAGATGTAGCATAGCAGGACCCTCATGGATAATGAAAATTAGCAAGACGCTCCTGGATAATGGGATGTAGCATAGCAGGACCCTCTTGGATAACAAGACTTAGCAGGACCTTCTGGATAATGGGACTAGACTGACATAATTTAATTTAAATGGATCATCATGAGTGGAGTTGATTTAAATATTTAGAAGCCATTTGAAGAATACATCACAATAAAGCTCGAGTCATTCAAAGTCCCGGTTCAAAGCTAAGCAGTATATTTTATTTTTCTCACAAAATTTTCTTTAGTGTAAACTGGGACAAAAATTTTGTGCTATTGCTTTTGTTTGTTTTTAATTTCAGGGATTCATTAGTAGAATAAGGTCAATCAACATTTCAAGCTCAAGATCTTATTTGGAAATGATTCAACTTTCAAGCTCATTTTCAATTGAAGTAGCAGGAGCTCACTTAAGAACAAGTTCGATTTCCAATCTCAAGTAGTAGAAGCCTACCTGGAGAACAAGTCAACCTTCAAGTTCGTTTGAGATGAAAATGAATATCTCATCACTTGAGAAGGCATGATAACCCAAGTCAAGATTCAAGAAAAGCTACATAGATAGGATCTTGTACTTTTATTTTTTTTAATTTCTTGTCTTTCATTTTCATGTTAAAAAAAGGAACCGTATGTATCGAAAATAGAAATATTACTGAATGATTATATGTAAGCTTAATAAAATATATATTCAAAAGGCTTTTATTTTGTACCAATTTTACTACAAAAAATATAGTTGTATTTTCAAGTTAAGTTTCCATGTTTCAAAGTTTATTTACCGTACAATCTGGACGAATGACGCATGTCTGATTTTCACCTCAATAAGATACGTAGGCAGCCATGCCGAGTTCGGTGATCTTTATTCAAATATTTCAACAAATAAATAAATTATTTCTTATTAAAATGTCTAAAAAATGAAGAAAAGTGTTTTATTCATTGTTCAAAATAACAAAAGTAACTTTTTATTTTCTATAAAAAAAATGAAGTTTGCTTGCGATCTTCAGGAACTACGCATAACTAATTCTCAACTCGATGAGATACGTAGGCAACCCTCATCGGATTCGGTGGTCCTAATTAAAACAAAAGTAAACAACTTTATCCAAAAAAAGAATTTAAAAAAAGGTTTTGTTTTCTTTTTCAAAAATCCAAAAAAAAAAGATGTTTTGATCCTTATTCAATAAATATTTTTTTTATCTAAATACCAAAAATAAAGATTTTATCCTTATTAAAGATAATTTTGAAATTTTTCGAATTTCTTATTCAAATGAAAAAGTTAAAAAGATTTTTCTTTGTTTACTTTTAGATTTCATTTTGGTAGAAAGTTCAAAGATCAAAAATAGGATTTTCTTAAATTTCTTTTAGTACTTCAAGAAAATAAAAGATTTTATCTCAAAACTCTAAAAAAAAAAGATTTGTTGGTTGATTTAGTCAATGAAAAAATGAATTATGCAAAAATTTGATTCATATTTTCAAGCATGTTACATACACAACTCTAAACGGATTTGAGCAATGATTTATCAAATCATTTTTTATTAAAAAAAAGAAAAAAAAGAAATGAATACAGTGAGTAAGTAAGGATTAAACATTAGGTTCTATAATCTCATTCTATAAATAAAAAGACATGTGTATGCATAGTGTGCAACATGTGGTTATAACTGAAGAATGTCTAATCCTAATAAGTTTTATTGTCCATGCACACAGTTAACTTAAAAGGTGATTGGTTTGTGGTTAAACTGGCATCTCATCCATTCTATACAAAGTCAAAGGAAAAAGAGAAAATGGCTCACAAAGACGGAACATAATCGAACAATGATGAAGTTCAAAATCAGGTGATTTCACAAAAATCAGTATCAATAGACGAAGTAAGGATGTTAAGATAACAAATGGCTGAAATATACGAAGCTTGGATGAACGGACAAGCTGTACCATCTTCAATTCATGAGTATCTAAATATGAATATGTCATCCCCTATCTAAATATCGACAAGTGATCCAATTTATCCACCAGGGTTTGGCCCATATGCTAACACATCCAACGTCGCTTGAACTTCCACGATACACCCTTTGAATACACATATGATAAGTAATCCAGTCTTCATGCAAAATGTGTATACTAATATAGTCCCGCAGCCAACAATGGTACCAAAATCCAACAATGATCCTCTACTCAAAGTTCAACATGATCGAGGTTATAACCCTGAATTAACTCTTAAAATTACAAGCTCTTACCCCCACACTCATTAGTATAGTTCCCCTATCAAAGTTGAGAAAACTATTAAGAACGAGGAACATGAAGAAATGACTAGAAAAATGAAGAGCTTGGAACAGAGTGTAAGAGATATGCAAGGACTAGGAGGTCATAAATGTGTCTCGTTTAATGATTTGTGCATGTTTCCCAAGTTCATTCGCTCATCGGTTTTAAAACTCCAAAGTTTGAGAAATATGATGGTCATGGGATCCTGTAGCTAATTTAAAGAGATATTGTAATCAACTAAGAGGGTCTGGAAGCAAAGAAGAATTGTTCATAGCTTATTTTGGAGAAAGTTTGGTGAGAATTGCCTAAGAATGGTTCATAGATCAAGATATTTCTAACAGGCATACATGGGATGATTTGGCTCGATGTTTTGTTCAACAGTTCCAATATTACATTGACATAGTGCCAGATCTTACTTCACTTGCCAACATGAGTTAAAAGACTACTGAAAATTTTCATGGATAAGCTATTAGGTGGAAGAAGAAAGCTGCTAGGTTAAGCCACCAATGAAAGAATCTGAAATGATTGATGTTTTTTCTCCAAACGCAAGAACCTGACTACTTTCATTATTTACTTTCTGTTGTTGAAAAAAAATTTGCCGAAGTTATTACGATTGGTGAAATAGGCAAAAATATTATCAAGTCTGGAAAGATTGTAAGTAATCAAGTTGGTTTGAGAACCACGACGCCAGTGATAAAAAATGAATCAGGAAGTCTTGGGGAAAAGAAAACGAAGGAGGATGTAGCAAATGTTGTGTCAAATACACAAAAAAAAGTCCAAGAGGTCCACTTTATCAATATGCACCATCACAACTCCATCACTATCACCCCATGCAAGATACACAATAATCTATTGTCCCACCTCAATATGCAGTCTATGGTGCACAATCATATGCATATCCACCAAACTATCCTCAATGGCGAGCTCCAACATATTAAAATGTTCGTTCTTCTTCTCAGAATTTTTGAGCACCCTATAATCTCCGCCCAATTCCTGTCCAAGATAAGAATTTGAAGGAGGGCAAAGACCTTGGAAAAGTTTCACACCAATTGGAGAGTCTTACACAAGTTTATTTGAATAATTGAAACATTTGAATATGATAGAGTCGATTCCTCAAAAGAATATAGATCCACATGCAAATGATTTCAATCCTGCAACATGATGTGCATATCACTCTGATGCTCCAGAGCACAGTACTAAAGATTGTCGAACTTTAAAAAGGAAAGTAGAAAAGATGATCTAAGCAAAGATGATTGTGGTCCAAAATGATGACCCTCTAAAAGTTACTAGAATCCTCCACCGGCACCTAATATGTACACTTTATTGAAATTGGTAGATCTTCCGTAAAGACTAATATGCAAAGTAGTGGCTAAGATGTCAAACTTGGTGATTGGGAAGATACTCTTCTTTTCTTTAGAAAAGAGTGTATGAATAGTTTATTTTTCGTCATTTCTGTTATACAATTTAGATTGTTTTTAGTGAGTCAAACTCTTCTATCATTTCTCTTATTTTGTTGTTTGTTGAGTCATGTCGTAGTTTGGGAGTATTACATGATTGTAATCTAAAATTTAGTTTGTTGCCTTGTCGTCAAGTTTTTTTAATCTTTTACTTTATATAATATTTGTTCTGTGTCACTTTGATACATTCTATTTAGCTTTCACTCATACATCTTTTTCCAATTCAGTTTTGGTGACATGATATGCATGTGGAATTTGATCAGATCTTAAAATTATATCTAGTCATAGAATGAATACACCAAAGAAGTTGAAAAATATATTCAAGAAAATGAATAAAAGACTTTGACACTTCCTTTGAGATCAAAGGAGATTAAAAGGGCGAGTTCTATTCAAATTTACATATTATTAGTTTTGAAGAAGATATTGCTCAAATGGCGATTTTTAATTGACAAACATGGAATATATATATTGTATGATTTTCATTTCTCATCTTAAAGGGCATGCTTGTATTTGACAATTTTAATAATTGACATGACGAAGGCATTCCATTCTACTAACTAAATATTGTGTAATCCTTTACTACCCCTTTTGAGTCTTAATATTATTTTCTTTTATACTCCTCTTTCGGAATCAAAATACATGTAACGACCCTGAAGGTCATTTTTGGTAATTTTGGTTTAATAACCATTTTATCCCTCCAGAGAGTTGCCCCGAGTCATGTTTGGCTGATATCCGATGTTAGTTTTGCAGAGATTCTTGTTAAGTTGTGGTTTTTGGAAAATTTGAATTCTAAAGGCTCAAGTTGTCAAAATGTGATTTTTGAGGTCTTTCAAAGTTTCGGGACTCGGATGGAAATTTTGTCGATTCCATCAGTTTCGAAACATGGAAATTGGTCTAGGAGAGTTGGCGGAATCAGTTTTGGGGCTGTATCGTGGATTTGAGGTCTTAAGTTGGAAAATTTTGAAATTTTGATCATAGGGTTGACTTTGGTCAACATTCGGAGTTCGGATGCTCGGATGTGGATTCCGATGACTCCGTTGGATTCAGGGGATGATTTTAGGCCTATGGTTGGCCTTGGTTGAATTTTTAGAAGTCCCGAGTTTGTTTAGAGTTTTGAAGCTTGAGTTAGTTTTGTTGCATTTTATCGGGTTCCGGGTCAAAGAGACCTCGAATCCAAATTCTGACGATTCCATTGAGTCCGAAACGTTGAATTTAGTAGCGTTGCATATTTGGTTTGTGTGCACGGGGCTCCAAATGAATCTCAAGGGTCCATTCGGAGACTTGTTGAAATTGCTGATTTTGCTGTATCTAGTGCCAGTCATTTTGGCTTCCGCGTTGGCGGAGGGTTGTTGCCTGCGTTCGTGAAGGGTAAGACTGGTGGCCTCCGCGTTCGCAGAGTGGGTCCCGCATTCACGGAGGTTTGGGTGTTGAACCTCCGCGTTCACGGAGGGTTAAGGAGTTGGTCTCCGCGTTCGCGGGCTAAGTGAGCCGCATTCGCAGAGAACAAAATATGCCTGAACAGTGTAAATTTGGGAAATGTTCCATTTTCATCTTTTTGGAGCTCTCTTGGGCGATTTTTGAAGAGGCTTTTCTTGTGAATCAGTGTGGGTAAGTGATTTTAACCCTTGACTTTGATTACCCAATGATTTAAACATGATTTTAGCTTGGAAAATTGGGTTTTTGAATTGAGATTTTGGGGGTTTTGATAGAACTCCGAATTTTTGATAAAATGGAAATGATGGACTGATTTGAGCTCCGTTTTCCAAATGATTTTCTCTATTGGGTTGCTAATGGCTTGAGGGACCTTTTCATGTAAGAAATTCCGGATTCAAGTTCCGTTTTTGAAATCGGAGTTTTAGGTTGTTTTACCTTCTCTTTTCGAATTTCATGTTTTTGGCATTGTTAGCTCCTGATTGTGATTATGGTTCATATTTTGAGTAGATTGTGGTGCTTTGGATTGCTCTCGAAAAGGAAAAGCTTCGATTGTGGATTACACGTGTTTTGATTAAGGCAAGTGGACCTTTAAAACTTGATGAACATCGTTAAATTCTGAATTTCTTCCTTTTATGAGTTGAGGAGTAATGGGATGGAGGAATGGGATGAAATCTTGTATGAAACCAATCTAATTTGATCGATGGGGTAATAAAAAGGCTTATGTGCTAATGTTGTGAACCATGTGAAATTGTAATAATCTTGTGTGTTGTGTTGTGAATGAGAAGGGGCTATGAAAGCCTTGATGAAATTGTGTAAGTGATGAATATGTCTTTTGCCTATTTTGAACTATGGGATTAGACTTGAATATCTTGCTTAGCAATTGATCCTACTTGTGATGATAGGAGTAGTGAATCGGAGACTAGGCAATTGATCTTGTTGTAAATGATGTAATTGATGATGTTGATATATCGTTGATAGTGTGGCATGATTTGCATTGATATGAATTGCGTGGTGATTGTGAACACTATCGTTTTCTAATTATTTGTGTGAACATGCTTGTGTTTATTGGTTCTGAAACACTATGATGAGATACTTTGATGATTTATGCTGATGGGAAATGGTTTTGGCAGATACATGGTCCATGTGTGGCCAGTGATGATTTATGCTGATGGGAAATGATTCCGGCGAGTGATGATTTATGCCGATGGGAAATAGTTCCGGCGAGTGATGATTATACCGATGGAAAATGGTTTTGACAGATACATGGTCCATGTGTGGCCCCCATGGGTTCCGATATGAGATTCAGCGGATGTGTATCGTAGGACAGACATGCATCATGCTACTTGACATTGCATTACATTTCATTGTACTTTTCTTGACATTGTGGAGTTGTGTTTATGTACCGTGCTACTGTATTTGATGTATTCGATGCTTATTGTTCTAGTTTTGATATTTGTGGGTTGTTGTTGATCTATGTGCGATATGAACTGTGTAGACTAGGTTGGGTTGATTTCTGTGCAGGTTGTATCTGTGGAGGTTAGGTTGGAAGGAAAGGGGTTCGTGAGTTTAGTTAGGTTGACCTTGTTTTATTGGTTGACTTGTTGGATACCGTGTTTTTGGTACTCACCCTTATTTCTACACTTGTGTAGGTTGCGAGCCCGGACCGCGATTTTGATCTCTCTCTTCTTTCTCCCGAGGCTTTTGTGGATACTTGAGAGGTAGTTGTTCGATGTCGGTGATCCCTTTAGATCCTCTTTCTATACTTTGTTCTATTTGAGATACAAAGATGTTGAGACTTGTACTTATATATTAAACATTTGTATTAGCGGCTTGTACAGTGACAACCAGTCTTGGGTTGGTTTTATTTAAGTTGATACACTCAGCCTCATTATTTTCCCTTCTTTATTTCTATTATATCTGCTTGTTGGGTTTTAGGTTGACTTGTCCTGGTGGGATAGGACAAGTGCCATCACACCCCGTTTTGGGTCATGACAAATGGTATCAGAGCCCAGGTTTCATAGGTCTCACGTGTACAAGCCAAGTCTAAGTAGAGTCTCGTGGATTTGTACGGAGACGTTTGTACTTATCTTCGAGAGGCTATGAGGACTATTAAGAAATATCTTTCATTTCATTCTCTCTTATCGTGCGTGATTCTTGTCGCTTGTGTTGAGTGTCGCGTGTTGTTTTGGCAAATGCCGAGGACCAGAGCTTCTGTTTCGATCGATGGAGGGGAGGCAGTGGTTGAGGCCCCAGTCAGAGGTCGGGGTATAGCCCGAGTTGTAGGCCATGCTCATGGAGCTGCAAGTGGGAGAGGCCGTGCCCGAGGAGCGGCACCTGCTAGAGGCCGTGGTAGAGAGGTTTCTCTAGAGCCACAGGTTGAGGTGTGTGAGGACCAGGTTCCTCCAGGGTTCTCAGCACCATTCTTTCAGGAGACCTTATTGAGGATGCTAGAGTTATGGAGAGCTTTACTCAGGGTGCTGCAGGTATGCCATAGGGTTCACAAACTAGGGTCGGGGTGCAGACCCCAAAGCAGCATTAGGATCTGGTTG
The DNA here is from genome assembly GCA_018342035.1 of Solanum appendiculatum. Taxonomy (NCBI): domain Eukaryota; kingdom Viridiplantae; phylum Streptophyta; class Magnoliopsida; order Solanales; family Solanaceae; genus Solanum; species Solanum appendiculatum. Next base: position 650,645 of record JAGDQO010000917.1, on the reverse strand, counting down.
TTCAGGATCAGGAGGGTCAGCTACCATTGGTTCCCGCGCCAGCTGTCGGTGCATAGGTTACTCCAGATGTGGTTCTGACAGTAGAGGACCAATAGTGCTATGAGAGATTTCAGAAGAAGAAACCACCCCAGTTTCAGGGTGGTAAGAACGAGGATGCTTATGAGTTTCTGACCTTGTGCCATGAGATGCTTTAGGCGGTGAGGATGGTAGATGTAAGGGGTGTCCGTTTTGTTGCTCTCCAGCTCCGTGGGCCAGCCAGGGAGTGGTGGAGGTCTTGTGTGGAGTCCATGCCAGTGGGATCTCCTCCGGTTGAGTGGGATGCTTTCTCTAGTGCTTTTGGGGATCACTTCATTCCCTGGAGTGTGCGTGAAGAGAGCAGGTTGAGGTTTGAGGGTTTGACTCAGGGTGGCATGTCAATTGCAGAGTACGAGGCACATTTCTCAGCTCTCTCGCCATGCCACGTCTTTGGTTCTAGGTGAGGCGGAGAGGGTCCGCAGGTTTGTGAGGGCTTTGAATTTCTCCATCAGATCTTATGCGTTCAGATCATCCAGTGAGGGTGCTTCCTTCCAGTCCATTGTAAGTATCGCCAGGGAGGCGGAGTTGTTGGTACGAGAGGAGTTTGGGGACTCCAAGAGGGCCCGTTCTAGTGGCCATTTTTCTGGTGCCTCGTCTGGAGGCAGGGGTTCTTAGAGAGGTGGTACATCTTTTCAGCATCAGAGGCCGGTACATGCTTCCATGCCAGCGGCCGAGGGTGGACAGGTGTCCTGTGGGTCTCACAATTCTGGCTAGGGTGGCAGTAGTACTTCATCTGGTTTGTCACAACAGATCACCGTTCTGAGGTCGTGTTATACTTGTGGGGATCCAGGTCATTTGATGCGACAATGCCTTCTATAGGTAGAGGTGCGGCTCAGACCGGAGGTGGTAGAGGAGCGCAGTGTTATACTTTTCCAAGGAGACCTGAGGCTGAGTCTTCTGATGCAGTCATCACAGGTATTGTCCCAGTTTACCATCGAGATGCATCTATATTATATGATCCAGGGTCTACTTTCTCCTATGTGTCTACCTACTTTGCATTTGAGTTTGATTTGGTATGTGATCATATGCCTGTGCCTGTGCATGTTTCTACACCTATGGGTGAGCCCTTAGTGGTGGATCGAGTGTATCGATCCTACCCTGTTTCTTTGGCTGGGTACGACACTTGGATAGATTTGATTATTTTGGGGATGGTAGATTTTGATGTGATATTGGGTATGGATTGGCTTTCTCCCTATCATGCGATTCTGGATTGTCATGCTAAGACTGTCACTCTAGCGATGTCTGGTGTTCCAAGGGTAGAGTGGAAAGGTACTAGTGGCTCCTACCCTATTAAGGTTATCTCCTACATTCGAGCCCAGAGGTTGATTGATAGAGGGTGTTTGTCTTATTTGGCTTTTATTCGGGATACCAGTGTTGAGTCACCTCCCATGGAGTCCATTACTGTGGTTCAGGAGTTTGCTGATGTATTTCCTACTGATCTTCCTGGTGTTCCTTCTGATCGGGATATTGATTTTGCTATTGACTTGGAGTCGGGCACTAAGCCCATCTCTATTGCTCCATATCTTATGGCTCCATTTGAGTTGAAGGATCAGTTGCAGGACTTGTTGAGCAAGGGGTTTATTCGCCCTAGTGTGTCACCTTGGGGAGCACCGATTCTCTTTGTTAAGAAGAAAGATGGCTCTATGAGGATATACATTGATTATAGGTAGTTGAACAAGGTAACTGTTAAGAACAAGTATCCTCTTCCTCTCATTGATGATTAGTTTGATCAGCTTCAGGGTGCGGCATTGTTTTCCAAGATTGACTTGAGGTGTGGCTATCACCACTTGAAGATGAGACCATCAGATATTCCTATGACAAATTTTCGGACTCGTTATGGCCACTACGAGTTCTTAGTGATGTCTTTTGGGCTAATTAACACTCCTGCGGCGTTTATGGAGTTGATGAACGAAGTGTTCTGTCCGTACTTGGATTCCTTCATGATCGTGTTCATTGATGACATTTTGATATATTCCTGGACCGAGGAGGATCATGTTTGTCACTTGAGGATGGCATTTTAGACTTTGAGGGAGCACAAGTTGTATGCCAAGTTCTCCAAGTGTGAGTTTTGTCTCAAGTCTGTGGCATTCTTAGGACACGTGGTGTCCAAGGAGGGTGTTAGGGTTGATCCAACCAAGATTGAGGCAGTTAAGGGTTGGACAAGACCTACTTCTCCTACTGAGATTCGGAGTTTCGTGGGGTTAGTAGGCTACTATCGGAGGTTTGTGCAGAGTTTCTCCACCATTGCAGCGCCATTGACTAGATTGACTCAGAAGATTGCGGATTTTCATTGGTCCGATAAGTGTGAGGCGAGCTTCCAAAGCTCAAGACTTTGTTGATCTCAGCTCCTATATTGACCTTGCCCGAAGAGGGTGTGGGCTTTACTGTATATTGTGATGCCTCCGGTGTTGGTTTGGGGGGTGTATTGATGCAGAAAGGGAAGGTTATTGCTTATGCTTCTAGACAGTTGAAGGCACATGAGAAGAATTATCCTACTCACGATCTAGAGCTTGCGGCGGTGGTGTTTGTGCTTAAGCCATGGCAGCATTATTTGTATGGGGTACGTTGTGAGGTCCTTATCGATCATCAGAGTCTTCAGTACATCTTTAGTCAGAGGGATTTGAATTTCAGACAGCGTAGATGGCTTGAGTTACTGAAGGACTACGATATGGCTATCTGGTATCATCCGGGGATGGCTAATATGGTGGCCAATGCTTTGAGTAGGAAGGCTCCTAGTATGGAGAGTCTCGCCGTGATCAGTGTTGATATGAGGCCCTTTGCTAGGGATGTTCAGAGGCTAGCCAACAACTTTGTTAGGTTGTAGGTTTCTGAGGAGAGCGGTGGTTTGATTGCGTTCATTGAGGCCCGTTCTTCCTTAATTGAGCAGATTTCTTGAGCGCCAGTTTGAGGATGAGAAGTTGTGTCTCATTCGAGACAAGGTGATGAGAGGTGAAGCCAAGGAGGCTGCACTTGAGTCTGATGGAAATTTGAGAATTGCAGGTCGAATATGTGTGCCCAAGGTGGGCGAGCTTATTAGACTGATTCTAGAGGAGGCCCATTGTTCTAGATATTCTATCCATCCGGAGACAGCGAAGATGTATCATAATTTGAGTCAGCATTACTGGTGGTGTGGTATGAAGAGGGATATTGCAGACTTTGTATGTAGATGTTTGACCTGTCAACAGGTCAAGTGTGAGCACCAGCGGCTCGGAGGTGTGTCTCAGAGGATGCTCATTCCTACTTGGAAGTGGGAACGGATGACCATGGACTTTGTTGTGGGTTTACCTACCACTGTGGGTGGTTATGACTCTATCTGGGTGGTTGTTGATAGGCTGACTAAGTCCACCCATTTTATTCCATTTCGGGTGAAGTATACAACGGAGAAGTTAGCCGAGCTCTATATCAGTCATATTGTTAGGCTTCATGGGGTGCCGATATCTATAGTCTCGGATCGGGGTTCCTTGTTCACTTCACACTTCTAGAGGGCCTTACAGCATGGTTTGGGTACTAAGTTGGATATGAGTACAACATTTCACCCTCAGACAGATGGTCAGTTCGAGCGGACAGTTCAGGTGCTTGAGGACATGTTTCGTGCTTGTGTGATTGACTTTGGTGCTAGGTGGGATCAGCACTTGCCCCTAGCAGAGTTTTCCTACAACAACAGCTATAATTCCAGCATTCAGATGGCCCCATTTGAGGTGTTGTATGGCAGAAGGTGTAGACCACCGATTGGATGGTTTGATTCGTTAGAGATGGATTCCTTAGACACTGACTTGCTTAGTGTAACACCTCAGTTATTAAAAGAGAAAATTTTTCAGTTTTTGGCCCAGAGTCACTTTCTACGGACTCAATCTACGGGTCGTAGACCAGTTGACGGACTGTAGAATGCATTCATAGAAAAAGGGTAAAATATTTTGAAAATCAAGTCTTTGAAGTTGAGTCTACGGGCTAACAGGATGGACCGTAGGCCTTTCCATGGACCGTAGAATGGCCTACGGGCCGTAGATAAGTGTCTTGAATTTTGGGTCTCTGAAGTTTTCTATGGTCCAACAGGACGGTCCGTAGGAATTCTTACGGACTGTAGACTTCATCCGACAGTTTTTTTCAAGGTTTTTATGTCTTTTCCCAATTCTTTTAAGTCTTTTAATTATGACTTTGCCCCTAAATTGACCCACTATATTAGTCTTTCTTCCCAAAATTTTCCTTCATTAATTACATTCTCAAATTTCCAACTTCCCAAAAAATTCGCTCTCTAGAAAGTTCTCTCAATTATCAAGGAAGAAAAAGAGCTAGGATCCTCCATTGAAGGTCATCAATTTTTTAGCAATTTCTTGTGGGAAGGTCATCGATTTTTTAGCAATTTCTTGTGGGCTTTGTTGAGGTATGTTAGCATTCACCATTGGAGTCCTTTCCTCCTTTGGGTCCCTAATTTTCTTCAATTTTCAAGGTTTAATTCCCCAAATTGAGTTACGGTTTTGATCAATTCTTATGGGTTCTTCAATTATGATTTCAACTGTTGATTTTATGATTCTTAGTGCACGATCTAGTGTGATAAAGTAATCTAGTGCACGATCTAGCGTGATTTATATGATTTGAGTAGAAATTGTATGAACCCATGCATGAGCCACGATTCCTAGTTATGAATTCATGATGAAGTATGATCCATGCATTTATGAACTTATGAAATTGATGAAAATATGCATGATTCTAGTTTATTGCATGATTCTAAGATGAATTGACATGTACCCATACTAGATCATGATTTATGAACATATGAATAACTTGCATAAGAGATGCATGTATATGGATAGCTTGCATAAGAAATGCATGTATATGGATAGCTTGCATAAGAGATGCATGTTTCATGAGAATTATGCTTATAATTTCTAGGGTGCATATAGATGATGGCATCCATTAATGTGAAAAGTTTTCTCACATAAATTAGGGTTCATATGGTTGAAAGGCTTCCTCACCTATGAATCAATCAGGAGCTATTCTAATGACGTAAGCTTGGGGTAAGCCCATGGTAGTTGAAACGTCTTGATATGATCTTAGCTTGGATTTGGTAACTCTAGATGTACCTCTTCCTTGGTTTAAAATATATGAATAAGCCTAACTGACTATTCCTTGGGATTTTACTTAGCACCGAGCGGATTTTTGGGATGAAGGATTCCGTTTAGCGTCCGTAGACCTTTAGTAGCAATCCCTAAGTCCCAGAACTATGTGTCTCGTAGGTTTTTGTCTCAGATAGACACATAGCTAGTGGATCCACGTAAGCTACAAATTTATGGTCCTCACTTTTGCAAGTAGGACACCCCTTCTAGTGTTGTGGGGTAGACAACACTCCCTTTTTCAGTGCAGGGCAGACACTGGATTCCATATTATAGCTCACACGGTCTATGTCAGTTAAACATAAAAATCCCATAATAATGAACTAGGGTGCTAGAAGTATCTCACGAGGCAAGACTTATGATATGACTAACTTGAATTGACCATGTTTATGCATTGAGTTTCTAACCCTAATGTCACATGATTTAGTTTGGTCATTGTATGTTCATGATGATTTCTCATTAGCATGATTTCCTATATGAAAGCATCTCATTGGCATGATTTATGTGATTATATGCATTTGCTTCATACTTAGTACATTCCACATACTAATGCATACTTGTGCCTACATTCTCTTATAATGTAGGGTCAGACAGTCATCATTCACACTCTCATGGTTAGTTGCTTTCAGAGTTCGAGCTATCAGCGTTGGTGAGTCCTCATGCTTTGGGGACTAAGAGACTTTATTGCTTTTCTTTACTTTTCAGTTTCGGACTTGTATATGATGTACGGGTTACATCACGATCATTCTATTGTATTAGATGGCTTTTGAGACATAGTCAAGACTTTCGCTTGAAAACTCTTTATTCTTATGAGATTGTCTATTTCTTTCCTCACTATTGTCTTTACCTTATGTATATGCATGCTAAGTGGCTTGTGTCGGGGTCCTATACGCCATGTCACACCTAGGGGGCACTTTGGGTCGTGGCAAACTTGGTATTCAGAGCACAAGGTATCGAAAGGTCCTGGGATATCTCAAAGGCACGTCTAGTAGAGTCTTGTTCATAAGTGTGAAGCGTACCACATTTATGAATAAGAGGCTACAAGATGTTAGGAAATTCCACTTCTTTCATATTCTAGAATCGTGCTTTAGAGTTTAACTCTATATGTTCCTCTCTTAATCCATGTCCTACGCTTTTCATGATATGGAACCTAAAAGAGCTTTTGTGAGGAGGAATGCAAATGATAATGTGGAGCAAGAGGCTAACCAAGTTCCGGCCGCTCCTTTGGCCGAAGAGATTACTAATGCGGAGTTTCGAGCCGTTTTTCACACATTGGCCCAAGCCGTGATGGTCCAAGCCAATAGAGAAGTTGTGGGCCCCGTAAACCCACATGTGGCTACGGTAGCGCCAAGGGTAAGAGATTCACAAGGATGAACCCTTCGGAATTCCATGGCTCCAAGGTAGAGGAGGATCCACAAGAGTTCATTGAAGAGGTATACAAGATTCTGATGATCATGGGAGTGACGCCGGAAGAGAAAGAGGAGTTGGCCGCTTACCAATTGAAGGGTATGGCCCAAGTGTGGTTTAACCTATGGAAAAGTGAGAAGGCTAGAGATGCGGGTCCTCTTAAATGGGAGAAATTTAAGGAAGTTTTTCTCTTTCGATTCTTTCCTCTTGAGATGAGAGATGCTAAGGTCCTTGATTTCATTAACTTGAAGCAGGGTGGTATTAGTGTCAAAGATTATGCATTGAAGTTCACTCAATTGTCAAAATATGTGCCTTCCTTGGTAGCCGATTCAAGGGCCAAAATGAGTAAGTTTGTGTCGGGGGTGTCCGACTTGGTGTTCAATGAGTGTAGGACTTCCATGCTTATTAAAGAAATGGATATTTCACGGTTAATTGTACATGCACAACAAAAAGAAGAAGAGAAGCAAAAGGAGAGGTCCAAAGAGGCAAAGAGGGCTAGGACCGGTGATGGTGACTTCTTAAACCAAAGGACCAGAGGACATGGCCGTTCTAAGTTTGACAAAGACTTTCGAACCAAGGGTCTTCAGATGCTCCTACGCCTAAGTTTGAAAAGAATAGGGTGTCTAATCCTAAACCTCAAGGAGGCAATGGTGGTGGTGATAAAACTCCAATTTCCCCATGTCAAAAGTGTGGGAAGAAGCATGAGGGGAGATACCGGATCAGATGGTTGCTTCACTTGTGGCAAAAGTGGTCACAAAATGAGGGATTGTCCAATGAATGTTACAAATGGGAAATATGGTAAACAAGGTGCTCCTAGTGGTTCGAGTTCAAGTGCTCCCAAGCAAAACAGATTTTATGCACTCTAAACTAGCCAAGAGCAAGAAGGTTCTCCCGATGTGGTTACCGGTATGTAGAAAGTCTTCCATCTTGATGTATATGCTTTACTTGATCCCGATGCTACTTTATCTTTTGTGACGCCATATGTAGCTATGAGATTTGATATTGCCCCGAATGTGTTGTTAGACCCCTTTTGTGTCTCTACTCCTATTGGTGATTCTATTGTGGCTAAAAGAGTCTGTAGGAAGTGTCCCGTTTCCTTGTTTCATTGAGTCACTATGTTGATCTTGTTGAGCTAGATATGATAAACTTTGATGTCATTCTTGGGATAGATTGACTTCATTTTTGTTATGCCTCGGTTGATTGTAGAACCCGAGTGGTTAAGTTTCAATTTCCTAGTGAGCCTGTCCTAGAGTGGAAAGGGGGAAATTCTATTCCTAGAGGTCGGTTTGTTTTTTGTCTTAAAGCTAGAAAGATGATCTCCCAAGGTTGCATTTATCATCTTATTCGGGTGAGGGATATAGATTCCAAAACCCCTAGTCTTGAGTAGATTTTCGTGGTAAATGAGTTTCCGGATGTGTTTCCCAATGATCTATCCGGTGTTCCTCCCGAAAGGAAAATAGACTTTGGTATTGACCTTCTTCCCGGTACGCAACCTATCTCTATTCCTCCTTACCATATGGCTCCGACGAAACTTAAGGAATTGAAAGAGCAATTGAAGGACTTGTTGGATAAGGATTTCATCCGACCAAGTATTTCTCCATGGGGTGCTCCGGTGTTGTTTGTTCATAAGAAAGATGGCTCTCTCCGTATGTGTATTGATTACTGGCAATTGAATAAGGTTACCATTAAGAATAAGTATCAGATTCCGAGGATAGATAATTTGTTTGACCAACTTCAAGGTGCTAGTTTCTTCTCTAAGATTGATCTCCAGTCGGGTTATCACCAATTGAGGGTGAGAGATTGTGATATTCCAAAGATGACTTTTCGAACTACATATGGCCATTATTAGTTTGTGGTTATGTCGTTTGGATTGACTAATGCTCCGGTGGCTTTTATGGATTTGATGAATAGGGTGTTTAGACAATACCTTGATATGTTCGTGATTGTATTCATTGATGATATTTTGATTTACTCCCGCAGTGAGGGAGAGCATGCCAATCATTTGGGGATTGTATTGCAAATTCTTAGGGATCGTGAGTTATATGCTAAGTTCAATATATATGAGTTTTGGTTGATATCCATGGCTTTCATTGGTCACATTGTGTCTGGTAAGGGTATTGAGGTAGATTCTAAGAAGACAGATATGGTTAGAAATTTGCCTAGACCTCTATCCCCTTCGGATATTCGTAGTTTCTTGGGCTTGGCCGGATACTATAGGAGGTTTGTGGAAGGGTTTTCTTCTATTGCCTCTCCATTGACCTCGTTGACTCAAAAGAAGACTAAGTATGTATGGTCGGAGGCTTGTGAAAAGAGCTTTCAAGAATTGAAAGATAGGCTTACTTCCGCTCCAATATTGACATTGCCGGAAGGTTCCGATGGCTTTGTGGTTTATTGTGATGCTTCAAGAGTTGACTTAGGGTGTGTTCTTATGCAAAATGGGAAGGTGATTGTTTATGCTTCAAGGCAACATAAGGTTCGTGAAAAGAATTACCCTACCCATGATTTAGAACTTGTGGCGGTTGTCTTTGCCCTAAAGATTTGGAGGCACTATTTGTATGGTGTCCATGTTGATGTATTTACCGACCACAAAAGTTTTCAATATGTGTTCAAGCAGAAGAATATAAATCTTCGACAACGTAGATGGCTAGAGCTCTTAAAGGACTATGACATGAGTGTCCTCTATCACCCGGGCAAAGCTAATGTAGTGGCTTTCGACGATAGAGGACACTCATGTCATAGTCCTTTAAGAGCTCTAGCCATCTACGTTGTCGAAGATTTAGATTCTTCTGCTTGAACACATATTGAAAACTTTTGTGGTCGGTAAATACATCAACATGGACACCATACAAATAGTGCCTCCAAATCTTTAGGGCAAAGACAACCGCCCCAAGTTCTAAATCATGGGTAGGGTAATTCTTTTCACGAACCTTAAGTTGCCTTGAAGCATAAGCAATCACCTTCCCATTTTGCATAAGAACACACCCTAAGCCAACTCTTGAAGCATCACAATAAACTACAAAGCCATCGGAACCTTCCGGCAATGTCAATATTGGAGCGGAAGTAAGCCTATCTTTCAATTCTTGAAAGCTCTTTTCACAAGCCTCCGACCATACATACTTAGTCTTCTTTTGAGTTAACGAGGTCAATGGAGAGGCAATAGAAGAAAACCTTTCCACAAACCTCCTATAGTACCCGACCAAGCCCAAGAAACTACGAATATCCGAAGCAAATAGAGGTCTAGGCCAATTTCTAACCACATCCGTCTTCTTAGGATCTACCTCAATACCCTTACCAGACACAATGTGACCAAGGAAAGCCACGGATCTCAACCAAAACTCACATTTATTGAACTTAGCATATAACTCACGATCCTTAAGAACTTGTAATACAGTCCTCAAGTGATCGGCATGCTCTTCCTCACTTCGGGAGTAAATCAAAATATCATCAATGAATACAATCACGAACATATCAAGGTATTGTCTAAACACCCTGATCATCAAATCCATAAAAGCCGTCGGAGCATTAGTCAACCCAAACTACATAACCACAAACTCATAATGGCCATATCTTGTTCGAAAAGCCATTTTTGGAATATCACAACTCCTCACCCTCAATTGGTGATAACCCGATCGGAGATCAATTTTAGAGAAGAAACTAGCACCTTGAAGTTTGTCAAACAAATCATCTATCCTCGGAATCGGATACTTATTCTTAATGGTAACCTTATTCAATTGCCGATAATCAATACACATACAGAGAGAACCATCTTTCTTATGAACAAACAACACCGGAGCACCCCATAGAGAAATACTTGGTCAGATGAAACCCTTATCCAACAAATCCTTCAATTGCTCTTTCAATTCCTTAAGTTCCGCCGGAGCCATACGGTAAGGAGGAATAGAGATAGGTTGCGTATCAGGAAGAATGTCAATACCAAAGTCTATTTTCCTTTCGGGAGGAACACCGGATAGATCATTGGGAAACACATCCGGAAACTCATTTACCACGAAAATCTACTCAAGACTAGGGGTTTCGGAATCTATATCCCTCACCCGAATAAGATGATAAATGCAACCTTGGGAGATCATCTTTCTAGCTTTAAGACAAAAAACAAACCGACCTCTAGGAATAGAATTTCCCCCTTTCCACTCTAGGACGGGCTCACTAGGAAATTGAAACTTAACCACTCGGGTTCTACAATCAACCGAGGCATAACAAAAATGAAGTCAATCTATCCCAAGAATGACATCAAAGTCTATCATATCTAACTCAACAAGATCAACATAGTGACTCAATGAAACAAGGAAACGGGACACTTCCTACAGACTCTTTTAGCCACAATAGAATCACCAATAGGAGTAGAGACACAGAAGGGGTCTAACAACACATCCGGGGCAATATCAAAACCTCATAGCTACATATGGCGTCACAAAAGATAAAGTAGCACCCGGATCAAGTAAAGCATATACATCAAGATGGAAGACTTTCAACATACCAGTAACCACATCGGGAGAACCTTCTTGCTCTTGGCGAGTTTGGAGTGCATAGAATCGGTTTTGCTTGGGAGCACTAGAACCCGAACCACTAGAAGCACCTTGTTTACCATCTTTCCCCTTTGTAACATTCATTGGATAATCCTTCATTTTGTGACCACTTTTGCCACAAGTGAAGCAACCATCCGATCCGGCTAAGCATCTCCCCTCGTGTTTCTTCCCACACTTTGGACATGGGGAAATTAAAGTTCTATCACCACCACCATTTCCTCCTTGAGGCTTAGGGTTAGACACCCTATTCTTGTCAAACTTAGGCATAGGAGCATTAGAAGACCCTTGGTTCAAAAACTTTTGTCGCAATTTAGGACGGCCATGTCCTCCGGCCCATTGGTTTGAGACGTCATCATCACCGGTCCTAGACCTCTTTGCTTCTTTGGACCTCTCCTTTAGCTTCTCTTCTTTGATTTGTTGTGCGTGTACCATCAACCATGAAATATCCATTTCTTTTAATAAGCATGGCAGTTCTACACTCTTTGACCACCAAGTCGGACACCCCTGACCTAAATTTACTCATTTTGGCCCTTGAATCGGCCAACAAGGAAGGCACATATTTTGACAATTGAGTGAATTTCAATGAATATTTTTTGACGCTCATACCACCTTGCTTCAAGTTAATGAACTCTAGGACCTTAGCCTCTCTCATCTTAAGAGCAAAGAATCAATCAAGAAAAGATTCCTTAAATTTCTCCCATTCAAGAGGACCCACATCTCTAGCCCTCTCACCTTTCCATTGGTTAAACCACAGTTGGGACACACCCTTCAATTGGTAAGCGGCCAACTCCGCTTTTTCTTCTGGCGTCACTCCAATGATCATCAAAATCTTGTAAACCTCTTCAATGAACTCTTGTGGATCCTCCTCCACCTTGGAGCCATGGAATTCCGGAGGGTTCGTCCTTGTGAATCTCTCACCCTTGCCACTGATGTACCCACATGTGGGTTCACGAGGACCACAACCACCCTATTTGATTGGACCGTCACGGCTTGGGCCAATGCATAGAAAGCGGCTCGGAACTCCACATTAGTGATCTCTTTAGCCAAAGGAGCAGCCAGAACTTGGTTAGCCTCTTGCTCCTCATTCTCATTTTCGTTCCTCCTTACAAAAGCTCTTCTAGGTGCCATATTCTGAAAAGTGTAGGACATAGATTAGGATAGGAACGTATAGAGTTAAACATTAAGGCACGATTCTAGAAAATGAAAGAAGTGGAATTTCCTAACATCTTCTAGCCTCCTATTCATAAATGTGGCGCGCTTCACACTTATGAACAAGACTCTACTAGACATGGCTTTGAGACATCCTAGGACCTTTCTAAACCTTGGGCTCTGAATACCAAGTTTATCACGACCCAAAGTACCCCCTAGGTGTGCCATGGCGTGCAGGACCCCGAGAGGCCCCACACAAGCCACTTAGCATACATATACATAGGGTAAAGACAAGAATGAGGAAAAAGATAGACAATCCCATAAAATTAAAGCGTTTACGAGCGGAAGTCTTGACTATGTCTCAAAAACCATCTAATACAATAGAATGATCGGGACGTAACCCAGACATCATATACAAGTCTGAAACTGAAAAGTAAAGAAAAGCAATAAAGTCTCTTAGTCCCCGAAGCATGAGGACTCACCAACGCTGATAGCTCAAACTTTGAAAGCAACTAACCATGAGAGTGTGAAGGATGACTGTCTGACCCTACATTATAAGATAATGTAGGCACAAGTATGCATTAGTACGTGGAATGTACTACGTATGAAGCAAATGCATAAAATCACATAAAACATGCCAATGAAATTCTTTCATATAGGAAATCATGCTAATGGGATATCATCATGAATATGCAATGACCAAACTAAATCATGTGACAATAGGGTTAGAAACTTAATGCTTAACATGGTCAATGCAAGCTAATCATATCATAAGTCTTGTCTTGTGAGATACTTCTAGTACCCTAGTTCATTATTATGGGATTTTCACGTTTAACCGACATAGACCATGTGAGCTATAACATGGAATCCAGTGTATGCCCCACATCGAAAAGGGGAGTGATGTCTACCCCACACCACTAGAAGGGGTGTTCTACTTGCCAAGGTAAGGACCATAAATCTGTAGCTTACATGGATCCACTAGTCATGTGTCTATCTGAGACAAAACCTACGAGGCACGTAGTTATGGGACTTAGGGATTGCTACTAAAGGTCCACGGACGCCAAGCGGAAACCTTCATCCCAAAAGCCCGCTCGGTGCCAAGTAAAATCCCAAGGAATAGTCAATTAAGCTTATTCATATTTTAACCAAGTAAGAGGTACATCTAGGGTTACCAAATCCATGTGTCTATCTGAGACAAAACCTACGAGGCACGTAGTTATGGTACTTAGGGATTGCTACTAAAGGTCCACGGACGCCAAGCGGAAACCTTCATCCCAAAAGCCCGCTCGGTGCTAAGTAAAATCCCAAGGAATAGTCAATTAAGCTTATTCATATTTTAACCAAGGAAGAGGTACATCTAGGGTTACCAAATCCAAGCTAAGATCATATCAAGACATGGGCTTGCCCCAAGCTTACGTCACTAGAATAGCTCCTGATTGATTCATAGGTGAGAAAGCCTTTCAACCATATGAACCCTAATTTATGTGAGAAAACCTTTCACATTCATATTCTTAGCTTTTTGTGAAGAAAACCTTTTCACAACTCATGGATGCCATCATCTATATGAACCCTTGCAATTATAAGCATAATTCTCATGAAACATGCATCTCTTATGCAAGCTATCCATATATATGCATCTCCTAAGCAAGCTATTCATATGTTCATAAATCATGATCTAGTATGGGTACATGTCAATTTATATTAGAATCATGCAATAAACTAGACTCATGCATATTTTCATCAATTTTATAAGTTCATAAATGCATGGAACATACTTCATCATGAATTCATAACTAGGAATCATGGCTCATACATGGGTTCATACAATTTCTACTCAAATCATATAAATGACGCTAAATCGTGCACTAAATTACGTTATCACGCTAGATTGTTCACTAGGAATCATAAAATCAACAATTGGAATCAATATTGAAGAACCCATAAGAATTGATCAAAACCCTAACTCAATTTGGGGAAATTAAACCTTGAAATTGGAAGAAAGTTAGGGACCCAATGGAGGAAAGGACTCCAATGGTGAATGCTAACATACCTCAACAAAGCCCACAAGAAATTGCTAAGAATTGATGACCTTAAATGGAGGATCCTAGCCCTTCTTCTTCCTTGAGAATTGAGAGAACTTTCTAGAGAGAGAAATAATTTGGGGAAGTTGGGAATTTGAGAATGTAATTAATGAAGGAAAACTTAGGAAGAAAGACTTATATAGTGGGTTAATTTAGGGGCAAAGTCGTAATTAAAAAGACTTAAAAGAATTGGAAAAAGACATAAAGACCCCTAAAAAAATAACTGTCGGACGAAGTCTACGGCTCCCATCTACGGTCCGTAGGAACTCCTACGGACCTCCTGTTGGACCATAGAAAACTTCAGAAACCCAAATTATCATGACACTTTCAACGACATCAATCTACGGCCTCTAGACCATTCTACGGTCCGTAGGTCCAACCCATAGAACCTAACTTAACCCTCAGAAATTTGACTAAGTCTGGAACCTTTTGACGGGACCTTACTAAGGTCCGTGGAAAGACCTATGGTCCGTCCTGCTAGCCCGTAGACTCGACTTCAGAGACTTGATTTTTAAAACATTCTACCTTCTTTCTACAGATGCATTCTACGGTCCGTCAGCTGATCTACGACCCGTAGACTGCGTCAGTAGGAAGTGTCTCTGAGCCAGAAACTGAGAAATTTTCTCTTTTGAAAACTGAGGTGTTACACTAAGTGAGCCGCGTTCTTGGAGAACAAAATATTCCTGAACAATGTAAATTCGGAAAATGTCCCATTTTCATCTTTTTGGAGCTCTCTTGGGCGATGTTTGAAGAGGTTTTTCTTGTGAATAAGTGTGGGTAAGTGATTTTAACCCTTGGCTTTGATTACCCAATGATTTGAACATGATTCTAGCTTGGAAATTTTGGTTTTTTATTTGAGATTTTGGGGGTTTTGAAGAACTCCGAATTTTTTATAAAAATGGAAATGGTGGACTGATTTGAGATCCATTTTTCAAATGATTTTCTCTATTGGGTTGCTAATGCCTTGAGGGACCTTTTCATGTAAGAAATTCTGGATTCAAGTTCCGTTTTCAAAATTGGAGTTTTGGGTTGTTTTACCTTTTCTTTACGAATTTCGTGTTTTTGGCATTGTTAGCTCCAGATTGTGATTGTGGTTTATATTTTGAGTAGATTGTGGTGTTTTGGATTGCTCTCGGAAAATAAAAGCTCCAGTTGTGGATTAAGTGTGTTTTGATTAAGGCAAGTGGACCTTTAAAACTCTGTGACCACGTTAAATTCTGAATTTCTTCCTTGTATGAGTTAGGGAGTAATGAGATTGACGAATGAGATGAAATATTGTATGAAACAAATCTAATTTGATCGATGGGGTAATAAAAAGGCTTATGTGCTAATGTTATGAACCATGTGGAATTGTAATAATCTTGTGTGTTGTGTTGTGAATGAGAAGGGGCTATGAAAGCCTTGATGAAATCGTGTAAGTGATGAATATGTTTTTTGCCTATTTTGAACTATGGCATTAGACTTGAATATATTGCTTAGCAATTGATCCTACTTGTGATGAAAGGAGTAGTGAATCGGAGACTAGGCAATTGATCTTGTTGTAAATGATGTAATTGATGATGTTGATATATCGTTCATAGTGTGGCGTGATTTGCATTGATATGAATTGCGTTGTGATTATGAACAATATCACTTTCTCATTATTTATGTGAACATTCTTGTGTGCATTGGTTCTGAAACACTATGATGAGACACTTTGATGATTTATCCAGTGAAAAATGGTTTTGGCAGATACATGGTCCATGTGTGGCCAGTGATGATTTATGCCGATGGAAAATGGTTTCAGCGAGTGAAGATTTATGCCGATGGGAAATGATTCCGGTGAGTGATGATTATATCGATGGGAAATGGTACCGGTGGATACATGGTCCATGTGTGGCCACCATGGGTTCCGATCTGAGATTCAGCAGATGTGTATCGTAGGACAGACATGCATCATGCTACTTGACATTGCATTACACTTCATTGTACTTTTCTTGACATTGTGGAGTTGTGTTTATGTACCGTGCTACTGTATTTGATGTATTCGATGCTTATTGTTCTATTGCTGATATTTGTGGGTTGTTGTTGATCTATGTGTGATATGAACTGTGTAGACTAGGTTGAGCTGATTTCTGTGCAAGTTGTAGTTGTGGAGGTTCGGTTGGAAGGAAAGGGGTTCGTGAGTTTAGTTAGGTTGACCTTGTTTTATTGGTTGACTTGTCGGGTACCGTGTTTTTGGTACTCACCCTTGTTTCTACACTTGTGTAGGTTGCGAGCCCGGACCGTGATTTTGATCTCTCTCTTCTTTCTCTCTAGGCTTATGTGGATACTTGAGAGGTAGCTGTTCGATGTCTATGATCCCTCTAGATCCTCTTTCTATACTTTGTTCTATTTGAGATACAAAGATTTTCAGACTTGTACTTATCTATTGAACGTCTGTATTAGCGGCTTGTACATGTGACAACCAGGGTTTTGTTTAAGTTGATAGACTCCACTTGGTTTTTTTCCCTTCTTTATTTCTGTTATTTCCGCTTGTTGGGTTTTAGGCTGACTTGTCCTGGTGGGATAGGACAAGTGCCATCACACCTGGTTTTAGGTCGTGGCAATACAGTTTAAAAAAAAAAAAAAGAGTTGCAAAAAAATAAAGTAAAAAAAAGAAAGTAAAAAAAAAGAGAAGTTAAGAGTGAAAAAAACCTAATAACAATAAAAAATAAAAAAAAGAGTTGCAAAAAAATAAAGTAAAAAAAAGTGAAAAGAAAAAAAAGAAAGTAAAAAAAAAGAGAAGTTAAGAGTGAAAAAAACCTAATAACAATAAAAGAACAAGTTTTCTGAACTACGTTCGACCCGATTCTTGCTTTGACAAGATACGTAGGCAGCCTTGTTTTTAGGTTCGGTCCGATCCAAAAAAAAATTAGAAAGTCCCCATCAGAAAAACTGGGCAAAAAATTTTATTATTATTTTTTGCAAGAAGAGTCGATTCTAAAAGTTGTAAGTCTTAACCATGTTACAGGTATTATATTTGAACTTTCATACCATTTATTTCTTTGTAACCTTATCCGAAATTCACGGTACAATCCAAATAAGTCCTACTGATCAACTTTTAACAATGACAACTCAAGCAAACTTTCGATGTTGATTATCATATAAGAAGAAATATCATAACACATGGAGTGAAAAATGAGAGAACCTTAGTGATGAAATTCTCACAAGCACAGTAAGTCATCATTTGAGTTGAAAGAAAGTGAAAAATGAGAGAGTCTTATTGGTGAAAACTCTCATGACACTGTATGGCGATGGTGAGTGAAAGACAAACAAGATGAGAGAGACGCGTTGGTGAAAACCTTTCGAGGCACTACATGTCAAATGTGAGTCATTAATATAGTGCAAAAGTTGGATTATATAAGTTTGACTTCAAAAATTGAAAGTTTAACAAAGATAAAGTTTAGATCGATTGGAAAGACTAGACTATTTTATTCAAAGTGCATGTCATGATCATTAAAGTTAAACTCCATATTCGAAAGAGTCATTTCTTTCCTTTCTTTCCCTAAAGGGACAAACGTTATTTCTTTTCCTTCTATATCATTTTATTCCTTTTTGCAATTTTTTTTTGAGTTTATCTTTATTAAAACAAGCAAGAAATGTCTTCAAAATGTGCTACCAATTTTTCAATTGCACAATGTGAAAATCTTACCAACACATCTAAGGTGACACGATTCGAGAAGGAATGATATTCAAAATAATTAGTTGCAGTTGACAAGTTCGAGATTCAGTGATTAATTAGAATGGGGAACAATATATTGAACATAAGGTTCTAACTTTGAAAATCAATTAAAGAGGTCTTCAATGATAAAGGTTATCAGAATAGTTTGACAAGCCAACAAGCACTATCTATCCAAGTTGATACTAAATTCGAACATGGCAACAACAAGCATCCTCAAAGGAAAGACCACAAACCAACCACCATTTTTAAAACTCACAATTTTTATTCTTTCTTTTTCTAAACATGAAAATAGTGCTGACATAAAGGTTTTCTTGAAGGCTTGAGTTTGTAAACACGATTGCAGTACAAAAAAAACCTCTTTTTCCACATGCATGCACATCTATTTTTCTTTTCTCCTAGAATAAACACTTCCTAATCTAAGACATTATTTTTCATTTTCTCCTAGGGTAAACACTTCCTAGTCTGAGACAACTATTTTTTATTTTTTTATTTTTCTCCTATGATATACACTTCCTAGTTTGAGGCATTTATTTTTTGAAGTTTGCCGTTACTAATATCACAAAAATATTTTTGGTGCAAACTGAAAAAAATACATAAAAAATAATAATAATACTTATAAAATTGTGGTGATTCTATTTGATGATTCTGTTTAGCAGGATCCTTCTAGACAATGAGATTTAGTATAGCAGAACCCTCCTAAACAATGAGACTTAGTATAGCAGGACCCTCCTGGACAATGGGACTTAGTATAGCAGGACCCTCTTGGACAATGGGACTTAGTATAGAAGGACCCTCCTAGACAATGAGATTTAGTATAGCAACCCCTCCAGTACAATGGGACTTAGTATAGCAGGACCCTTCTGGACAATGGAATTTAGATTAGTAGGACCCTCCTGGAAAATAAGATTTAGATTAGTAGGACCCTTCTGGACAATGGAATTTAGATTAGTAGGACCCTCCTGGAAAATAAGATTTAGATTAGTAGGACCCTCCTACATAATGGTATTTAGTTTAGCAGGACCCTCCTACATAATGAGATTTATTTTAGCAGGACTCTCCTACATAATGAGACTAACAGGACCCTCCTAGACAATGGAATTAGCAGGACCCTCCTACTAATCCTTCTGGACAATGAGATTTAGTATAGCAGAACCCTCCTAAACAATGAGACTTAGTATAGCAGGACCCTCCTGGACAATGGGACTTAGTATAGCAGGACCCTCTTGGACAATGGGACTTAGTATAGAAGGACCCTCCTAGACAATGAGATTTAGTATAGCAACCCCTCCAGTACATTGGGACTTAGTATAGCAGGACCCTTCTGGACAATGGAATTTAGATTAGTAGGACCCTCCTACATAATGGTATTTAGTTTAGCAGGACCCTCCTACATAATGAGATTTATTTTAGCAGGACTCTCCTACATAATGAGACTAACAGGACCCTCCTAAACAATGGAATTAGCAGGACCCTCCTACATAATGAGATTTAGATTAGCAGGACCCTCCTACATAATGGGACTAGCAGGACCCTCCTGAGCAATGAGATTAGCAGGACCCTTCTACATAATGGAATTTAATTTAGCAAGACCCTCCTACATAATGAGATTTAGATTAACATGACCCTCTTGGACAATGGGATTAACAGGACCCTCCTACATAATAGGACGTAGTATAGTAGGACCCTCCTGGATAATGGAACATAGTATAGCATGACCCTCCTGAATAATGGGCATTAGCAAGACCCTCATGGATAATGAAACTAGTAGGACTCTCCTGGATAATAGGTATTAGAAGGACCCTCCAGGATAATGGAACGTAGCATAGCAGGACCCTCCTGGATAATGAGACGTAGCATAGCATGACCCTCCTGGATAATGAGACGTAGCATAATAGGACCCTCCTTGATAATGGGACGTAGCATGGCAGGACCCTCTTGAATAACATGACTTAGCAGGACCTTCTGGATAATGGGACTAGACTGACATGATTTAATTTAACTGGATCATCATGAGGAATGGAGTTGGTTTAAATAGTTAGAAGCCATTTGAAGAATACATCGCAACAACGCTCGAGTCATTCAAAGTCTCGGTTCAAAGCTAAGCATTATATTTTATTTTTCTCACAAAATTTTCTTTAGAGTAAACTGGGACAAAAAGTTTATATTATTGTTTTTTTTTTTTGTTTTAATTTCAGGGATTCACTAGTAGAATAAGGTCAATCAACATTTCGAGCTCGGGATCTTATCTGGAAAGGAGTCAACTTTCAAGCTCATTTTCAATTGAAGTAGCAGGAGCTCACTTAAGAATAAGTTCGATTTTCAATCTCAAGTAGTAGAAGCCTACCTGGAGAACAACTTAACCTTCAAGTTCGTTTGAGATGAAAATGAATATCTCACCCCTTGAGAAGGCATGATGACCCAAGTCAAGATTTAAGAAAAGCTACATAGATAGGATCTTGTACTCTTATTTTCTTTTAATTTTTTATCTTTCATTTTCATGTAAAAAACAGGAGCCGCGAACTGGAGCCTCAATGGGACCACACCCGACTTCAACTCATCATTCCATCTCCTTGAACTACACGTGACCTGATTTCCTTATAACCCGGGATATGTAGGATGTCTAAAACCAAGACTTGGTCACATATTTTTCCTTTCAAATAAGAGTCCGGTCAAAACTTGTCACGTTGTCTATTTCTTTGTCTGCAAACTCTTCGTGTTTTCAGTCAAAGAGGGGCAAACTGTAGACACATAATTTTTTATCGAACTTGATGTTTTACACAAATTTTAGTACTTAAATATTTCTTTTACATTTGAATTAAATATTTTAATTTTTATCTTATTTTAGTAAGTTTATTTTAAAATATTTGAAAACTACTAAAAATAGAATTACGTTTTAGGCTAAGTTTTATTTTTCAAAAGAAAAGAAAATTGACAAAAAATATATTTTTATTTTTAATTTAATAAATAAGCTAGTGTTTCTTAATTATATTTTTAGATTTGCTATTTAGCTTTTCTTATATTTTTATAGTTCAAAATAGTTAGCTGATATTTTATTATTACAATTTTTATATTTATTTATTTTTTCTAAAAAAACTAATAACCACAACTACCAACACACTCCCTATTTATTCTAACTACTACCAAACTCCCTTATACACATTTTCTACCCTCTTAAACCTCTCACCCACACCCACACCCACAACCACGTCTCACTCCCCTTCACTCTCCTTATATTCTCAAACACCAGCACACCATCTGGATAGAAGAGAAGAAAAGCAATACACTCAATTACACTCCACACACACCCAAAATTCCTCATACCCAAAGACACCCATCTGCACTAGTGGAAATAAAATAAAAACAACAACACACCATACACACTCACGCACACATAACAGAAGAAAAAAGAAAAATAACAATACACACTAAACATATACAACACCATAACCATACATCCAAATGCACATCAATACTAAAAAAAACCCACCCCAACATTTTCACACCCAAATACGAAGCACGCTTACGAAAAAGAAAGAAAAGAACACACTCTCAACCAACATACTACAACACACTCAAGGAAGAAACCAAAAAAAAAAAAAAACAGGAGAAAAACATATCAAGAATTAAGTTGGGGTTCGAGGTCTTGCTTGCAGTTTCAAGTTCGTGTTCCTGATTGAAGTTCTTTCTTCTCGTGAAAATTTTTTCGCAAAAGGTAACACTTTATTTTATTTTATTTTATTTTGTATAGTTTTATGCCATGATTGTGAGAGAATTGATTTCAATATATCGAAGTTATTCAGATTTCGTATGTGTTTAACCTGTTAATATTATTGATGTTATAAGATTGAAATATATTTGAACGTGCTATCATTAAATTTAGAGCAAAATCGATTTGACATGTGATTATTTCTTACATGCTTAAAAGTCCATTTCTCACTCTTTTACCTTAATTAATTATCAAAAGTTTTGGTGTTCGTGTCTTACTAATTTGAATGAATTCTCTGTTTGGTCGTATTTAGAAAAATGTTAAGTTACTTTTATGCTATAATATGCGTGTTGCCTTGATCTTTTGGGTGCTAACAAAAATAAAATTAAAAAAAATCAACCGGTTTACTAACTACTGTGTGCATGTCTAAGATGAAATATTATTATTATTATTTTAAATAACAAGATATTGATAATATTATTTTGAAATAACGAGAGATTGATAAATTTTGATTGAATGACTGTAGTTTGGCACCAGTTGAGTCACGCTTAAAAATTGATAGACTAGTTTTGGTAGGATAATATAGATATGTCTAAAAAATATTGGTTTCAATTAAGAATGTGATTACACATTTTTTTATGAAACACTTAAAAGAAATTCAAGGATTCGGTGATGCACCTTGACCAAATTATTTAATAATTAACTTTTTTCTAATTTAAGTAGGACGTGTAGACAATAATTATTAGGTGTGATTGCACTCGCGCAAAGAAGACAGTTATGCCTCTAAGCTGCTGTATGTTAAAACCAAGAATGATGTGATGCATCTAGGTTGAGACGAATAAAACTTCAAGAAATTAAAATGTGAGAAAATTATGGCCTATAATAATATATCAAAAAATAGTTAAAGTAAGTATATGCTAATATAAACGACCGTGCTAGAACCACAAGGCTCGAGAGATGCCTAATACCTTCTTCTCGGCCAACAGAATTCCTTACCCGAATTTCTAGTTCACAGACCAAAATAAAGAGTCATTTCCTTTTGATTACGGATTAAATATATAAGGTGACTTAGAACACCATAACTCAATTTCAAGTGGCGACTCTGAAAAAATAAATAATCTCTAATCAATACCATCATTTAAATTGGAAAAATCTTTTTGTTGTCAAAAAAGGGGTGTGACAATAGGATGCATGGTATCCTTCACTAATGAGCAGTCCTTCAAGGGAGGAACTCATAATTTCTCAATGATACCATCACAACATATCATATTCTGACATGGTATCATTAAGGACTATTTCATATAGTCTGTAACAGACTTCAGACCATGTCATCACAATACAAGAATATACTATTGTGGTAGCACTAAGGTTTCCTTCATTCGTTCATTCAGAAAACTACTCACTCATTAATGATAGGCGAAATGGTCGTATGGACATTTATACTTGTATGAGTTTGTATTCTGAATCCTTCTACTTAACCATTTATCAACTGAACCCTTACATTCAATCAAAAGAAGATTTTTAAACCCCTCCTTGCATGTGTGTAGTTCACTTACCTACAAATAGATGACATGTCAAATCCATGTCATATAAATTAATAACATGTCATTATAATCTTCATTAGCTATTTTTAAAATTATTAGCCCAAATTAATAAATAAAGATAAAATAATAAAATTTTAATTTATTCTTTAAAGTAAAATTTTGGCTCTCCACACATCTTCTACCCGATCCCACCGTGAAATGGCCAAAATTCATCAGAGAACGCTGGCACCGCCACCACTCCTCTTGCCGGCGAAACCACAAATACTCTCTCCCTCACACGTCTCTATCTCTGTCGCACACCCTTACCATTTTCCTATCCTTCTTCTCTAATCTCCACAAATTCATAAACCCTAGCCGCCGCACCACAACTCCAGCAGCCAAACCTCTTCGGCCGCTGTGACCAGCTCCTCACCCGCCTCGCTCTCCCCTTTACTGTCTTCCTTTCTCTGCACCACCAGTGATCCCCCCGCAAAGCACCAGGCCTATCCTTGCCGCCTCCGTCAAACCAGAAGGGGACTCTTCACCACCTTCATCTAACCAGCATGCCAGGAGACTCCTCGCCGCCTCCGGCATATCAGACCGTCTAAAGAAAATGAAAGAAAAAAAGGGGTTGAGCAGGGATGGGGGTGGCTGAAAAAGTAGGTGGGTGGGGTGAAGAAGAAGGGGTTTTTAAATGATTTTTTTATTTTTAAATTTATTATTTTATTCTTTTAAAATTTTAATATTTTTTCATTTTAAATATGGTGTTCACTCACCTTAACACGTGTGTATTCACACTATCTAGCCAACTCAGCCATCTTAATGCCACATAAGCATGGTGAATGGTCAGAGGGATTTAGTTGTAACACCCAGAAAATTTCTAAGTTAAGACCAAACCATTCTTGAATTGCGTATAAGGTTGTACCGGGTGATTCTTAATTATTCTTAGATTCTAAGGTCAATTTATTAGTGTGGAAATTATTTTGGATATCAATTAAGGCCACTAGAATCCCCTAGCACAAAGTAGAGTTGGATGCTTCCCTACCGAGTAAGTTTTGACCTAAGATTCTACTTAGGTCAACTTCAAATGATCATATCTCTCAACACATAATGAGTTAGGTGGTCCATGAACTATCAAATCAAAGGTCTTTGAGTTCTCTTTCCAACGCCGCCAAGTTTGCTAAATTTTGAGCTCGGAGTAAAAAGTCATACCCATTTGAGTGAAGCCTCTCTATTTAAGGCATCTCATTCGTTTTAGAAAAGGGTATTTTGATCTTTTTCTTTTTCCCACTAGGTTTAGCACATTTTCCTCATCCAATTAAGGGTCTAATCAGATGCTAAACCACTGTTTGTCATTCCTAAACACTTAGAAAAAATAAGAGAAGAGTTCAAGAGGAGAGAGAGCTAGGTTTTTTAGCATTCGTCAAGATCTTGTCGATTCTCGCCAAGAACATTGTTCTTTCCAAGTATGTAAGGCTTCTCACATTGTTGGACTTGGTCGTCCTCACGCCATACATCTAATTCATTCATGAATTCGTCCATGGAATCGTTATGTTAAGAGATTCTTGAGTAGTTCTTGATTTAGTTTCATTCTTTAACATGGAAGTTTTGAGTTTCTTGGGTTGAGGATCTTGAGGATGAGTTGTAATTTTTGAAAGGGATTGTATGAAATTTCAATGAATTCGTGTTGGGTTTGAGATTCAAGAAGAGTTTAGAAGAAATCACCCAATTCTAGACGAGTTAGGACCCTAAATTGAGTAGAAAAAGTCGTCGGATTTTTTGGGTAGGGGCCTGGGGCGGCACGCCACCATAGCCCCAAGCCCTGACTTTAGTAGTTCAGGCCTTGGGGCGACGCACCAACAGTGCGCCAAGGCCTGCCCTCTAAAGTTCGGGCCTTAGGGCGACGCGCCAACAGTACACCAGGGTCGCCTGGTCCCTTTTCTTTCTGTGCTTATTTCCGAACGTGTTCCTTTGAATCGTGACTACGTTCTCTTCTTAGTATTAACTCCTAAAGGCACCATTCACCTTTGATATTTTCTATATGTTCTAATCACATGTCTTAATTTACATTCAAAACTAAAGTGAGTTTAAAAGGAAAAGTTCAAGAAGTCTTTTGAGTCATTAATGAGAACCCTTGTTATCCAACAATGATCTTAAACTGAGTTTTGAGAAAGTAAAGAGGAGTTTGAGAATCTTTTTAGAACAAATGCTTTGTCTTTAAAATTGATTCTGAGAAAGAGTAAAAGATGAGTTTCGAGGAAGGTATAGGGAACTAAGTAATTCCCAAAGATAATAGTTTTAAATAGAGAAAAGAGAAATTTTGCTTTCTAAATGAGTTATGAGTACAGAGATACTTCAAAGCAGTTACCTCTCTTAAGAGGATATTTTGAGTAATTACCTCAAATTGAGAAAATAAAATGTTTTTAATTATTGAGCATGAGTAATAATTTTGAGAGTCGTATTGAGCACCGATATGGGGGGAAATTCAGATAACTCACAGCCCCCATAAACCATGTCTTGCCAACATGGGTAAAGGATTCATACTTTTTAGATGATTTCCTTATGCCTTCGGGTAGAGCTTAGTGGATCCACTTAGTTGAGGTGTTCTATATCCCGGCACGATATAGGACAGTTATGGCAGCGTGGACAAGATGTTGTATCATCACTTAGCTCACAGTGATGGTTATCGGTTAGAGAATCTCCCAATAAAAAATACAGCACTTATTATGATTGAGTTCAGAGATGAGTAAGTACTTTTGTAAAGTTAAATGATTTCATTACTTTAATTCTCTACATTCAGTTGAGTTCATACTAGATCTATTGCATTCATTCAATTCAGTTATTTATTTCACTTCAGCCATATTACATACTCGTACATTCCATGTACTGATGTCATTCGACCTGCATATTTTTATGATGCAGATACAGGTACTTAGGATCCTCAACAGGAGTTCCGTTGAGATCACTTCATCCGCTTGTCAGCTTTTGAGTAAGACCTCCTTGGTTCCGGAGGACTCCAATTTTATAAGTTGTTAGTAGTAGTTCTCTTGAGGAGTCGTGGGTCTTGTCCCGACACTCGTCTATATATAGTAGAGGCTTGATAGATAGACAGTTTTGGAGAGTCTTTAAGTTTCAGAGGTTTTCTTTAAAACATGAGTAATACTCAGTATATTTAGAGAGTTTTGAGAATTAATACACTGTTGATTTAGTATTTCTTTCGGTTTGATGCTTGTGTATGCTTGAATTAGTCTTTCGCTTATAGTCATCCAGGATGAGGGTTCGCTTGGGGACCAGCAATGGTTCTCGAGTGTCGGGCACATCCAGGATGTAGGCTAGGGCCGTGACATTAGTATATCGCATTTTATTAAGTTTATGGATCCAATTAATAAAAAGTTATGTAAAAGGATCCATAATACAACTCGTACAAGTATAGGGGTCCATCAGACCATTTCACCTTAATGATACCATAACAATATATTCCTATACTACTATGTTGTCATTAAGGTTTCCTACATTTATTTATGTACAACCAACTCATTCCTAAATGATATCAACTCATTATATATAATAGCATGGTATCACTGACTAATGAGCAATCCTTCAAGGAAGGAATTCGTAATTTCTCAATGATACCATCACAACCTATCATATATTGACATGGTATCATTAAGACTATTTCATATATTGATAACACTCCCCAGATCATGTATAATACTATCATAGTATATAAATATAATGTTGTGGCAGCACTAAGGTTTCCTTCATTCATTCATTTACAAAACTATTCATTCCTTAATGATACCATAACAAAATATTAATATACTGCTATGGTATCATTAAAGTTTCCTACAACCAATTCATTTCTCAATGATATCATCACAACTTATCATATACTGACATGGTATCATTAAGGACTGTTTTCATATATTCATATATTACTAGGGTATCATAAAGGTTTCCTATAACCATTCATGTACAATCAACTCATTTCTCAATGATACCAACACAACATATTATATACTGACATGGTATCATTGAGGATTGTTTCATATAATCAAGTAACACTCTTCAGATCATGTATGATAACATCATAGTATGTTTATATACTGTCATAGTTCATTGAGGCTTACTTCTGTCCTTCGATGAGACCTTCATGATACTATGATGTATATTGTCACGGTATCATTGAGGTTCATTCAATGCTTCGATGATACCTTCATAATATATATCATTACAATATATCTATAGATTGTCCTAGTATCATGAGGATTGCTTCAGTCCTACTGTGTGATCTCCATGATGTCATCACATTATAGTTACGCACATACTTTCATGGTATCATCGAGGTTTGCTTTAGTCCTCAACGATACCAGCCACAATATGAAAAAAGAAAAATACTTTTAAAGTTAAAATTTTAATTTAAAAAATTGTCTCTCACTTTCTTTGAGAAAGTGAATACATTTTCTTTGCCAACTCAGCAATTAAGGTGAAATTAATTCTTTAAATAGTCTAAGAGGGTAATAAGACTTTTGTGAAGTATAGTTGGAGAAAACGACCAAAATGGTTCTTGATGTATGGGGGTGTAATATTTTTTGTCCTTTATATATGTCACCTTATTGAAATAGTCCTTAATGTATTAAAAAAAATGACTAGTTTGGTCTTTAGCCTTAAAACTAACTATACAAGTGAAATTTTTTGTTAAACTTAACAATGGGTCCCACAAAATTGACACCTCACAGACCCTTTCTCCCTCGATCTTCTCTCTTTCACCACCACTAGACAGGGCCGGACCTAGAGCAACCCGGGGGGTTCACCCGAACCCCCTCGACAAAAAATTATATTATATATTTAAGGTATTTTAAAGAATTTTTATGTCTATATATTGATTTTGAACCTCCTAAATGTAAGATTAGAGGTTTTTCGAACCTCCTTAATTGAAATTCTGGATCCACCACTGCCAGTACAGGTGATGCTCCATTTTCAGTTCACCCACCTGCCATATTCTTATTAAAAAAATACACACTACACTCATTTCTTAGTTTCCCTCTAATATAATAATCCCCAGCTACTCCCATTTTTAGACATACAAAAAACGATCCATTAAAATAAATATGAATTAAGTAAATTAGATAAAACACTCCATTCCTTTTTCCAAGAGATCTCCATAAGTAAACTCTTTTTAAGTTTTAAACAACTATTCTTTCTTGTTGAAGGGATCTATGAGAAGAATATAGCTTTTTTTTTATTCTGCCATTTTAAAGACTAATAACTTTTTTATGTATTAATTTTTTATTCCGTTGTTGACATTTAAAGGGTGAAAAGATAAAGGTAGAAAATAGAATCTTAAAATATTCTTTGAAATTTGAAGAGATTTTTTGTGTGTTAATTTTTTTTATGGTAAAATTTGGTTTTTTTTATGGTAAAATTTGGTTTTTGTTATGAAACTTTATAGAACAAGAAGAAGAATAAAGTAGGGAGAAGAGAGAAGACTTCTTATTGATATTTAGGGATTCACATATGTGTTTTACAATGAAGAGAACCCCTCTATTTATAGGGAAATATTGACTTGGTCCCCAAGTAGGATTCCTAACCATACCCTAAAAGAACTCCACATAGTAGACATTCACTATAACTCTAATATGTTTATAACACTCCCCCTTGAATGTCTATTTGGTAGATAATGTGCCTCGTCAAAAATCTTACTAAAAAAAACTTTAGAAAAAGAAAAACTCTAGTGAAGGAAAAGAGTACACATATCTAATAATACGCATCTAGGATGCCTCATTAAAAACCTCAC
The DNA here is from genome assembly GCA_018342035.1 of Solanum appendiculatum. Taxonomy (NCBI): domain Eukaryota; kingdom Viridiplantae; phylum Streptophyta; class Magnoliopsida; order Solanales; family Solanaceae; genus Solanum; species Solanum appendiculatum. The sequence goes on along the minus strand of JAGDQO010000917.1, from coordinate 621,549 downwards.
AAGGAAAATCCAGTGGGACAAAACCTCGTAAGGGAAAAAGAGTACAGCGCGTATTAACACCCCCTAATGAGAACATCAATCCAGAGACTTGAATCTTCGCATTCCAATCTTGTACACCATCTTCTTGAAAGTTGCAGTTGGTAGAGACTTGGTGAATAGGTCAGCCACATTGTCACTTGAATGAATCTGTTGTACATTTATATCACCATTCTTTTGAAGTTCATGTATGTAGAAAAGTTTCGGCGTAATGTGCTTTGTTCTATCTCCTTTTATGAATCCTCCCTTTAGTTGTGCTATGCATGCTGCATTATCTTCATATAAAGTTGTGGGTATTTTATCACACTCCAATCCACATTTTTCTCGAATTAGATGTATCATGGACCTCAACCACACACATTCTCTACTTGCTTCATGAATGGATATTATCTCAACATGATTTGATGAAGTGGCTAGGATAGACTACTTTGTAGATCTCCAAGATATGGCAGTACCCCCACATATAAACACATAGCCTGTTTGAGATCGAGCTTTGTGTGGATCAGATAAATAGACTGCATCAGCATAACCAACAAGATTGGGACTGCAATTGTTAGAATAAAATAAGCACATATCGGTAGTCCCTTTTAAATATCGTAATATGTGTTTGATCCCATTCTAATGTCTCCTAGTAGGGGCAGAACTATACCTTGCTAACAAATTAACCAAAAAGGCTATATCGGGTCTCGTAGTATTAGCAAGATACATTAGTGCACCAATTGCACTAAGATATGGTACTTCAGAACCAAGGATTTCCTCATTGTTTTCTTGAGGTCGGAATGGATCCTTATTCACATCAAGTGAACGAACAATCATCGGAGTACTTAATGGATGCGTTTCATCCATACAAAATCTTTTCAACACTTTTTCTGTATAGGCAGATTGATGAACAAAAATACTGTTTGTCAAATGCTCAATTTGCAAACCAAGACATAGTTTTGTCCTTCCAAGATCTTTCATCTCGAATTCGTTCTTTAAATAATTAATTGCCTTTTGAAGCTCTATTGAAGTTCCAATAAGGTTTATGTCATCAACATAAACAGCAAGTACAACAAATTCCGATGTTGTTTTCTTTATAAAAACACATGGCCAAATTGCATCATTTGTATAACCTTCCTTAAATAAATACTCACTAAGACGGTTATACCACATGCGTCCAGATTACTTCAAACCATACAATGATCTTTGCAATCTAATTGAATACATTTCTCGAGATTTTGAACTACATGCTTTAGGCATCGTAAATCCTTCAGAAATTTTCATGTATATCTCATTATTAAGTGATCCATAAAGATAGGCTGTAACCACATCCATCAAATGCATTTCAACTCTCTCATGGACTGTGAAACTAATGAGATAACGCAATGTTATTGCATTCATAACAGGTGAGTATGTCTCTTCATAATCGACCCCAGGCCTTTGTGAAAATCCTTGTGCAACAAGGCGTGCTTTATACCTTTGTATTTCATTTTTCTCATTTCTTTTTCGCACAAAAATTCATTTGCAACCAACAAGTTTAATACCATTAGGTGTTTGAACTATAGGTCCAAAAACTTCACGCTTGACAAGTGAATTCAACTCTGATTGAATTGCTTCTTGCCATTTTGGCCAATCATTTCTTTGTCGACATTCTACAACAGATTGAGGTTCAAGATCCTCACTATCTTGCATGATTTTTGTTGCAACATTATATGCAAAGACATAATCAACCACTATTTCTTATCGATTCAGATTAGTTTCAACATCTCTTGAATTTATAGATAGTTCATTATTTTCTTGAGTCACAAGCTCATTGATTCCTTCAAGGATATTAGAATTATTCAAATTTTGAACTTCCATATAAGATTATTTCATAGTGTCATCTTGGCTTTTAATTTTTTTTTCTAGGATTTTGATCCTTAGAACCCAATGGTCTACCACGTTTTAGGCGTGCCTTTGACTCATTAGCTATGACACTAGTAGATGGTCCTATAGGGACATCAATTCGAATTGGGACATTCTCTGCAGGAATATGTGATTTATTAATCCTTTTCAAATCTGTAAATGCGTCTGTCATTTGATTTGCAATTTTCTGCAGGTGAATAATCTTTTGTACTTCTTGCTCACAAATAGAAGAACATGGATCAAGATGAGACAATGATAAATTTTTCCACAAAATTTCTCTTTTTATTTCACTATTTTCTCCCCCTAATTTTGGGAAAATTGTCTCATCAAACCGACAATCTGCAAATCGAGCAGTAAACATGTCTCCAGTTAATGGTTCAACATAGCGAATAATAGAGGGTGATTCAAACCCAACATATATTCCTAACCTTCTTTGAGGGCCCATCTTAGTGCGGTTTGGTGGTGCCACAGGCACATGTACAGCACATTCAAAAATTCTTAGATGGGATATATTAGGCTCTTGACCCATAACCAATTGCAATGGAGAAAACTTATGATAATTTGTCGGTCTGAGACGTATAAGTGTTGCAGCATGCAAAATTGCATGACCCCATAAAGAAGTGGACAACCTAGTTTTCATAAGCAATGGTCTTGCTATTAACTGCAAACGTTTAATTAATGACTCAGCAAGACCATTCTGAGTATGAACATGAGCAACATCGTGTTCAACTCTTATCCCAATTGATAGGCAATAATCATTAAATGATTGGGATGAAAACTCTGTAGCATTATCAAGGCGAATAGACTTAATCTAATTATCAGAAAACTGTGCCCTTAATCTTATTATTTGTGCCAACAATTTTGCAAATGCCAAGTTACGAGATGACAATAGGCACACATGAGACCATCTAGAAGAAGCATCTATTAGGACCATAAAGTATCTAAACGACCCACTAGGTGGGTGAATAGTTCCACAAATATCCCCATGTATACGTTCCAAGAACGCAGGGGACTCAATCTCAACTTTCGTTGGTGATGGTCTCACAATTAACTTGCCTTAATAACAAGTAGTATAAGAAAATTCACCATTTAAAAGAAATTTTAGGTCCTTTAATGGATGTCCCTTTGAATTTTCTATAATTTGTCTCATCATTATAGATCTAGGATATCTCAAACGATCATGCCAAAGTACAAAAGTATTGGAATCAGTAAATTTCTTATTTACTATAGAATGTGCCTCAATTGCACTAATTCTTGTCCAATACAAGCCAGAAGATAAAGTATGGAACTTTTCTATAACACATGTCTGCCCAGAGACATTCTTTGTGATACCAAGATATTCAAGATTTATTTCATCCATTGATTGGATATGATAACCATTTTCACAGATATCTTTAAAACTCAACAAATTTCTCCGAGACTTGGGAGAAAACATAGCATTATTTATGATGAGTTTAGTTCCCTTGATTAAAATTATAATGGCTCTTCCAAAGCCCTCAATCATATTAGTACTACCAAAAATCGTAGTAACATTTATTTTGCCCATACTTAAATGAGAAAAATATTTCTCATTTTTTAATATCGTATGTGTTGTACCAGAATCAATCAAACAAATGTCTTCATACTTAGATAACATGCTTTGAGAATTATCCATATCTTATTAATTCTTCAAACTTAATCTTTACTCTTTGAGACGGTAAAGTCTCGTGTTGATAACGTGTTATGAAACTTTATAGAACAAGAAGAAGAATAAAAGGAGAAGAGAGAAGACTTGTTATTGATATTTAGGGATTCACATATATGTTTTACAATGAAGAGAACCCCTCTATAGGGGAAAATTGACTTGGTTCCCAAGTAGGATTCCTAACCATACCTTAAAAAGACTCCACATATTAGACATTCACTATAACTCTAATATGTTTATAACAGTTTTTTTAAAAAAAAAGAAGGAAGAGCAGCTAATAGAGAGAAGAATAAACCAATTGAAAATGCAGCAGAAGAAAGAAGATTGAGGGAGAAGGGGTTTGCCATGTGACAATTTTGTGGGACCCATAGTTAAGTTTAATAAAAATTATCACTCGTATAGCTAGTTTTAGGGTTAAAAACTAAAATAATCATCTAAGGACCAAGAAAGTTCAACCCTCATACATCAAGGACATTTTGGTCATTTTCTCAATATAGGTGCATAGCTGAGAATTCAGTAATATGTTTTTTTTTTGACGGAAGGGGGGGGGGGGTAATTTAACTATTTTTCTAATAAATAATCCAGTGAATTTATTAATCTTTTTAATTACTTCTTACTGTAGTATGATTATTTGATTTTAACATATTTTTATTAGTAAAAAAAATAATTGAATACTATATTTATTTTTATACTATATATTATATATTTATATTTAAATAAAAGAAAAGAAACAAGGGGGGGTAATTTAACTATTTCTCTAATAAATAATCTAGTGAATTTATTAATCTTTTTAATTACTTCTTGCTGTAGTATGATTATTTGATTTTAACATATTTTTATTAGTAAAAAAAATAATTGAATACTATTTTATTTTTATATTATATATTATATATTTATATTTAAATAAAAGAAAAGAAACAAAATAAAAAGGAAAGGAAAGTATAAAAATATAGAAAATAAAAAAAGAACGAAAGGGGTATTTAAAGTTGTGTCAAGAAATAAAAAGTCTCAAAATATGACATTGGAGTTAATGCTACAAAATATTTTAAAATATGACATTGCAATTAGTGTTATGTCATGAAAAAAGAATTAAAAGTTATTTTCTATCAGGACTCCGGATGTATCTAGATTCTCGGATATATATTTTGAAGCAAAGGGGTATTTTTAGAAATTACTTTGGGTTGAAGCAATTTAAGCAAGGAAGCCGATGAATTCCGTACTTTGCTCAACAAAATAAAGAAAAGATAGATGGGAGGAATGATTTCACCAATTTCTCCTCTTTCCCGTGTCCTTTTTTTCCTTTACGTCGGACAGTTGCTGCGTAAAGCATAGCAGCTGAGCTATCCCATGTGTGAATGATACATTTCCTTAGAAAAAGTGTACATTAATTGAATAAAACTTTGCCATATATAGCTTTCTGTTGGAAACACAATGATCACACTACTTTTTAGACTCAAATCACATGGTATGTAATGTCCATGTTATTAATGATAAAAGTTACTTCTTCCGTCTACTTTTAATTGTCATGTTGCGTTTTTCGAAAGTCAATTTGATTAATTTTCAAAGTGAAATTAAATTACATTAATTCGATAGTTTAAACAAAAAATTTAGATATTAAAAAATTATACGAATAGTACTATAAATTGCAATTTTTTGCAGATCAAAATGATGAAAAAATACATCGTAAAATGTTTGTCAAAGTTTTTATAGTTTGACTTTAAAAAGAAAACCATGACAATTAAAAGTGGACGAGGGAGTACTCCCTCTATTCCATATTAAGTGAATTTGTGAGGTAACATACACTTATTAAGAAAATTTTCTTTTAAGGATATAATCTAAGTAATATTTTCACTATTGCCTTTTCATTTATTTCCAAATTATTCTTGAAAACAATGCAATTTATCTCCTAAAAAATGTAAAACTTCACTTTAAGGGAAGGATAAATATGGAAAAAATTTCAAACATTTATTTTGAACTTTGAACAGTTCAATTATTTTGAATAATAAAAAAAAGCCCAAAAAATCAATTAATATGGAATAGAGAGAGTAACCGTTTGTAAGGAACAACAGATATATATATAGTTAAATTTACTTTTATGCTACTAACAAAAGAAATATAACCTTGCTAGGTAATTTCGGATAGTTGAGTGATCATTTATATAATGAATTTCTTTTTAAAAAAACTTATCAAAAGTCAATAACTAATCTTCGAAGTTAATTTTTATTAGATTAACTTAATATTTTAAAATTAAGTTTAGATATTTAAAAAAATCTAGAAAATATTTCAAGTTGCAATTTTCTCATGTTAATATAATGAAAAAATAATTTTTAAAATATTAAATTAAATTTCACATAAATTTCGAGAAAAAGAAATACCATATAAATTAAAAGAGAGAGTACGTATACATGTAGGTATTTATGGATGCTTTCGTCCAGAAAAAATATGCAATTGTGGCTCATGAGATGCTTACTATTGTCAAGTGTGTTTTAAAATTTCAAGATGATTTATATAATCAAAAGTTCTTGATCAAAATTGATGCTCAATCAGTCAAGTTTATGTTTAATAAAGATTTTAAGCATGATGCTTCTAAGTTAATTTTTGCTAGGTGGCAAGCACAGTTTGCCCCTTTTGACTTTGAGATTCTCTATAAAAAGGGAGTTGATAACTCTCTTCCTGATTTCTTATCTAGAGAATATTTACAATGATAAACCCTTCTGTTTACAATATGTTTTTAAATAACGATTTATTAATTGCCATTTTTCAAGTTATAACTTTACCTCGTGATATGAAAGAGGTTATTATAGAATTACTCATAGATGATCTTATGAAATTCTCTATATTTGACGATGAAGAATATGGAATGTCAGACGAAGAAGTCAGAGATAATTTTATTTATCAGGAATTATCAGAATAATAAAATTTGTTATATTTGCAGAATGAACCCGCCTTGGGTTAAAGGTAGAGGACGTGGCAGAGGGGGAAGATCATCCCCACAGCAACAAGGATCTTCAGGGTCGTCATACGGATCCTCCACGAGCTCCCCAGTTATACAATTGGGACAGAAGAAACTGGTAAATATGAAAATACCTCAATCTTCTGCAAGTTCTTCAATTCATCTGGAAGATATTCCAGAAGATAGCCCCTTATATGCTAAATTACAAGCATATTTGACATCGCAAAAGCAAAGTGATACATTTGCTTCAATTGCCAAAGATGACAACGATGATATCAAGTCATTTGAACAGGTAATCAACAAAGAAGTGATATTTCTTGTTGAAAACTCAGAATTCATTTAGCAAGGTCGAGATTTAGTCGAAATATCATCCTCTAAAAAACTTTCTTCATAAGGAAGAGTGACAATATGTTTTTTTCTATTCCAAAAAGCACTTGGATGATCAGCACAAATATCAATTGAAAGTTGTTCAGTAATCAATTTGATTTTTTCCTGCACTTTCACAGATTTTAAAGTATCGAATATATTCATACTAAAGCATTCCAATTGGAGGGTATTAACATGCTTTTGCTTCATAACAATTAAAACACTAATTTCTTTAGATATAAGATCTGTAATAAAAGTATAACTTATTTTTCGATTATCAGTACCTGCAGAAAATCATTTTGCATCTATATGAGTAAAAGGATAAATAACATTTATAAAAGGAGTTCCAAGAATAATTGGAGGATATAACTGATTTTTAACCAAGAAGAAGAAATGCGGAATGCAAACCTTATTTTGGCAAATACTAACTTTAGAAAGTTTATACTTTATATCTAAAGCATGACCTGATGCAGATTTGACTACATGGGTAGTTTTTTGAAAAATATTTAGAAGGAACTAATCCTTCTTGAACGCAGCTCACATCAGCTCCACTATCAATCATAGCTACATCAGTTATTGAAAAACCGTTGTCAATTAAAATGGTACATTTAACATACCACTTATGAGCAGTTATCACTTGCATCATACCAAGGAAAGAATTATTTTCATTATCAAGATTATCAGTAAAATTTTTTGGTTCTTCATCCAAAACCACCCTTTTACCTTTGTCACTGGAAGCCTCAGTCAAAGAATTGTGTTTTTCTACCTGAGATATCCTGTGATCACAAATCATTTGATTTTGTTTTAGAGATTTAATCTCCCTTTTAAGATTCTCAATTTCATATTTTAAATCATCGAAAGAGGAATCTCTAGCTGGAACATTTATTTTATTCAAACGGTTATTAACCTCCTTAATAGAATAAGGTGCCTGATACTCAAAGCTTCTGAGTTTTTCAAAAGGTTTTGAAGAACTTGATCCAGAATTGTCTGCCAGATCAATGATCTTTTCCCGAAGTTTGCTATCAGTTACTTCTTTTAAAAGTTCTATCACATTATCAGATGTAATAGTATTAACATTCAAATCTTGAAACTGAGCTTGTATTTTGTAAAATTCATCATTTTCACAAACACAATTATCATCTTTACAAGTTTGACAAGAATCATCACAAACCTTTTCATTGTCAGAAAAGTCGAGTAAATCGACTTCAGCTTCTGATTCGGAGGGTGAATCATAATCTGATTCAGAACCAGAAGTGTATAACAACCCGTAGATCTTGTCGTGAAGATCTCCTTCTAGTTCAAGAGCTTTAAGCTTTTCAAGCTTACAATTTGGTGCTATATGCCCAAACTTCCCACATTTGTAACATTTAATATTTGCCAAATCTTTCTTAGAACGATTTTTGGCAAATCTCTTAGACTTTCGGTAGCTCTTTCTAGCTTCTCGTTCTTCTTTAGATCTTTTTCTAGATCTCTTCTTCTTATAGGGACTATCATCCGAAGGGTATCTGTGATACTTATCTTTCTTCTTTTTACTATGACCAGAAGTTTCTGGTAATCCAAATTGGGTGCAGAAATCTCCCAACTGATTCTTTTCTTTCAGCTTATCCATTTTAAGCTGTCTTGATAGCTTTAATTCATTACACAAGTTTAAACCTTCCTGTGTACATACTCCTATTAATTTTCCATAAGTGGAATCGCCATACGGGATTTCTATCATATTTCCTCGTAGAGCTTTTCGCACTCTTTCTGCAAATAACGAAGGGAGGCCATCTATAAACTTCGCTTTCCAATATTGTAACTTATTTTTGGGTAATTCCATAACCCTACTCATAAAGGTATCTTTATACCATCTAAAATCTCCCAGAGTCCTGCATCTAAGACCATTAAGTAATGTATGAACAGTTTCGTACTGGTTAGTGAATCTTCCATTAAAATGTTCCAAGATAGTAAGAACAAGAGTATAAACAACATCTTCTCTATTTGCAACTAGAGTCATACCTAGGTTATCAAAACCTTCAGTGGTCGCCCTGTCATTTATTACCATCGCCTTTTCTTCCAAGGATAAATAATTATCCCACCAGCCTCTTAATTGACCAGTAAAGCCTGCAATAATCATTTTGCAGATATTTCTGTCTGTGTTTTGAACACTTCTGCAAATAGTGGCATACATAAGCATACGATGAACTAAGATAGTGGGTTGTCTATCCGTTAATCCATCAAGATTCCATTCATATATCTCAGACCCACTATATGAAGTATTAGTCTGATTCCAATCTCGTTCTTCAATTAGAACATCTTGAGGGGTCGGTCGAGGATAATAATAAGTTTGCATGCGAGGTTTATCAGCATACCCATTATTATTTTTGAAAAAGCCTTTGAGCTTATTAAACTCGGAAGATATTTCATTTTTATGATTAAAAGTATTTTCAATTTTTTCTGCGAAATCTTCAGAAAGGTTGATTGGTTTTAAACTTAATCCTGAAAACTTTTGATTTAATTTTGAAAACTTCGCATCAAGAAGTTCTTCTAAATCATTTAAAGATTTGAATTTGAAACACTGAATCTCAGGAGGCCGTTGAATATTAGCAAGGGCAACTGGAGTATCTGAAATACCTTTTGAAGTTGAGGCCACATCAGACGTATTTTTGCTATTACTAATTTCTTTTATTAAAAGAATTAACTCATCAAGTTTTTTATCAAGAGAGCTAATATGTTCTCCTAAAATTTTAACATAAAGACTTAAATAATTATTTTGCGAAATAATTTTATTTATTTCTGCTATACTTATACCTGCAACATCCTTATCAATAAATCTTTGAAAGGCTTCAAAAGTAATACATGTATTATTAGGTAAAACAAAAGATGATTGGGGGGGGGGGTAAATGGTTTTACAAATATTTCCACTCCCATCTTTATAAGATCTTTCTAAAACATTTATGTATAAAGGAAGATAAGTGATTATAAACCACGGTACAAAATACATAATTTGATTATGTAATGCACAAGTTTCATAAAACTCTTGAGAAATATTATGAAGATCTTCTTTGCTAGAAGTATTAAATAACCAAGTTTTAAATTGGTTCCATTTTTTATCAAAAATTCTTTCTGAATATAATTTCTTGCCTGAGAACCAGGACTAAAATCAATTTGGTGTGAAAACATTTAAATATTATCCGGATCGAATCCCATCTCAGAATTCGTAGGTATATCACCTATTTGTGAAGCAGTGAGGATATCACCCTGCGTATTAACCACCTGCACAATGTTAGTTCGAGGGTTAACCTTTATTCCCTCAGTAGCTTTTCCCTCTGGTTTTATAGTAGACAGAGTATGAAGAGAAACAACACGATTTCGAACCAAGTTATAAACCGGTTCGATTGGAGAAATATGATTTATAACTGGTAACCTTCTCCGATCCGAGAACGAATGTCTGGAAAATATAGAAGATTGATCATCAAATTTACCAGTTGAACTGTTATCAAATTGTATACTAATCCTTCCATCAGGATTCTGAGAAATATGAGAATATTCAGTATTACTGATTTCATTCGTTAATTGTTCAGGAGCAATAACTGAATTCAGAGTCCAAGTAGAAGGAAAATCGATTTTATCCCACAATATTGTCCTTCTTGTGGTTATCTTTGACTTCGCAAAGTTGGTTTCCATTAACACTGTTTGCTGCGAAGTGTCGTACAATTTGCACTTTGGATTCAAAGTTGACAAGAGAAGATAATAAATTCTATAAGACAAACATAATAGCTCTGAGCCTGGCGCATAATTATAACCATGCGTTTTCACATTTAATGTTAAAGCATCAAGAATATTCACATTCGAAAGAGATAATTGCAAATTAGGCTGAGTATTAAAATATATTGGACCATAAGCAACAGTAGATTCTATAGAACCTATCAGAGATTGTCTGAAATTATAATTTATAGCATCACGCAAAGCTGCCATGAAAGTTTCAGGTAACCCTTTCAGAGTAAGAGGTTTAAAAGCAATTTGCACCATGCCAATATGCATAAAATTGAACTGATTTCTATATAGATTAATATCACGCTCATTTAACAAACGAATAGTCTGTTCAGAAGAATTTAAAGCAATCGATTGCTCAGTAGTTTTTATCAATTGATTAGAAGACAGTTTATCAAACCAACCATAATCATAAACAGTCTTCATCGAGACTTTATGAATCGTCCATTTGTTTAACAAATCCAAATTTTGAGGTATATCTACCTCCTGTAGCCTAGTACTTTTGGTACTAGAATCTCCCTGTTCCATAACCAAGCCGAAAGATGTTCATATCTATGTCAAATATTTTCACTTCTTTAAGCATGTTTACCATGAATATCCCTAGGCTCTGATACCAAAAGAGGAATCTCTAGCTGGAACATTTATTTTATTCAAACGGTTATTAACCTCCTTAATAGAATAAGGTGCCTGATACTCAAAGCTTCTGGGTGTTTCAAAAGGTTTTGAAGAACTTGATCCAGAATTTTCTGCCAGATCAATGATCTTTTCCCGAAGTTTGCTATCAGTTACTTCTTTTAAAAGATCTATCACATTATCAGATATAATAGTATTAACATTCAAATCTTGAAACTGAGCTTGTATTTTGTAAAATTCATCATTTTCACAAACACAATTATCATCTTTACAAGTTTGACAAGAATCATCACAACCCTTTATATATAAATGTAATAGAGAAAATGATATCAAAATATTAAAATAGAATGAATTAGGTAAGAAATATTGAATTTCACACTTTTTTAAAATAAAAAAAAATAAGATAAGAAAAATAACAAAACTTGAAACAATTACAAAAAGTAAAGATGCAAAAAAGATAAGAGTTTAAAAAGGAAGAGAGAGATTGAATTTGGCTAATCTTTTAAAATGAAATCCAAGAACTTATTTGGCAAATATGAATGGAGTCTCATATAACTTTTGTCATCATACTTATTCCTCACGCATAATAAAAAAAATTTAAGATGACAACATCACATTAGTAGTCTAACATGCACTCATGTGTGGTGATTGCTATTGATTTGTTAGTATTTATTAATTGTTACTCCTTTGTTCTTGTCACGATCCAAAAATAGACGTAATGTCACTTGTCTATTCCCATTAAGACAAGTTAGCCTCAACCCAAGGAAAACAAAAGAAAAGCGGAAATAAATAAAGCAAGAACAAGAAAAAGGTGAAAACTTATTCATTCTAAACAACACCCCAAAATCTGGTTGTCATGTGTACAAGCCACTAAAGTAAATACAGAATTTGAAAGATAATTACAAGTCTCAAATGTCCTTGTTTCTCAAATAGAACAAAGCATAAAATAAGGAGCAAGAGAAACCGTAGGATGACAAGCAACTACCTCTCAAAATCCTTGACAAGCCTCAAAATCTGAAGAGAAGAAGAAGATCACAGGAGTCTAGGCTCGAAACCTACACAAGTGTAGAAGCAAGGGGTGAGTACCACCAACATAGTACCCAGCAAGATACCTAATGAACAAGGCAACCTAGCTAGAAATCAAGTACCTCTTTCCATACCAACTGAACCTCCTCAAACTACAACCTGCAAAGAAGCCAGCCCAACCTAACAGTTCTACCATAAATAACTCACAAGGCTCAATAATCACAGCACAACAGTCACAATTCAAACACCCACAAGAATCAAGTAAGTCAATCTCAATTATCAAGTAGATTATTCACAAGTGTCACATATATCACTCACATTTCATAAGTAAGTCAGTCATACACATCAAATTGTATCAATCACAACACTAGCCGAAAATGGCTTCAGCTTGTATGAATCACTAGTCGGAAATGACCTCAGCTCATATCAATCACTAGCCGGAAATGACCTCGGCTCGTATCAATCACTAGTCAGAAATGACCTCGGCTCATATCAATCACTAGCCAGAAATGACCTCGGTATCACAAACTATCATATGTCTCATCACGGAGTTCCAAATCAATGGACACAAGCAATATCACCCCACACAAAAGAGACAACAATGTATATATTTCAAGTCCACTTTCATGATATCAAGTATATCGTCAATCAACCAAATAAGGATCACAACAAGGCATTTCACGATTCCACATTTTCATCAAGAAGCCTTTTCATTTTTACCCTTCTTTTATTAATTAGAAATGGTTAAGTGGAACAATAACCCTTCACCTCAATCCACATTACTCCCTAACTCACATACGATGAAGAGAAGTAGACAATTCTACTAGATTACAAAGTTTAAGAGATCACTTGCCTTTAAGCAATCAATAATCAATTAGTCATTTCAAAGCTTGAGTTTTCCCCTTCCAAATCACTTCCGAAGCCACACAATCTATAACAATCAAGTATTTACAATAATTTCTGGAAACAACAATACCCACATCAATTCTTTGAAAAAAGGGTCAATCAACACAACACCCAATTCCGAAAATAAGGTTTGAATTCAAAACTTAATACTTGAAAATGATATTTAACGCTTTAGAAACTCATTAGAGAAAATCAATTTGAAAAATGATTTAAAAGCACTTCAAAATCACCATTTTAGATCAAAACTCAAGTTCATGCCTAACCCTCAATTTACCAATTCAAAATCTTGATTTGAACACATAAACTCCATTATAATAATGGGTAAGTGAAGATTTAAAGTTAAGAAACGTTACCCAACAATTTTATCTTGAAAAACCCATTGGAAATCACCTCTACCGAGTTCTCAAAGCTCCAACAATGAAAAATGGGAGAAAAATCTCGAAATTGAGTTAAAACACACTGCCAGGGTCCTCCGTGATCGCAGACCTCTACCTGTGAACGCGGGATATAATGAACCTGACCTCCATGAACTCGACAGATCTCCCGCGAACGCGAAGGTCAATTCCTTGACCCTCTACGAATGCGGGGTTCCCACGCTCTCCGCGAATGAGGAGGGTTTCACCAGAACACAGAAAATCAACCAATTCAAAAATCATCGAAAGGATCCTCGGGATTCGTTCGAAACCCCGTACACAGAAATCACATATGCAAATCAATTATACTCGACGTTTTGGACTCAATGGAACCATCAAAACACGAATTCGAGGTTTCCTTGACCCGATATCCTTGAAGATCACAAGAAACTAACTCAACGCCTAAAAAGGCTAAGACAAGCTCGGGTCCTCACAAAAATCAACCAAGACCACTCCTACGCCTAAAATCATCCCCCGAATCCAACAAAACTCTCAAAATTTCGACCCTAGCATCCGAACCCCAAATGTTGACCAAAGTCAATCAAAAGGCTAAATTTTCATAATTTCACAACTTAAAACTTCAAATCCTCAAAACATCTCCGAATCTGAAACCGACAACTCTCATAGACCAATTTTCGCATTTCGGAAATAATGAAATCGATGGAATTCCATTCCGACACTCGAAACTCTAAAAGACTCCGAAAATCACTTTTAAGCAACTTAGCCTTTCAAAATCACAAACTTACTCAAAGTCAATCCAAAGGTTAAATTTCCACAATTTAACAACTTAGAACCTCAAATCCTCAAAACAATTTCGAATTTGAAACCGACAACTCTCATAGACCAATTTCCGCATTCCGAAACTAATGGAATCGACGGAATTCTATTCCGACACTCGAAACTCTAAGACTTCGAAAATCACTTTTAAGCAACTTAGCCTTTCAAAAACACAAACTTACTCAAAGTCAATCCAAAGGCTAAATTTCCACAATTTCACCACTTAGAACCTCAAAATCCTCAAAACAACTCCGAATCTAAAATCGACAACTCTCATAGACTAATTTCCGCATTTCGGAACTAATGGAATCGACGGAATTCCATTCTGACACTCGAAACTCCAAAAGACTCCGAAAATCACTTTTAAGCAACTTAGACTTTCAAAAACATGTACTTACTCAAAGTCAATCCAAAAGGCTAAATTTTCACAATTGCACAACTTAGAACCTCAAATCTTCAAAACAACTCCAAATCTGAAATCAACAACTTTCATAGACCAATTTCTCCATTCCGGAACTAATGGAATTGACGGAATTTCATTCTGACACTCGAAACTCCAAAAGACTTCGAAAATCACTTTTAAGTAACTTAGCCTTTCAAAAACACAAACTTACTCAAATTTTCAACTTTTTACTCAAAGTTTGGAACCAACTTCTATAACTCAATCAAGAAACAACTCGGGGTCAATATCGGAAAGGGAAAAATGATAATTTTCCAAAAAAAATGACCAACTAGGTCATTACAGTTCTATAAAATTTGATCTGATTATTTTATAGTCAAGTATTTAAATTATCTTATGCTTGAAGTCAGTCACGTAACTAGAAATTTCATGAAAAGTGTCCTTTGAATAGTAAATTCAGAAAAAAATTAAACTTGAATGTCAGGTAAGTTTTGAGCATACTCTTGTCAATGTGCTACAGGTTTCTATTGGTTCTAACTTCTAAGGTGTTCAAAATACTATATACGACAATATAAAGTAAGATTTAATCTCACTTTTTTTTTTATATATATATATATAGTATAATTATCCGATAAAGAGTTGGATACCCTAACACTACTGTAGATCTGCCCCTGCTTGAAGCGTTGAAACAGAAGAATAATTTATTTAGCTCGACATAATAAAGAGAAGAAAGATGGAAGGAATAATTTCACCAATTTCTTCCTCTTTCCGCAATTCTTTTTTTCCCCCTTTACGTGGGACAGTTGCTGGGCCAAGCAAAGCAGATGCAGTCCTATGTGTGATTAATACATTTCCTAAGACAAGTGTACATCAATTCAATAAACTTTGCCATAACTTTCTGTTGGAAGGACAATTACCCCACTATTTTTAGACTCAAACCACATGCTATGTCCAATTGTCCATAAATGACTGCTCCACCTTTAATTACCCCACTATTTTTAGACTCAAACCACATTCTATGTCCAATTGTCCATAAATGACTGCTCCACCTTTAATTCTTAAGTATGAAGAAATTTACGTTGAGAATGCCACTTGAATGGACCATGCAGCGTGATTCGTATTTAGTTGAGTTTTAATCATCGAGTGAGAAATTAATTTTTTTTTTATAAATGACAAATCATTTCCATTTCTCCTCAACTGGGTGGATTTTTATTTTTAACTTTCCACTTCATATTTGATATCCGGTATTCAAACTAATCTAGATTTACATTAAAAATCACACTTTAAAATAAAATATTCTCTTCACAAAATGAAGGTGAGGAGAACGAGTCAAATTCCATTAAGAATTTTTTAAATATATTTTTGTCTTTTACTTCGAATTGAGCTTTAACATAAAGACAGTAACCACAATTTTTTAATAGATGAATTTGAACTTTTTTCATCAAAGTAATTTGAACAGATGATGTTTTTTATCTGCTAACCATAAAAATATGAATAACCAGTAAATAAAATAGGTGATAAAATCAAACCATGTCAGTAGTATAGCCGTAAAATATTCCCTACTCCCTTAATTTATTTTTTACACAAAAAGTTAATTAAAGATATTAATTAAAACATAATATATCAATATTAGCCTTTTATAGTTAGTTTAATTCATGTTTTGAAAAATACTTCTTCTTTAATACTATAAACCTAGAAAATGTAAAATACTATTGAATCTTTCTCAAACAAAAAAATGTAAAATATTGAAAAATTCATCAAAGAGAGAGTTCATTATTCCCTCGGTTCACTTTTACTTATCACTTATTCCTAAAATAGATTTTCTTTTATACTTATCACTTTTGACATATCAAGAAAAAATATTTTTTTTCTTCATATTTTACCCGTAGCATTAAATATTATTTTCCAAATCATCTTCCAAGACCTACTATTAAACATTATTTAATAGGGATAATGCGGTAAAATATCATTAAAAAAAGTGTGGTAAAATACTTATATCAACAATTGTTTTTTTAATGGGTGTGCCAAGTCAAACAATGACGAGTAACTATGAACGAAGAAGTATATTCTTAAAAATTTATTCATTTTAGAGCATAAAAATTCATTTCTATTGAAACACATGAGTTGAGTACTCATTTCATTTCAAAATAAGTGAATTGTTGATGCTACTATACACATCTATTAAGAAAAAGATTTAGGATATAAAGAGAACATCACTTTCTACTTCTATTTCTTTAGTTATTCTCAAATTATTTTTAAAAATATAAATAATTTAAAGTAAAATTATAAATATGAACAATTAACTCTCTCGAAATTATAACCTAAAAAAATAAATGAAGAGTAAAGATGAATTTTTTTTATGAGTAACTTTCTTAAACTTTGAATAATCCACTTTCTATTTTGATTTATGAAATGGAGCGAGTATAAAGTAAGGAAGAAGAATAAATTCAAATATTCAAGTTCGCTCCCAAGTCTAACTTTTTCTTAGTCCACTCCATTCCATTTCATGGATTCTTAAAAGTCCATCACTCCATTTCTCCGATGACATTGACTTTTCTATCCTACTTCAAATCTCACCATCCTCAAACCCTAGCTTCCCTCAAATTTATTCTCAATTCCTTCTTCACTTTGCTCTCTAAATTTAATTCCATGGCTGGAAATCAAACGGCAGTTCATCCCTCCGATGATCCTCCGCCATTTGATCCGTTGGAACCTTCGATTCCGATATCATACCCGCTCAAAACGCTGGAAGAACTTGAGTCGAGATCCTATTTCGATTCGTTTCACTTCCCGTTCAATAAGGCCTCTGTGAAGTTGCCGCCTTACGCCGCCAATGAACTACCGAAACGGCCTAGGCTTCTGGTGTGCCACGACATGGCTGGAGGATACCTTGACGATAAATGGATACAAGGAGGAAATAATCCTGATGCTTATGCTATATGGCATTGGTATTTAATTGATGTATTTGTGTATTTTTCTCATTCATTGGTTACTCTGCCGCCTCCTTGTTGGATTAACACTGCTCACAAGCATGGAGTGAAGGTATAAGAGCAATCAATATTGATTCAAAATCCCCTTTTCTCGTTTTACACTTAATTTGGTCATCTTCTTTTGAACCAGACGACTCTATGTTTAATTTGCTGCAGGTACCTGCTCATCCATATGTTAATATGCATTTAATCTTGAAAATGTTGAAGGATATTTTTTCCCAACTTTAAATGTTAAAATACTAAGCTTAGTTCTTAATAGAGTGAAATAGAAACAAATGTTTAGTACACGACCTCAACTAATTTGGGATTGAGTCGTAGTTGATTGATTTACTAGTAATTTCTCCATTTATGTTAGAGTTATTTATCTACTCTTCCAACACCTAAGTATCTGTCTGTCTGGTCACTTCCTCCTTCTCCATTGAGCTTAATTTCATTTATTATAATTTATAAGGTATTGGGAGCTTTTATCATGGAGTGGGATGAAGGGAAACTTATTGCCAACAAATTACTGTGGTCAAAGAACTCAGCTCAGATGTATGCAGAGAAGTTAAGTGAGCTTGCTGCTGCTTTAGGCTTTGATGGATGGCTGGTAAGCAATTGATTCTGAAGTTTGATAGGTCTTAAGGCCCTTCACCTTTCTTATTCTTCTTCTCGTATACATTTCATAATCACAAAACTTGATGCCATATATTTATATTCATAGCATGAAATTTCCTGATTGCCTTAATTTTAGATATGCCCCTTAGACATGAAAAGTGATTTTAAAAAAAAATAAAATATAATCATCCTTTGTTGTCCTTTCTGGAACAGTAGTCTAGAGAATTTTTCCCTGGAGAAAAATTAGTTTTCTGGTCAGTAACATATTTAGAAATTGAAGAATAGGACAAATTTCTACAAAAGTAAGAATGCTTAGTAATTGGTGTTTGTGAAAAAAGGTAAGTATAGTCATACAGTCGTAACTGCTTTCTGGTAAAAATTCATCGAGGAATAAGTTTATTGTGTCATAGTTCTTTGCATAACTATGTCTTATACCAGAATCTTTTTTTTCTTTTTCAAATATCTTGCTTTCAGGTCAATATGGAAGTTTCCCTGGATGCCAAGCAAATTCCTAACCTGAAAGAATTTGTCAGCCACTTAACTCAGTCCATGCATTGCCTTGTCCCTGGATCTTTGGTCATATGGTAATATCATGAAAGAAAACCTCTCTTCAAAGTTAAAAGCAGCGTAGTTTTTCTTTCTTTCTGCTTTTGGATCTTTGGTCCTATGGTAATATCATGAAATAAACGGTCTTTTCAGAGTGAAAAAACAGCATAATTGTCTTTTCTTATGGTGATGCTACAGGTATGATAGCGTCACAATTGATGGGAAACTTAGCTGGCAAGATCAACTAAACGAAAAAAACAAGCCTTTTTTTGATATATCTGATGGTATATTTGTAAACTACACTTGGCAGGTATGTTTTTGCTAATTCTTAGTACTCTTTTTTCTGGTTAATAATAATAATTGCTAAAGCCTGTTTCTTGTGTACTTATAGGAGAATTATCCTAAGCTTTCAGCTGAGGTTGCTAGTGACAGGAAGTTCGATGTCTACATGGGAATTGATGTTTTTGGAAGAAACACTTACGGTGGTGGACAATGGACGGTGAGTTTGTAGACCAAGTATGGGAAATAAAAAATTCATACCTCATCCTCTATGCTCGTGTGTTAATGCTAAATACATAATCCATATCATCGTTCTCTTATTTATCTTGTAAGTTAATGTTTTATATTGTTTGATATTGACAGAAATATTTGTTAATTTACAGTGTTATGTTGTTTGAATCTTTATTGGTGAGAAGTCCTTCCTTGTTTGTATCTTTGATTATTCAAGGAGAGAGAATTGTGGCCTGTTACCCTATTTATCAATGGATTAAAAATATATCTGAAATTCGACCTATAAATGTCTTAACCAGTATTTTACCTTTACTATGAGAGTAACAGTTATGCTATTTCTTTTTCAGCTAGCTAGGTTCTTACCATAGACTATAACTGGGACCAGATGTAATAATGCTCTGAGTAGGCAATTAAGAGCTGTTAAACCTCATAAATAATGATCAACCTTCCATATTACAACATAATTCAAAATTGCCTACATCAGTCTTACTCATCATTCTAACATAAGTACTGGACTCACCAAGTTCTATGAATTTATTTCTAAAAGCATCTTTGAATCGTTACCTAAAGTTGGAAGACCTTCCCTTCAGGGTTTCCTTTTTCTCCTTCATTGTATCATCTCTAAACTTTCGTATTTTTCACAGAAAAGTGGATCCTATACACACGCAGAAAAATGTGTGTTTTATGCTACTATAATGGACAATGTGAAATTTCCATTTATATGTGAGTTTCAATTTCAACCAGTTTAGTGACTTAAACAATGTGTGTCACTTTCAAGTTTGTTAGAGGACACTTGCACTGTCTGATTGTTTAGAACTTCTTTTAGCCATTTTGGGATCTTTATATAATAGTGTTCCGGAAGGAGGATGCTAATTCTCCGATGTAAGGTTTTAGTATCAGTGTTTTTCTTAGCAAG
Organism: Solanum appendiculatum; assembly: GCA_018342035.1. Lineage (NCBI taxonomy): Eukaryota > Viridiplantae > Streptophyta > Magnoliopsida > Solanales > Solanaceae > Solanum > Solanum appendiculatum. The sequence continues at coordinate 601,159 of JAGDQO010000917.1, read as the reverse complement.
TAGTTAGTTTGGACAGTTGGAAATAAAACAATTCCATTGTTAAAAGCGTACTCCTAGTTTCACCTTTTATATAGGTTGTGTTGCCACTTTTGTTTTCTTAAACCACCTGTTAAAAAGAACTATCCACTTGTAAAAATATCTGATTCTCTCTTTTTTATGCAGACAAATTTGGCACTTGATGTGATTAAGAGGGATAATGTGTCAGCTGCCATATTTGCTCCTGGATGGGTGTATGAGACAAAACAACTACCTGACTTTCAGACTGCACAGAACCGGTTCGGCACTGCCTGCCATGATATCTCTTAAATGCTTTACTCTAAAAGAATGCATTTGCAGATTTCCACTAAAGATTACTCTTCAGATTATTGTTGAAGATTCACAATATTTCCATATCCTGATTTCCATGGTTTAATTTCTTTTCATGTACTGACCGCCCTCTCCACCACTTGGATATTCTCATGATATTTTAGTTATTTGAAAAAGCAAATATCCTTTTCTTCGCTTGGTCTTTCCTTGGCAAATGATAAACCACCCTGCCAGCAATATGGAAGATGAGGTCCAATTGATTACTTAAATTGCCAAGGCAAAAATGGAAGTCTCTCCATTTCTTAATATTTTTAAGCAACCAAGCTGAAAATGAAAGTCTCTTCATTTAAATCTATACGACATATTTTATTTTAAAATGTCGCACTTCCAAATTGATACTACTATATAGAAGTTACATTCAATTAGTTTATAATTTCTTGCCATGAAGGATGCTTCCCTGGTGAACTAAAGTTTCAACAGCTCAATTCAATGTTTTTCTTCTGTTACTATGCTATCATATTCAATTTAAAGTGAATTCTTAGTCTTTGTTTCCAATCAAACTATGTAATAAAATGGGACAGCCTGATTATATGTCTCAAAGCTGTGTTGAATATCAATATATTGTCAGATTTTGTAAATACTGCTGCATCATCATACCTGCAATTGATTACACTGCCCGTTTTGGTTATCAAAAAGTAGTATCTGCTTGCTGTTAACCATATCATTATTAAATGCTTTAACATGCAGTTGGTGGGCACTTGTAGAAAAATCATGGGATATTTCACAAAATTACCCCCGAACTCTTCCGTTCTACTCAAATTTTGATCAGGTATGTTCTGACTTGTTTGTTTTT